>JAPPVO010000029.1:52402164-52659817 GCA_030407325.1 Camellia japonica
GTGCAAAAGAGAGCGTTAATACACGAGTGAACCTGAGCCTGAACTACGTAAGGCTTGATTCCCATCTTTGGGATACGTAGGCAACTTCATCCTGAAGTTCAGCCATAAACTTTTCCCCGATCAACTTTGTCCATTTAATCATTTTTGTCATCTTTGTCTATTCAGCATTCAAGAGTTCGGTTGTGATCTCCGGTGCAGTGCTACTCAGACTAGGGGCAACTTTCCAGTTGCTGGAATCTGGGGTTGTGCATCTTAGTGACAGATCTCAGGCGTGTCCAGTTCTGATCCATATCGAAAATGACTTTGAAAAGTTTTAATAAAAGTTGATTTTGTTCAAATTAATCTTTTTACAACTTAGATCATTTTTAGACCAAAGCGAAAAATTTTCAGTTCCCACAACCTTCAATTTTATTGATTTCAATACAGAGTTCTCCTGCACTTGCATACAAATTGAAGTTGTTTTTGGCTGCATTCATAAAGAAAACTTGAAAGTAATAATAAAACAATAAATCCGGGGCATAGCTGAGTCAGGTGTTCCTGCGCCCCCTCCCATAGCTGGTCGAAGCTTCTGACGCCAAAGTGGGCCCAATCTGTGCCTCTTCATTGAGTCAATCTATGCACTCATCAGATAAAGTGCAACTAAAAGTGGGAGCGGGAGCCAGGAGTTCTCTAGTCCTCCATGCCGTGGCATATCGAGCAAGCTGTGCGCCTTGGACTGGGAATGCAGCAGGGTACTCTATCCCCTCTGGCGGGCAAGTCTGATCATGGCTGAACTGGCGCTGGAACCGGAAAGGAAAGTAAAACACGCAGTGCGTCAAACCAATCAACTGAATCCCAGTCTGCCGGGACATGCTGTAGCTCATTGCCGATAGATTGAGCCAAGGACAACGCCAAGCAATGCGATCTGCGGACAAACTGCACATCCAGTCGAACCACCATCCCTCATCCAGGGCATCGACTAAACAACGTCGGAAGAAGTAGCCGCGAGCTGAGTATGCTGGGCAGGAGTCCACAATCCATAACTTGTCCATCAACCACACCTGGGGAGGGATGGAAAATGAGAGAATAAAGAATAGAGAGATGTACGTTGAGAGAAAAGTGAGAAAAGGGTTTTGTGAGAAAAACCGAGCCTGAGGGCCGAGTGATGTGAGCAATATATATGTGAGGAAGGGTGGGAAACATTACCTGCAGCAATAGTGGACTCCCCGCGAATCTGGTCGTCTCTCGGCGATGAAAGGCATCCAAGCCCATCAACATCTCAGCCAGTGTCATGGCAATGCAGCTCTTGCCCTCCTTTAAGCCTTGGGCAACCTCGATCAGCCAGACACTAGATCCTCTGGAGTATGAGGCAAGCAAGAAATGAGATAGCATGCACAAACAAAGGGCATGTCGCCGAAAGCCTTGCCAATGATGGTCATCGCGGTCACCGGCATCGGAAAACTAACAAATCAAACTCGGAATATCCAGCGTTCTAGCACAAATCAAAGATCGAGCGTCGTGCATGGTCAATCCACACATTCGCCCTAAGGCTTGGGCGTGGCCGAACCGGAGTTGAGGCGAGACTTCTTCATTACGCTCGGATTCCATTAACACTTGGAAGTCTTCGAAAGTAGGACACATTTCTTGGCCGCAAAAGCTAAAGATGTGTGTTACCAGATTCCAAAACCTTGCCGCGGCATAGAGAAACGGAAAACGTAGCAGAGTGCGACTCAGCGTGAATAGCGCATTTATGCCAAAACCCAGAAAATTCAGCCTTTCCGAGCCATCCAAGTTGGCAATCCAGTCTGTGAGATTCTGGGCAAGAATTGCTTCCATTGTGTGCAAAAATAGTGCTGAAACGAGCAAACTACGAAGCTGGGGCTTTTGTATAAGATAAGGTGTGAGTGGAAGACAGGTGTCAGTATTCTGGAGGTCTTTACCATTTTTGGCCGGTTGACCAAAAGTAGTGCCGACCGACCATCTGTTTTGGCTGATCGGCTTAAATGTTGGCCGATGCCCATTTGTTGTGGCCGGTGGTGCCACCCTTTGGCCGATGGCCTCTACTTTGGCTCTAAGTTGAACAAATGTTAAGCATGCTGAAAACTAGTGACTGACACCACTTCCAATGCCTTCTGTTGAGGTTTTGGCGAACTAGCATCTGTCACTTCGATTTGATTATCGAGTTGTTGTACATCTGCTTATCGAGTTGTATTTTTCTTTTTTTTTAAGTCTTTGCTTTGCTCATTAAGTTGTATTTACAATTGGTTAGCTTATCGAGTTCTCTGTTTTGATTATCGAGTTGTTTTTGTCCTTAATTGGTTCACTACTAGATTATTACGGTGCAAGTGCTCAAGTTTCAAACAGAGTTCAATCCCATTTGCATTGTTATGTAATGTGATACGATGCGATGCGATGCATAGAATGTACTAATGTAACGCCTTTTCAATAAAATGGCTGTTTCATTTCACATCATCTTTGGCAAAAGTACATAGTTTTGAGAAAAAAAACAAAAACCTGCCTGAGGCAGTGCAATGTGCTCGAACTACTGGCAAAAAAAGAGAACTAAAACAAAAAAAGGAAAAGCGACAAAACGTCTGGACAAAGCAAAAAGTGCACTTTTGAAGCTTAATCGACCCTCGTGTTGACCTCGAGCCGCATCTTCTGTGTGCGATGCTCAGTGCGTGCAAAGTGTATCCTTTCCCATATCCTTTTATCTTGCGAGTTCCGCATGTCACTGTAATAAGCACGCTCGTTACACGTCTTGCTTTGAACAAATGCCTCGTCATGTTTTGATTGCATCTCAATAATGCGAGTAGCATGCCTTCACCATACTTATGCTGAACATGTATTCAAATTCCAATCATACACATTGCTTGCGTTAGCGCGCTTGCTTTACTTACGTGTGTTCATACCTTTGCTTGCTTTACACATTGCATGCGTTTCCCCGTGTGCTTTACTTATATGTGTTTATGCATCCCCCCCAGGTGGTTACACATTGCTTGCGTTAGCGCGCTTGCTTTACTTACATGTGTTCATACCTTTGCTTGCTTTACACATTGCATGCGTTTCCCCGTGTGCTTTACTTATATGTGTTTATGCATCCCCTCCAGGAGGTTACACATTGCTTGCGTTAGCGCGCTTGCTTTACTTACATGTGTTCATTCCTACTATACACATTGCATGCGTTGTCGCGTGTACTTTACTTATATGTGTTCAAGTTCCTTTTATTATACACATTGTATGCGTTGTCGCATGTACTTTACTTATATGTGTTCAAGTTCCTTTATATACACATTGTATGCGTTGTCGCGTGTACTTCACTTATATGTGTTCAAGTTCCTTTTATTTCACACATTGTACACGTTGTCGCGTGTACTTTACTTACATGTGTTCAAGTTCCTTTTATTATACACATTGTATGTGTTGTCACGTGTACTTTACTTATATGTGTTCAAGTTCCTTTATATACACATTGTATGCGTTGTCGCGTGTACTTTGCTTATATGTGTTCAAGTTCCTTTTATTTCACACATTGTACACGTTGTCGCGTGTACTTTACTCACATATGTTCAAGTTCCTTTTATTTCACACATTGTATGCGTTGTCGCGTGTGCTTTACTTATATGTGTTTGTGCCTACCTAGCATTGTCATGCTTGTTTCAAATCACATTGTTATGCATCCTACTCGACTTGTGTTGTCTCGCACGTCACTCGCATTGTTATGCGTCGTCCCTTCTTGCATTGTCTTGCATTCCTTTACTTGCGTTGTCTCGCACGTCACTTGCATTATTATGCACCCCTTCACTTACGCTGTCACGCAGCTTTAGATTGCATTGTTATGCATGTTGCTAACGATGTTGTACCTGTTAAGTTTTCTTTCTCTTTCAGGCACGATATTGTATGTACGGTTCATTTGAAGCTGGCACGACCAGACGAGCCGAACAAGTATTGTATTCTCCGCGTGAGACGTAGCGAGAATTGAATAATTCTCTTACATCCTCTCTGCATTGTAGTGTAGTTTGGTATATGCTAGCTTAAAACTGTTGCATGTTATGCTTCGTTACACTTTCTTTGCATGATTATAAGTTATGCTCAGCCTTGTGCATTGTTTTTGCATTTTGCCTTGCCTTCGGGCGCATGTTTTTATCCGCATTTTGCATCTTTGTCTAAAGTCTTCGGCCTTGTCAAAAATGGGTCGTCTCTGGGCTTTGACACTCACTCCCGTCATTGTTATGACTTTCAAGTTCTGTCAAAGAGGGGCAACTATAGACAACCCATTTTTGACCGTCCTCAAGACTTGGACGTCATCGTTTGAACACTCGATGATCATCCATGTTCGTGTTCGTTTTGAGTTCCCGGAGGTCTCGGCCGCACGCCTTGCCTCAGGATCTCTTAACTTGCCTGTTCTGTGCTTGGTTGTGGACCAAGAACTTGTTTGTTTTTTGCTTCTGAGGGCAGAGAATGGCTTGTTGGTCATCCCCACACCTCACCGGCCTTGGCTTGAGGCCACCGCCCTGTTTTGTTGCTATCGGCCATTGGTGATGGCCGGTCGCATTGTTTTTGGTGGGCCGCCGTTTGTTTGGTCATCGTCATATTTTCTGGCCGGGTTTCTTTTTTTTGCCTTTTTTAGGCATGTGCATGCCAGCTGTGCCAGCTGGAGCACACATACCTGTCCTCCATACACGTGTATGGAGGATTTGCACCCTTTGCACCCTTTGCTCTAGCTTCTTGAGGAAGGTTGAACCCTTTGCTCTAACTTTCTCAAAAGCTTGGACCTTTGTCTTAGCTTCCCCAAGAAGCTTGAACCTTTGTTCTAGCTTCTTGAGGAAGCTTGACCCCTTTGTCTTAGCTTCTCCAAGAAGCTTAAGCCCTTGTTTTGTTCTATAAAAGAGAGCCTCCCTTCTCCTTAGAGGGGTTGAGTAAATCAGAGCAAAATCAGATATATATATATATATATCACATATATCACTCCCTCTCTATATCTTCCTCTCTCTCTGTACATTTGTGTGTGGAATAGTGTTCAAAAGTGTGTTTTGTTCTTATTTTTGCACTAAAGCACCTAGTGTTACACTATACCTTGGCTTTTGAGGTGTTGAGAGGTTGTTCTTGGTGTTTTTGAGTTGGTTTTGATCAGAGGAAAGGGCTGGAGTGCTGTTCTTGAAGTGTTCTTCAAGGGTGAGCACTATTGCTTTATATTCCCCATTTTTGCACAAGCTTTTAACCTATCTTGCATGTTGTTTTGAGCTTTATGTATAACTGATAAAGTTCTGATTTTTCATGTTTAAGATGTTTCATTAAGGTCTCTTTTGTGTTTGGGGTTGTCCACTCCCTCTTAGGCCTTGTTTGGCCTCTTTTGTTCCTTTCTCTTTGAGCTTGGGACCCCTTTATTTCGACCTCCTCACCACTGAATCCAGAGGATTTTCAGTGGTGGAGAAGTGGTTTTAAGGTTATGTATAGGGGAGGGACACCCCTCTCCCTTTGTGTCTCCTTTGCTTGTGTTTTTGGCTCATAAAGGTAGCATGTGTGCTTAGTTGATTTTGGCTCCATCTCAGTGGGTATTTGGTGTTATTTGATCATATTATACCTCTGTTTTTGGTCGGATTGTTAATCCATTGCATGCATAATACATTTGCCTTGCATTCCTCTATTTTGCCTAGAAATGCATCATGCATTTAGACCATCATGCTTGCATGTTTTGACTTAGCTTTGTGAAGTTATTAGTCATGTTTTACCATGTACAAGCTTTGATTGGTGTCAATTTGGTCATGCTCGCCATGTTTTATATAGCCTCTTTGCATTCTAGCTTGTTGGCTTCGGGTGTGTGAGTCATTAGCATGCTTCATTTGAGCTATTTCAATGACTTGGCATCACTTGTCATCATATTTCAGTCCATGTTTTGTGGCCACACACTTGTATTTATCACCTATTCTATACTTTGAAGAGTTGTTGTTTCATGCTCCTTATTTGGACCATTCCATGTGCCTCCATGATTTGGTCTTTGGAAGACCTTCTCATTGGGTTTTAGGGCTTGTTTTGGTGTATTATAACTCTGAATTTATTGGTCTAAGTCATGCCATGTTCAGTTGTAAGAGGTGTAGTGCATTTGCCCTTTTGGGCCTTGTATGCGTCTTGTCTTGTGCCCTTCTCTACAGCATGTTTTGGCTTTATTCCATATGTGTTTTAGCTTCATTTTGGCTTGCCTCGGGACTGTCTTGGTTGCTTTGACCATTTAGGGCTTGGTTGGCATAGTCATGGTTCAAGTCCTGTAGCTAGCTTTGAGCTTTAACTCCATTGACATGCCATGTTTGCGTTGTGTAGTCGATTTGGCATCATTCTTCATGTGATTTCAGAGTTTGTTGTAATGCCATGTCCTCATATTTAGCACATCTTGCTCATGTTTGAAGGTTGTGCATTGTGGCCTAGTTGATGAACCAACATGTGTGCATGTTTATCTTGCATATTGGTGCCTTAATTTTGGTATTTTGGCCACTGTTTTGGGGCATGGCTGAGGCCTCCCATTTCGGTTTAACCCCATCCTTATACATAGTTACATGTTTGGCATGTTGCATCTTGTTACATCATTTGCATGCTTGCATTATTTCATGTTTGCATGTTCTTGTTACATTAGCTTAGCTTGCATCTTAGGTCACATTGCATTGTATCTTGCATGCTTAGCACATTGTACATTTGTTTGTTTAGGTTACATTGCATTGGCATGCTTTGCTAACTTAGCCTCATTTTGCATATTTGAGCCATTTTGCATACATGCATTGTATCATGTTTGGTTTGGGGTGTCAAACCAAACATGAGGTATGAGGTGTGGTTTTTTTCGACTTAGTGACAAACACGCGTCAATCATCGGTCGCCAACACTCTTGATCCCAACATGATAGAGTGTGTAGCATTCATTTGTTTTGTTGCATTCATTTCATATTAAATTTGCAAACTTGGCACCTTTGGCCATCATGCATCGAAATGCGTGATTGGTAGCCCGAGGGTCGAGAGCCATGCTCCCTCGAGTCCATTGCATGATAGGGAGAGTGGTTATGCACACATTACCTTGAAAAATTCTATGCCATGCACTGTCTGTCCTCTGTTGCAGCAAAACCAGTGTTCTACAGGAAGAAATGGCCGACCGACCACTTTTAGTGCCGACCGACCATCAGTGTCCAGCCGGTGATCCAATTTTTGGCCGATGGCCACATCCCCATGGCCGGTATTGTTCTCTGTTGGCCGGTGGCCTCCCACGGTGTTAATAGAGTGGTTCAGAAGCATTAAGAATATTTTCACAATTCTCAGAGGTGCAGAACAGTGCAAACAGAGGCAAGATGTGGCATGGCAACGGGTTTCCGAGCGAGGCGAATCGAGCATACATCATCCCATCATTCCGAGGCGGGGCTGCAGCGGCCTCCCTTTGTAACTAATTTGTAATTAATTTAGGGTTTTGTAATATTTAATTAGCTAGAGTAGTTAATTATTTATTTGTTTTGTATTATTTATTCGGACCCTCTGCGAGAGGGCAATTTTGTAATAAGTGTGCGTGCGTGTGTGAATGTCTTCCAACCCCACGTCTTTCTCCCTTTTACTTACCTGCTTTCAATGGTTAGTTTTAGGTCATGTTTCAATTAGCATCCTTATGCTCGCATGTTTGCATCATTCATTTGTATTACATGCACCAGGCTCAGCGCATCATACTAATTGCATAGCATTCCAATTCCGAGTTGAATACATGTTAAGTGTTACATTTCACATGACATCTTAGAATTGTCGAGCCTATTTCTAGTTGCATTTTGCATGTGTTGCATTAGCCATCTTAACATGAACAAGGATGATGTATTTGATTACTAACTAGTTTCTGTTTTGGCTTGGAGTACTAGGTAAGCATTTACGCTTTAGCATCCTTGCATGTGTGTGAGTGTTGCCATGACAACATGCTTACCACGAGGCTATCTGCTTAGTTGATTTATTGCCTGAATGCCTACGGGTGAAGGTTGGATTACCTGAATTGGGACAATTCATTAAAATCCATGTTTTAGCCTACTTGTGAGTAGCAAATTTCAAAACCATTTCCAAACAAACGGATATGCGATGCTTTGCTCCAAATTAGGCGATCTAGTCTATACTTGTATGTTGTGCGCATCACATAGTAATTCTAGCACGGATATGCGATGCTTTGCTCCAATGTGAGTTGTGGAAACTTATGAAACTAGCACGGGACTCTTGGTTTGAAAACTAAGTCCAAAAATGCACTTTTTCACACTTAAGCTTCAAAAATAGGCCATCGGAGGCCAAACTCGTGCAACAGCCATGAGACGGCTCGGGTAACACCTCAAACACCTTGGGAGGGACCAATGTGACGGGATTCTCGGTTTGAAAACTAAGTCCAAAAATGCACTTTTTCACACTTAAGCTTGAAAATAGGCCATCGGAGCCCAAAATCGTGCAACAGCTACGAGACGGCCCAGATAACACCTCAAACACCTCGGGCGGGACCAATGTGAGTTGTGGAAACTTACGGAACTAGCACGGGACTCCCGGTTCGAAAACTAAGTCCCAAAATGTACTTTTTCACACTTAAGCTTGAAAAATTCGCCATCGGAGGCCAAAATTGTGTAACAGCGATGAGACGGCCCGGATAACACCTCAAACACCTCGGGAGGGACCAAAGTAAGTTGTGGAAACTTACGGAACTAGCATGGGACTCCCGGTTCGAAAACTAAGTCCGAAAATACACTTTTTCACACTTAAGCTTGAAAAATAGGCCATCGGAGGCCAAAATCGTGTAACAGCCACGTGACGGCTTAGGTAACACCTCAAACACCTCGGGAGGGACCAATGTAAGTTGTGAAAACTTACGGAACTAGCACGGGACTCCCGGTTTGAAAGCTAAGTCTGAAAATGCACTTTTTCGCACTTAAGCTTTTAAAATAGGCCATTGGAGGCCAAAATCGTGTAAGAGCCATGAGACGGCCCGGGAAACACCTCAACCACCTCCGGAGGAACCAATGTGAGTTGTGGAAACTTACGGAATTAGCACGGGACTCCCGGTTTGAAAACTAAGTCTAAAAATGCATTTTTTCCAACTCTTAAGCTTGAAAATAGGCCATCGGGGGGCCAAAATCATTAAATAACCACGAGAAGGCCCAGGGAACACCTCAATCACCTCGGAAGCAACCGTTGTAACTTTTGTGAACTTACAGAACTAGCACGGGACTCCTGTTTTGAAAACTAAGTCAAAAAATGAATTTTTCCAACAGTTAAGCTTGTAAATAGGCCATCGGGGGCCAAAATCGTGTAACAGGTACGGGAACGCCCACGGAACACCTCAAACACCTCGAGAGGGACCAATGTAAGTTGTGAAAACTTACGGAACTAGCACCGGACTCCCGATTTGAAAACTAAGTCGAAAAATGCATGTTAAATTTTATGTTTAATTGATAAGAGAATAATTGTCTTACTTGCATTCTTTTTTCTTTTTTCTTTTTTGTGTTTCATTTTTTTGCAGATTGGAGATTTGATATGGACATGTTTGGTAATTTGGAGAGTAGAAGTTGGCTCATTTTGTGTTTTTGTTCATATTACGTTACATGTATTTTGGTTGCGTTGTAAATTTTATATTTTTCTTGGTATTACAAGACATGTTTGGTAATCCATACTTGATATTTTATTTTTGTTGATATTAGTAGACATGTTTTTTGTGGATATTAGGAGACGTGTTTGGTAATCTGCATGCGGTTGATATTATATTTTTGTGGATATTAGTAGACATGTTTTTTTGTGGATATTAGAAGACATGTCTATAATCCGCATGCAGTTCATATTGTATTTTTGTGGATAGTACTGAAATTCAATTGTGATGTTTATGAAAATGAACAGATTTTTGTATTGATTTGTAATAGATATTTTATTGAACAGGTTATTGAATAGGCCATCGGACAGGTTATTGCACAAGTTATTAAAATGCGCAAGGAATTTTTACTAAAAAGAAAAAATTTAATATGAAAATAGTACCCCCCCCTTTAAATTTTTTTAATTTTTATTAGCGACGAAATGAAAAATGTCGCTATTAGTTTTCAAAAAACATGACAATAATTTTGTCACATTTGTTGAATATTTCATCGCTAAATTGAAATATTTGGTGACAAAATGTTTTTTGTCATTGAATAATTTTCTTTTTTGCTCATTTTAGTGACGAATTTTTTTGTCACCTTAATCCGTATCATTGGTGAGGAAAACTTTCGTCACTATAATATATTTGGTGACGAAATATTTCGTCGCCAAAAACAATTAAAATAAAATATTATTTAGTTTTGGTGACGAAATTGATGTTTTAGAGGACGAAAAATTCAACATTTGGAGACGAAACATTTCATCGCCAAAATGAAAAATAGGCGACGAAACTGTTTTTCGTCACCAGGTACTTTCAGCGACAACGTGTAGGCCATGAACGTGGTGACAAATTTTTTTCATCGCAGATCACTTTAGTGACGAAAATTTGATGTTTGGAGACAAAATCAGTCTATCACCAAAGGCCTTTTTTGTTGTAGTGCTAGACATGGAAACATTCACACGTATGCGATATGTTAAAACGAGTAAAGGCTCACCTAGTACTCCAAGCCAAAATAAACAAAAGGTTAGAAAAATGCATGATTCCTAACTATGCAATATGACTAATGTAACACATGTGATATGCAATCTAAAAATAGGCTCGGCTACTTAGCATGTTCTTTGCAACAATTTCATAGCATGCGTTTAAACATGTATTCAACGAAATAATAAACGACAATGCAAGTTTGAATGATGAACTGAGCCTCGGTGTATGTAAGACAAATGAATGAATGCAAACATGCGATATGCTAATTGAAACGTGATGTCGCTAATCTAACCATCAAAAGCAGATAAATAAAAAAGAGAAAGACGTGGGGTTAGAAGACATACACATTATTACCACATTGATGCCCCCACGCAGGCTAAACTACTTAACTAATTATTACAAACCTTGAAATAAATTAACTATCTACTCTAAGCTAATTGATTATTACAATCAATTGAACTAATTCAACTAGGCTAAGCTAATTAAATATTTACAACACAAGCTAATTTAATTAATCAATCTTGGCTAATTAAATAAGTACAAAACAAACTAATTAGCTACAACTAATTAATTATAACAAATAAGTGACTAATTGCTAATTAAACTAATTAACTAGTCCTGGGAAGTGAGAGAGGCCTAATGTATGCTCGTTTTCCACCTGAAGAATACCCGGTGTTTGCTCCCGATTGCCTCTGTTGCATAACCCTTGCACTATTTTTCCTTCTCCAGATCAAATCTACTCTGCCTCACAAGCATTCTGCTCAAAATTCACTAGTGGTCGGCAGGCCAGAAGTGGGGGATTGCAGGCCACTGTTGAGGGGTTTGCCGGCCACTGATGGTTTGTTCCTCCTTGCTGCAACAGAGGACAAACAGAGTAAAAAGAGGGTATTCTCACAGGTTGTTTGTACTGTGTATCCCTCCTTATCATCAAAACATCTCAAAGAAGTGATACACTTAGCTCTTAAACTATCAATCAAGCAATTTCATTGCATGATGGCCAAAGAACTAAGATGTACAAGTTCAATAAATGCACAAACAAGACCAAAAGCCTTTACCCTATCATGCATGGTCAAGGGTAATAGAGACCATGGAAACTTGGCGCATTTCATCACTTTAAGTATGAAATGCCCCAATTTTCCTTGTGTTCAAATTAACGTCTGATTTGAAATACAACAAGACACAACCAATTTCTTATCTTGCACCATTTTAGTTGCAACTTTTGTTTACCCATTTTAATTACCCTTCCATTCCTTAACCAATTAAGTCCATTGGTGAGTTAAGTCCTCTAAAAAGGAAGGAAGTGTCAAACAAGGGGTAGTTTAAGGCAAGAGAGAGGTGTCATGCCGTTGATAATGAACCCCCAATAGAGGGTTAAACCATTAAGCACGGCCCTCAATCTCAAGCTTACACAATCCCAAGGTTGAAACAACCCTCAAAGAAAACAAAGAGTCAAGAAATGAGGGAGGTTGCAGAGATTATGCTTGCTGAAATTAAGCAAGAAAAGCACAAAATAAGTACAATCAACTCAAATAAGTGACGTCTAAGAACTAAAACATCAAGCTTATGAGGACTATTACACTAGAAACATGCCAAAACAAGACTCAAATGCAACAACCAGCCAAAAACAGAGGCAAAATAGTCTAAAATACAGCCTAAAATATGCTGGAATTAAGCTATAAAAGGCTAGAAAAATATGCTAACACATAGAGCTATCTAGGCTAGCAAACAAGGCACAAGGAGGGGAGGCTAACCCCTCCAAATTTGGACTTTAAAACATTATTTTCACCACTAAAAATACTCTGAAATTTAGTGTTCAAAAGCCCAAAAAAAAGATGGTCTGCAAGTGGGAAACAATGGTGGAAAGGCCTTACAAACAAGGAAGAAAGAATGGTGGATGTAGACACCCCATTTTTGACCGTCCTCAAGACTTGGTTGTGCTTGTAGGTACACCCAACAACTGGTTCGATTGCTCGCCCAGCACTCGACTGTCACGGCGGAACGTCACCGATTCGAGTTTCCCGGACCTTGTATCCTTTTTGCCTCATTTTTGGACCCTGATTTGGTCCTTTCAGAGTGGCCCTCCTGGTGCACTGCCGGCCATGGCATGGCACTGCCGGCCATGGCTTTGTTCCTGCCGGCCACTGATGAAGCCCTGCCGGCCATCAGTGTGCCACTGCCGGCCATTACTGATGGCCGGCACCCCCCTATCTCAGCTGGTTTTCCTCCAGATCTTTTGAGCCAGCTGGATTTTTGTTTGCTCCCCTCCATACACGTGTATGGAGGGATGAAGGCCTTGCAAAGCTTCTTGAAGAAGCTTTGGCTTTTCATTTCTCTATATAAGGAAGAGGCTTCTTCCTTACACCAGGTTCTGAGTTTTTGAAGAGCAAAAACTCCCTTTCTCTCTATATTGTTGTTTTGTGCCTTGAAGTTGATTTTCTTGCACTTTTACACTACAACACATAGATATACACCACCACCATTGGACTAAGCTTCTTGGGAGGAATTCTTGAGGTCTGAAAGCAAGCTTCCACCCCCTGAAATTGCTGGTTTCGAAGAGGGTCTTCAAGGGTGAGCATTTCCCCCATTTTTGCACTTTCTTGCACCTTGCTTTAGCCCTCTTTGCATATTGTTTTAGGCTTTGCTTATAACTGAAAAAAGTCTTGTTTTTAAGTGCTTTTTAAGTTTGGTTAAGGTCATTTTGCTGTTTGGGGTGTGTAGCCCCCTTGCATGCTTTGTTTGGCTTTGTTTTAAGCCATATTTGGAGGCCTCCGAGCTAGCCTTGGTTTGGCCTTCCTACCACTGAAATCCAATGGATTTTCAGTGGTAGAGGTGTGGTTTTGAGGTCCTAAATCAGAGGGGGTAGTCCCCTCTCTTTGTATTCCTCTTTGCTTGCATTTTTGGCCTTCCAAAGGACCATCCTTCTATGCATTTTTTAGGCTTGGTCCAGGCCCTTTTTTTGTGACTTCTAGGACCTACCTTGGCCCTGTCCAAGGCTGGTTTGGTCATGTCTTGCTTGCATCTAGCATGTGTAATGTAACTCCATCCATAGCTCATCAAAGTAGCATGTGTGCATAGTCTTTGTTGAGTCCATTTCAGTGGATTTTTGGTGATGTTTTACCATGCCATGAACCTGTTTTGGGTTGGTTTTGTTACTCCATGATTGCATGATATACTTGTAATGTAAATCCCCTAAACTAGCTTCATATGCTCCATGTCATGCCAAGTCATTTTAGCTTGTTTGGTTTACATTTCAGCATGTATTTGGTCATCATTTGGCATGTTATGACCCTATCCATAGTTGGTTTGATCATCCTTTGCATGCTCCATATAGGTGTAGAACAAATCTTGTTTACTAGCCATTTGTGCATGATGTTTTGACTCATCATACTAGCATATTTTGGCTTTGCTCTAACATGATTTTATGCTTATTTTGAAGTATTCTAGGATTGTTTTGGGCTGCCATGTCCATATCACTCATGCTTTGTATAGCTATAGTGTAAATGCTTAGGCTAGTCTTGGGTTTTGAGGCCCCTATCATGCCATACATATGATGTTTGCATGCTTTGCCCTCATTCCACATGCTATTTCAGTCCATGAAATGTTGTTGTTCACTTGCATTTGACATGCCTTGAATGCTTTGTATAGCTTGTGCTTTATGCCTCAAGAATGGACTTTTGTGCATGCCACTTAGCCTAAGCCTTTGGCTCATCATTTCAGTGCATTTTGGGTCCTAATATACCATGATGTAACTCTGTTTTTGGTTGTCCAAGTCATGCCATGATTGGTTCTCATAGGTGTAGTGCATTGCCTCTTTAAAGCCTTGCATGCTCCATGTTTTTAGCCTTGTGTTCTAGCCTTGTTGGCTAGCTTTGAGCTTGATTTTGGTCTTGTTTGGCCTGCCCTAGGACTGTTTTAGGTCCCCCTGCCCCTTGGGGCTTGCCTTGTATGGCCATGGCTTAAGTCCCTTTGCTTACTTTGAGTTTTGAGCATCATAACATGCTTTGCTTGCATTATTGAGTTGATTTGGCATCAATTTACATGATATTTCAGAGCTACCTCATTGTCATATATCCATGTTTGTTGCTCCTTAAGTGTGCTTAAGAGTTGTCCTCTTTGTGCCTTAATACTTGAGCCATTTGGCATGCATGCTTGCCTTGCCTTTCCATGCTTTTCATGCCATCAATTCCATCACTTTGGCTACTGATTTGGACCTAGTTGAGAGCCGTCCATCTTTGGTGTAAGCCCATCTTACCATGTTGTCGCATGCTTGTTTCATTTCGTATGTTGTCGCATACTTGTTTAGCTTCGCATACCTTGCATGCTCACATGTTCATGTTGCATTTTGTCATGTTGTCCAAGGTTGTTGCCTCACATCATGCTTATACGCTTGTTGCATGCTTGGGTTAGTTGCATGTTTGCACACTTAAGTCATGTTGCATGTTTGCCATGCTTATGTGTTGCATTGCTTGGATTAAGTATTAATCCGAGCACGAGGAACGAGGGGCGTTTCATACTTCAAGTGATGGAATGCGTCTCAATTCTCGGTCGCCGAAGCTCTTGATGATTCATGATAGAGTTCTAGGCTTTACTTGCTTTATTTGTGCATTCATTTTCATATTGATTTGCACAAGTTGAATCTTTGGCCATCATGCATCGGGATGCGTGATTGATGGTCGTGGATCTGACTAGGCCTCCCCCTTGATGTTTTGAGGTGATTTGGAGTGCCATGGTGCGTACATGTCCTTGGGAAGCCCTCCATTTTCTCTATTTTGTGCTTCGTTGCAGTTTGGTGTCACAGCACACCAGTGGCTGGCAGCCTGCCATTGATGGCCGGCAGTGTGCCACCCTTGGCCGGCAATGGGCCATCTTTGGCTGGCAAATCTCCCTCCATGGTCGGCAGGCCACTGGTGACTTCCCCTGCAGTGTTTTGGTAAGTTTCAGCAACAAGCACTGGAAGACACCCTGCAAACAAAGCCTCTAAAGAGCAACCAGAAGGCGTTCTGAGGCGAAGAACCGAAGCGGGCATGCATGCCTCCTTTCTTCAAACAGAGTTGGAATAGCATCATTTACTGCTTTCCCTACTTGCTTGTTGTCATTCATTAACTAGTTAATTAATTTGTTAATTAATTAAGTTGTGTAATAATTAGTTGTAGCTAGTTATTCATTTGGTTCTGTAATAATTAATTAGCTTGTGAGTTAGTTAATTAGGTGGCCTGTATTATTCTTTCGGACCCTCCAAGCGAGGGCACAATTGTAATAAGTGTGCGTGCGTGTGTGCATGTCTTCCAACCCCCACTTCTTTCTCCCTTTTACTTACCTGCTTTGATGGTTAGTATTAGGACATGTTTACTTTAGCATACCTTATGCTATGCATGCGTGCATCATTCATCAGTATTGCATGCACCGGGCTCGGCGCATCATACTAACTGCATAAGTATTTCAAATCTAACTTGAATACATGCTACTTGTGCATTTTCACATGTCATTCATAGACTAGCCGAGCCTACTCTAGTGACATTCCGTATGCGTTGCATTAGGCATTTAAACATGGACTTGGATCATGCATGATTGCTAACATGTTCTTGTTTTGGCGCGGAGTACTAGGTAAGTCTTTATGCTTTAGCATCTCGCATGAGTGTGAATGTTAACATGACAGCATGCTTACCATGCGGCTAATGCTTATTTGATAAACTGCCTGAATGCCTGTGGGTGAAGGTTGGATTACTTGAATTGGGATAATTCATTGAAATCCGTATTTTAGCCTACTTGCGAGTAGCAAATTTCAAAACATTTCCAAACAAACGGATATGCAATGCTTGTTCCAAATTAGGCGATCTAGTCTATACTTGTTTTGCTGTGCGCATCACATAGTAATTCTAGCTAATAACCGGAATAAGAACACATAATGTTTTCAAAAGAAGATATCATGGTTAGTAGAGGCCGATCTTCAGATCGGGCGAGACGGGGTGCTCATAGCTGACCTTCCCCGATTGTACCCAAGTTCCCGAGCCGAGGCAACTTTGGTGATGACGGACACGTGGCCTTTGGCAACGAGTCAGGGTTTCCTAAATTCCCCCATTAAAAAATATTTAGGTGGCGACTCTGTATCTGGCGAAGCAGTCCATGTTTGGTACTTCTTTCAAAAAATTTGTTTTCAAAAACGATTTGCCGGATTTGGACTCTTTGGTTCAGATTAAGAACCGTGACAATTTGAGTCCTGAACTGTAGTAAGCCCAAAGACGAACAAAAGGGATTTCCCTCCCGGGACGTTCGGGGACGTCTACAGTGGACCACCCTCTAACTTTAAATGGCCTAAAACCACTAATTTCAGCCCACAAAAACATAGTTTTTATAGCCCAAAAAAGTACAAAAATGTGCTGGAATGAAGACAAAAGTAGCTAAAACAAGTAGCTAAAACATGGAGTAATTTAAGCTAGTAAACAAGCACAAGGAGGGGAGGCTAACCCCCTCTATTTTTGGGACTTCAAAACATGATTTTTAGTCTCTGGAAAACTCTATAAACTAGTAGTAAAAATCTCAAAAACATTGAGAAAAGAATGGGAAACACAAACGTAAAGGCTTATAGAACAAGGTTCAAAGAAGGGTGGTCAACCCCTCCACCTTTGGTAGCTTTAAATCACAAGTTTTAGCCCATAAAAATAGTTGAAAAAGTGCAAAATTAGCGAGAAAATATAGAAAAGTAGTGCAAAGGTGCTCAAAATTATACCTCTTGAAGAGGAACAACACTTTTGTTCACAAACCACAAGTCTTTCACTCTCAAAGGCTGAAATTTGGACTCAATAATCTCAGCAAGGAGAGCTTCAATATTGGTTTAGGAAGTGTAGAGAGAGGGTGTATAGGTTTCAAGATAGAGATAGAGAGAAAATTCCAAGAATTGGGATTTTTGGAAATTTTTGGAACCTTAAACCATGAAGGAAGGTCCCCTATATATAGAAAAACAGCCCCTCAGATCGAAAATATCAAGCTTGGAACAGCTGGAGCTTTTGGGGGACAGCTGGCACAAAATATCTAGGTTTTTCACCAGTGGCCGGCAAGCCAAAAGTTGTGGCCTACCGTCCACCAATAGTGGCCTACCGGCCACCAAAAATCTGCTTCCAGGCCCGATTTCAAATGGGCATATCTCCTTTATCTGGACTCGGTTGTAGGTCATTATTGAGTCCAAATTGAAGCCCCAGAGGTCTACTTTCCAATGGAGGTAGCCTCACATCTAAATTCTAACTGTGCTTAGAGATATTCCTATTTTAGTGAAGGTTGCTCAGTTTTGTCTTAATCGGATGGATGCCTAACTTCAAACAGCCATATCTCTCATCCGAACTCGGCTTTAGGAGATTCTTGAGTCTAAAATGAAGCCCCAGAAGTCCAATTTTTAATGGTGGTGGCCTCACAAATAAATTCTAAGAGTAGAAAGATATGGGCCTAATTTAGTGAAGGCTGCTCAGTTCTCTCTCAACGGTTTCATGCCCAACTTCTTCCCCAACTAGTTTTCTTCCCTCTCCTCCAATTTTCTTCAACTCCAAACCTATAAATAAGAGGTTTAAAAGATTTTTTCAAAGTGTTCACCTCCCTCTCATTTATTTCCACTTTGTCCTTACTTGATTTACCAAAAAGTACAATGTTTAATGAAATGCGAGCCTCGGAACATCGTAGAAACATTTTCAAAATAGTTCGAATATGTAACAAAAGTGCCGATTGGGCGGCTAGTGCTGTCGCATTCAGATCCGTTTCCACCCGGAAAGCCTCCTTGTCAGACGACAACGACACGGACGTAGCCAAGCTGAATGCGACTTTTGGATCTTTAAGCGCCGAAGCATCAGAAGAAACCGGCATGTTTCTTATCATCGGCTGAATGACAAAAGGAACGATCACGTCCGATCCCTCTAATCGAGGACGTTTGCCGCCATGTTCTTCTGAGCCGGCCTCAAACTCGGTAGGGCATTTCTCTGCCTCAACTTCTTGGCCGGCCTGCACGATCAAAGCAGATTCGGCATTCCGATTTTCTGTCGTTTCCACCTCAACAACTCGCACGGACTCTAATTCGCTAATAGGCAGGGAGAATTGAGATTCGGTGGCGGGTGGTACTTCAGACGGAAGGGCCTCCGCTCTTCGCCGCGCGGCCAACCTTTCCGCATTCGCCATCCTGGCAAGTTTTGTCAGGCTTAACCCAACTATGTCTTCGGGGTCTGCGGCGGGAATACCCTCCAAGCCGTGAAAAACGCCGTCAAGTGAAAGATCCCCTCGGCCCGAAGTGTATGGGGGATCGGCCGAATTCAATATCTCGTCAGACTCGGTTTCGGACTAATCTGATTCGATAACATTAGCTACATCCCGCTCCGAATCAGACCCTTCAAAACCAACCTGCCTCAAGTTTTTGAAGTCGGACAAAATAAGAGCGATAAGAGAATCTTCACCCTCCGGAACAGGGATATTTTCCGCCGCCGAGAAGGTCGTATATGTCGGCTCATAACGAAACAGAATATGCGCCGACCTCCCTTGTTTCTGAAGACTTCGACGGCCGAAATATTTGAGCGCGACTTCGATATCCGAAAGAACGGCGCCGTCAGTTGAAGACAAAACTTTCTTCAAATTGCTCCCTGCACAAGCCAAGCCGCCACATTTCAAAGAAGAGGCTTTACAACAAAAACGAACAAATAATAAAAGCGAGAAGGCAATCAGCCACCTGGCTCGCCCCTCCGTCTAGGAATAGGGTCGACGTGATCCTCCCCTTCGCCAAATTCCCAGTTACCCTGGACAACGACCATAACATCATCAACTCTTTTCCAGAACTGGAAAGCATAGTAATCAACTGATGGTCGATATCCTTGGCCCTATGGAAGAAATGCCCGTGCCGACCAGAAGACTTAGCCAAGGCATAACAATGCCAGATGGCTGGAATGCCAAGGTTAATTCTTAGGCGACGATTGAGCGCTATAACCCCCATTATGATTCTAAAGAAATTCACATTAGGTTGGGAAGGGATTAAGCCCCAGTAGCGAAGCACAGCCCTAAGAAACGGGTGAAGGGGGAAACGGACTCCACCCTCTGTAATTGACAAAAGAGGAAAGACAATCGTGGTTTTGTCCTCCCTCTCCATATCAAGAGTGCCGTTTGCCACAAGCGACAGACGGACATCATCAGGAATGGAGAAATGGCGTTTAAAGCCAGTGATTCGATCTGATGAGAGGAGGTCTTTTAAATGTTTCGCCATACCCTACAGTTTATGAGAATATGCCAAGGAAGGAATAAACCAGAAAAAGCCTTCAAAGCAAGGGAGGAGAGAACTTACAAAGGACGAAGGGGATAACGGAAAACAGAGTTGCAGGGACTATCCAAAAGGCAATCCAGCGATGAGCGTCATGAAATACATACTTGAAAGGACGTCAAAATTTTGAATCGCAATAAATAGACATGTACGAGGGGGGGAAAGTCAACACGACAACCGAAAGGGGTGCGCTTAGATATCCGCATGACGATGAGGCCAACCGCCAAATTTTGGCTCTGACTTTTCGAAATTCAAAACCAAGCACTCCAGCCAACTGTCGTCGGTGAAGTGCTTGGGGGGCAATTGTGGGAGCCGAATAAGTAGAAGAGTCGGAAGACGCGTACCCCAGAAATTAGATACTATTCGGCTTCATATTGCGTGACTAGGACGCCGAATGCGTTAGTAAAGCCGAATAGACGGAGGTCAGTAGCTCCGAATGAATAAAAGGTGAATGGGATAAAAGTAGGCTCAGGCCCCGAGGCCCAAAAAGCAAGTATAAATACAAGAACCACAAATTTAGAAAGGTATGTAAGAATCACTTCACTTAACTTAGTAAAAAGGCTATCCTGAGTGTCTGAACTAACTTGTCCGTCGGAGTGCTAATTCCGGCACCCCCGACCGGAGTGTTTGTATCTTTTAAGGTGACTAGCTGAGGATCACTAGCGTCTCCTAAGATTTGAAGAGTATTTCCAAACCACTTCTCCACAAACATGATGCATATTCACAAATAAGGAAAACATGTAAAAGAACGGGATAGAAAGAAGTGGAGCGGGAAATTATTACAACACTTTGAATAAATTATTACAAACCAAATTAGAGGGGGGGTGAGAAGAATATTACAACAAAATAAACCTCACAATACACTCAAAATAAAATAAACAAAAGAAAAAAAAAGTTTCATGTGTCTTGGAAAACCACTGGAAATTGGTTAATATCGGAAGACAACGCCATCTTGTCCAAAAGAAGCTAACCGGCCAACTAGGCTTAGCAAAACCTGTCTTATTGCGAAACCAAGAAAAATGAACAAACAAGAAATATGCAGGTGACTCAACTAACCACTACCGGTTAGATTTAAAATAAGAAAACAAATATAAAATAAAAAAAGTTTAAACTTACAACAGAACTAACATGAACCTAAACCAAGAAAATAAATATAAGGTAGAACATGCAAGATTACAACAAAACTAATATGAGACTAATACAAGAAAAATATAAACTAGGAAATGAAAAATTACAAAATAATTATTATGAAACTAAAATAAGAAAACAAAAATAAGATAGAACATGCAAGATTACAACAAAACTAACATGAACCTAAAAAAAAAAAAAAGCATGCAAGATTACAACAAAACTAATATGAGGCTAATACAAGAAAAATATAAGCTAGGAAATACAAGATTACAACACAATTACTATGAAACTAAAACAAGAAAGCAAATATAAGATAGAACATGCAAATTACAACAAAACTAACATGAACCTAAAACAAGAAAGCAAATATGAGGTAGAACATGCAAGATTACAACAAAACTAATATGAAATTAAAGCAAGCGAATAAAAATAATTAATTAATTAATTATGAGCTAAAGAAACCACTTAGATTACAACGACACACCATGAAATAAACGGTAAGAAAATAAATATGAGATAAACAAACCACTTGGATTATAACAAAACACTATGAAATAAGAAACAAGAAAATAAATATGAGATATAAAATATAAGAAAATGAAAGACTAGAAATTCACTTTCCAAAAAAAAATTGAACTTCTTGATTTCCAAACTTCCTCTTGATCACCCTCAAGTTTAGGCAGTGTGTTCTCAATCCTCAATTTGAAACTAGAATGGAACTTTAGGTATGTATGGTGGAAAAATGACTAACTCTCTTATTTTTTTCTCACTTTCAACAACACTCACTCTTTCATTTGATGAATCACTACTGAAATTTAGCCATTTCAGAATTTTTAGAGGAGTTTTGGGTGTAGGAAAGATGCAATTTCAGTTTGTATGGAAGGTATGGGGTGTATATGGAAGATAGGAATGTTTTTGGCTCAAAAACTCAATTTTTCTCTCTTTTTTCACCCTTTTCTCACTCTTTTCTCTTCAATTTCGTGGTCCTCCTTCTCTCTTACAATATGATCATTCTATATAGGCAATAAGGGAGAGTAAAGGTAAAAAAGAAGGTGGGAGACAAGGTGGGAGACAAGAATGTGATAGGAAGGAAAATTTTCAAGGTGGTTACATGGGATACTCCTTTATGGATGCAAACAAAACCTCTTTTTGACAATGAGGGATGATTAGGTATAATGGAGGATGAGTGGATGCACTTGAATGGATCAGAAAATAGGTAAATGGAGTGTCCCAACCGAACCAAAACCAAGAAAAATGGGCTGTTGCTATTTTGGGCCGAGTCAACAAAATCTGTCATTAAGCCCAACTTCAAAAGGGCATATCTCCCTTATATGAACTTGGTCTTAGGTGGTTCTTGGGTCTAAATTGAAGCCCCAGAAGTCTACTTTCCAATGGTGGTGGCCTCACATCTAAATTCCAAGTGTACAAAGAGATATTCCTAATTTAGTGAAGGTTGTTCATTTCTCTCAAGCCAGGTCAACAAAATCTGTTCTTAAGCCCAACTTCAAATGGGCATATCTTCCTTATCTGGACTTGGTTTTAGGTGGTTCTTGGGTCTAAATTGAAGCCCCAGAAGTCTTCCTTCCAATGGTTCTAGCCTCACATTTAAAATCCAAGTGTACAAAGAGATATGCCTAATTTAGTGAAGGCTGTTCATTTCCTTCTTAACAATTTGATGCTCATCTTTTCCCTAAACCAGTTTTCTTCCATCCCCTCATGTTTCCTTCAAATCCAAACCCATGCAAACCTATAAAGAAGATGTTTTTAAATATATATTTCTTTTTTAAAGAGTTCACCTCCCTTCCATTTATTTCTGCTTTGTCCTTACTCGGTTTACAGAAAAGTGCAATATTTCAATTGATATAGGAGCCTCGGAACATCATACAAACATTTGGAAAAATATTTGAAAAGAGGGTTTTAAGGTCTAAAATAGTTTGGCCAAAAATGTGTGAAGGTTGGGATGAAAGCTCAAATTCTATTTTTCTTGTTGAGGACTGCTGGGGAACACATTCTGATTGTCATTATCGGGTGATCAACAGAAAGCGCCCCCAAGTCTTAGGGCTGGTCAAAATGTGGTGTCTACAATTGCCACTCTTTGACAGAGCTCGAAGTCATTTCATGACGTGAGTGAATTTCAAAGCCCGAAGACGACCCGTTTGACAAGGCCGTAAGACTGGGGCAAACAAACAAGATGCAATGCAAGTGGTTGAACCAGAAGGTTGCCTACATATCCCTTTGCAAGAAATCAAACCTGCGTAGTTCAAGGGCAACATGCAAAATGACATGCTCAAAATGCAGTTTGAAAGTTAGACTTACACGCTTTGCGAAGCCAGTTGTTTGAAAATTCATGATTATGCAATGTCATGGTGTGATGATAAAGATATGAAGATGACAACATGAGAGGCAAGCTGTAAATGATATGAAACATAACAGGGGGTGCATCGCATTGAATGTGCCAGAAGATCACATACAAATGTGCCACAATACAAATGATTGGTTAACTCGAAATCCAAACATGTCTTATGCGAGAAGAGAAAATAATGAACTCAAAATCCAAACACGTTTCACGCGGGATGAGGTATAGTGGTGTAACCAACAGATGTTCCTAGCCGTATTTCATATGGAGATGAGGAAGGTAAACATCAAATCCTAGCACGTTTCATGTGAAAGGAACAAAGGTGGTAAAACCAACAGTGTACCTAACCGTATCTCATACGGAGAGGGGAAAGGTTTTAATCGGGTAAACATCAAATCCTAGCACGTTTCATGTGAAAGGAACAAAGGTGGCATAACCAACAGACATACCTAACCGTATCTCATACGAAAAGGGGAAAGGTTTTAACCAGGTAAACATCAAATCCTAACATGTTTCACGTCAAAGGAACAAAAATGGTATAACCAACAAGTGTACCTAATCGTATCTCATACAATGAGGGGAAGGTTTTAACTAGGTAAACTTCAAATCCTAACACGTTTCACGTGAAAGGAGCAAAGGTGGTGTAACTAGCAGACGTACCTAACCGTATCTCACACGAAAAGTGGGAAGGTTTTAACCAGGTAAACATCTAATCTTAACACGTTTCATATGAAAGGAGCAAAGGTGGTGTAACCAACAGACGTACCTAACCGTATCTCATACAGAAAGGGGGAAGGTTTTAACCAGGTAAACATCAAATCCTAACACGTTTCACGTGAATGGAACAAAGGTAGTATAACCAACAGACGTACCTAACCGTATCTCATACGAAAAGGGGGAAGGCTTTAACCAGGTAAACATCAAATCCTAACACGTTTCACGTGAAAGGAACAAAAGTGGTATAACCAACAGAAGTACCTAACCGTATCTCATACGGAAAGGGGGAAGGTTTTAACCAGGTAAACATCTAATCCTAACACGTTTCACGTGAAAGGAGCAAAGGTGGATTCAAAATCCAAACGCGTCTCACGCGAGTAGAATAAGGTATGGTAGAATGACAAGGGGTAACCTCTACATGTAAAAGTCACGGATGTCGTTTTTCTTCTTGATCATATTCACAACTTTCCCTATTCTCCAACGGGGTGACATACTAGGTTGGTTCAGTATCCAGAATTGAGGCGCATACACGCTACCTCAACCTATGGGGCTGCCATACAGATTTCAAGCCGGGGATACACCCCTGGGTATTTAAACCAGACTTTAATCTCGGAAATTCCAAACATTTGCGTTCTAGGCATCGCCATTCGAACTCTAGTTTCCACCATTGCAGTTGGTCTCCTAGAAACTCATTGCAAACACAGGCAGGTGGCTATACCAAACCGCCTGAAGTCGTTCGGGCACAACAAACACCAAAGGAATTGCACCTCTAGAGGATTTAAGGTCTCCTAGACCCCAGGAGTGCACAAGATAGTGCGATGCGCAAGATAGCGCGATTGAATTGAACTGCACAAGATAGTGCGATGCACAAAATAGCGCGATTGAATTGAAATTGTGCGGTAGATACTCGAAGTGAGATTATTGTGCGATAAATGCACAGAATTCGAACCAAATACTGTATACATATACCATATACATAATACAAATACGTATACAGGCACACACATGCAAGCTAAATCATATACGGAGACACACACACACATATATATACATACAGTATACACATATTCATATACAGACAAAATATACACAGATATGTACATACGGTATACATATACAGATTCGGGGAATATTCCGTTTACGGCCGTCAGTGGGAAGATGCCATTACTGAGAAGGCATATTCCGTTTGCTGACGTCAGTGCGCGTATGCAAAACACACAAAAAGAAAGGAAAAACACAAAATGCATGGATACTAGGGTTCGACCCTCTGATCTCAAGCTTAGTTTCCCAGTTCTTAACCACTGAGCCGAACCACTGAACCAAACCATTCTCATGACAAAATATTCAAACAAATATATATATATATATATAATACATAGGTATACGAGATATATATACATAAAACCAAAACAAAACAAAAGAAACACTCGTTGCTATGGGGGTCGAACCTCTGACCTTAGGCTCAACCTTTCAGGCTTCAACCACAGAGCCGAACCACTAAACCAAGCCACTCTTGTGACAAAAAATGCAAACAAATATATATAATACGTAGGTATACGAGACATATATACATATAACCAAAACAAAACAAAAGAAACACTCGCTGCTATGGGAGGTCGAACCCCTGACCTCAAGCTCAGGCTCTCAATCCTTAGCTACTGAGCCGAACCACTGAGCCCAAGCCACTCTTCTGAATAGGTATTCAAACAAATATATATAATACATAGATGTACAATACATATACACATATATATATACAACTCTCCCGCCTCTCTCTCTGTTTTTGTCTCACTCTATCTTCCTTTATCTTCTTCGAGCGTCGTGTCTAGCACGCGATTTCAACAATCGCGGCGCTTGACCGATAGGTTGTCCAATCCTGCCCCGATTGTCAATGATCGTCTCGGCCTTTCTCCCTCTGTCTTCTTCTTCGCTCTCCTCTTAAGTTGCGGCCTGCGAGAGAGAGAGAGAGAGAGAGAGAGAGAGAGAGGCAGAGCAAAAGCCTACAAACTTTCTCTGCCACCACTTTGCAACCTCTTTCTTTTGCATTACTCTCCTTTGCCATGGCTTCTTCACACGGTTCTCTCACTCTTTTTCCAGACTTGAACGAGTCCACAATAGAGATGATCGATTCTGACTCCCCTGAACCTCAATCACGGGCTCCTCCTTCTTCTCTTGTTTTCAGCTTTCCAGTGATGTCAGTTGAACAAATCATGGCGGCACAGTCTGACATCGAAGCAAACTCGTATATGCTAAGGTCATGTGTGGAGACCGTGACTGCGGTCTCTAACTTGTCCCGTCGATTGTAGAACAGGACGTGTGAGGTACATCAGTTAAATGCACAACTCTCCCTCCTCCAACGTGTGTACAAACACGCTCGAGTAGAAATTAGTGTGCTGAAAAAGCAGAACGAAGAGCTGAAACAATAGGCCACCTCCGTGGCTCGATTCGGAGTTTCTTTACAAAACTAATTTGATGGCCGGCGAGGAATAATCTCTTTCGGAAGCTCTGCCAAGGCCGAGGCTGAGTATTCAAGAGCTTCGAAGGAGTAAAGATGAAGCGAGGCAGGTGATGGTAAAGTCAGGCAATGAAGCTGTGTGCAAATGAAGCCGGTTGTAATCTTCGTCGCCGAGCTGCTGCCGAAAATCGAGAAAATGCTACTCTCTCTCTCTCTCTCTCTTTTTGTTTGTTTGTTTGGGTTTGTTGTTTTGTTTTTGGGTTTGTTTCTTTTTTTTTCTTTTCTTCTGGGTTTGTTTGTTTGTTTGTTTTTTTTTTTTTTTTTTTTTTGGTTTCGCAACTATAGCTTCAACTCTCTCTTCTTCTTTTTTTGTCTTTCTGTATGTTATCTCTATAATCGGGAATGTCATCCCCTGACTGCAATAAAATTAAGTTTCGTGTTTGCACATCAATGGCGTGACTGGCATATCATTTTTAGTTTGAAAACAATTTTAATTGAATTTGAGAATGATTGAGTTTTGAACTCTAAATTGGACATTGATTCTGTGGGAGCCAGATATCAGGGGATGCAGATAGGCCGAGTACATATTTAGACAATCAGGGTATGTATTATACTCGGCCCCGTCTCATACGTTCTGGATGCCGAGTTCCTTAATTGGCCATAAAGCTCTTTGAACGAAGGGCCGATTAAGAGTTGGAGTACAGCAAAAGGAGGGCCGAGTAAATATTCACACGACGGATTATGAGTGGGCCCTACCCTGAGGACCATGAGTGTATATAAATAGAAGAACAACAACCAAAGAGAGGTATGTGAGAACTAGTATGTTTAACTTAAGATACAAGCAATCAAGAGAGTATACACTGACTTATCCGTCGGAGTGCTAATTCTGGCACCCCCTGCCGGAGTGTTCATTCCTTTTCAGGTGACTAACTGAGGATCACGAGCGTCCCCTAGGATCTAAAGAGTATTTCCAAACCACTTCCCCATAATTGGGCCGTCTGTGGGAATACTTCAACATATCCATGGCGGGCGTGACGAAAGATCCCCCGGTAGTCGCTGATGACCTTACACCACGAGATGATACCACTCCAGGCAACATCTTGGACCAGAGAATATTACAGCACGACGGGCCTTGAACTTCGATTCACCTTCGACTTCAGCGCATGAGACAATGCAAGCGATCATGGAACAGGCCAAGCAAAATGAACAAAGGTTGGAAAACATGATAGCTGAGAACGAACACCTTCGTCAGGATCTGGCCTTGGAAGTGGCAAAATCCCAACAAGCCGCATGCCAAGATCCGGGACGACCTCTGAAAGAGGATAGTCGATGACCTTGAGTTCAGAAACAAGATAGTGACAGTGATTCTGGCTCATTATCTCTAGAACCCAAAAAGAAGGGACGAGTCGAAACCTCCAGTTCCTCCGAAGAAAGTTCGCGTGCACGGAATAAGCGAAGACGACATGGTTCAGACGAAGAGGACCAACATGATCCCTTTGTACGACGGATTGCAAAGGCAGTACTACGAAAAAGTTCAAAGCTCCATCGTTCACCCTATATGGTGGAAAATCGGATCCCACTGATCACATCCTTCATTATAAGCAGGCCATGACGTTGCATGCAAATGATGAGGCTCTCATGTGCCAAATATTTCCGAGCAATTTGGGACCATTGGCCGTGAGATGGTATTATAAGTTGGAACCGGCGTCAATCAAGAGCTTCCATCAATTGCAGAAATCCTTCAGGGCAAGATTCATCACCAATGAAGTCCAGCCAAAGCAAGCCGACTCCCTCTGGGCAATGCAGATCCAACCGAGGGAAACCTTACGAGCTTATTCGGCGCTATTGGGAATGCTTTAATCTTGTAGATGACGCCTGCAACGACTCCATGGCCATCACCGCCTTTAAAATGGGGTTGCATCCTAATAGTGCCCTCCACAGTTCCTTGACTAGAAGGCCCCCTAAAACAGTCTGGTCGTTGATGAAGAAAGTCAAGGAATACTGCAAAGTGGAAGATGACGCTCTGCGGGTTAAAACCGGGAACAAGGCCAACAAGACGGCCCCTTTTGCAATTGTTCAGCTGATAAATTATGTACCATCACGGAGCCCTGAACCACGGAATCAGACTAAACGAGACAAGAGACGGGATTCGCGCTGATCAAACAACCAGTGTTCCCACCGAGCTAGTGAACAACTTCAAGTAAATAGCAGGCGCAGAAAGCGCGCGGACAAGAAATATGCGGAGTTGTTATAGCCGATCAGCACGGTTATGTCTAAAGTCCAACACCTTCCGTTCTTCAAATGGCCATCCAAAATGGTGGGACCTCCCGACACGAGGAGACGAGATAGGCGGTGCGAATATCACAAGGACTACGACCATGATACCGAGAGTTGTTACGCATTGAAGGATCACCTTGAGGAATTAGTACAAGATGGTCAGCTTAAGCAGTACATCTGAAAAGACAACTCAACCAAAACGGTAGGTTTACGGCAGGACTCACCTCCACTCGGCGTAATTCATATGATATACAGCCTGCGGATGTCATCCGCGGTACATACAATTCAGTAGCATCCTGACCCCCAAAAGCAAATCACTCCAGCAAAACGGCCCCATGAAGCTCCGAGTATTACCTTCGACGATTCTGATTTGATCGGTATAACACTCCCCCACATTGATCCATTAGTCATCGAACTACGCGTAAACCGACTCACCATTGAACGCGTTCTTATAGACCAGGGGAGTACTTCGAAAGTTATGTATTACAAGATCTTCATCAAACTCGGGTTCACCGAGTTAGACCTGTCTCCGGCTGCTTATTCGTTATTCGGCTTCAACGCTAATCCAGAATACCCATTGGACAAAATCACACTGCCAGTTCGTACGGGCTCCCGAACAGTAGATGTAGAGTTCTTGGTTGTCAAGCTGCCTTCGACGTATAATCTCTTCATGGGACGAACTTGGCTGCATACCATGCAGGCCGTGCCAAGTACCTATCATCAATTGCTCTGCTTCCCTACTGAACGCGGCATTGAACAAATCTGTGGTTCCCAGAAATCAGCACAAGCATGTTATTTTCTTGCCGCCAAGACACCAAGAGAATTGGAAGTGAATTCTATTGAGGTGCCGGATCGAGAGATCCTCGACGAAGTTGGACAGCTCCCAAGTGAAAGGGCCACGAAAGCACTGGATCGAGTTAAAATTGACGGAAATCCTGACAGGTTCTTCATGGTTGGTGCCTCCCTGAATCAAGTCGACCGGCAGCAGCTAATTACCTTCTTACTCGGCAACCTTGATGTATTTGCATGGTCACCATATGAGATGCCGAGGGTAGATCCATCTGTTTCTCAGCACCGTTTAAATGTTGACCCCAAATGTAAGCCGATTGTCCAGAAAAGCAGGTGGTCAGCCGCAGAACACACTGCCGCCGTTGTTGAAGAAGTTGACCGGTTGCTTGATGCCGGAGCAATCCGGGAAGTGACCTACCTTACATGGCTTTCGAATACTGTGGTTGTAAAGAAGCAAAATGGGACTTGGCGTGTCTGCATGGATTTCACGGACTTAAACAAAGCTTGCCCCAAGGATTGTTTTCCCCTTCCCAGAATAGACCAACTCGTAGACGCCACCGCACGTCATCAACGTATGAGCTTCCTCGATGCTTATAGAGGCTACCATCAAATTGCCATGCATCCGGAGGACCAAGGTAAACTGCATTCCACACCCCAAGAGGAACCTATTGCTATAAGGTTATGCCTTTTGGGCTGAAGAATACAGGGGCAACTTACCAAAGACTAGTCACAGCCATGTTCAGGGAGCAACTCGGCCGTACTATGGAAGTATACATTGACGACATGGTGGTCAAGTCCAAAGAAGAGCAAACTCATCTAGCCAATCTAGAAGAGACATTCAGCATTTTATACAATTACAAAATGAAACTGAACGCTTCCAAATGTGCATTTGGGATCGGATCCAGCAAATTTCTTGGCTACATTGTCAACCACCGAGGAATCGAAGCCAACCCGAAGCAAATCACAGCAATCCTTGAACTCGGCTCCCCTCGATCGTCAAGGAGGTTCAAAAGCTTATGGGGATGGCCACCGCCCTCAACATGTTCATCAGTCGTTCCACAGATCGCTGCCGACAATTCTTTCATACCCTACGGCAGGGTAAAGCATTTGAATGGACCTCTGAGTGTGAAGCCGCTTTCAACGGTTTGAAGACCTACCGCTGATCAGTTCCATTATTGACAACACCTTCGGCAAGTGACCCGCTCATTTTATATCTGGCAGTTTCCGACCGGGCCGTCAACGCTGTACTATTAAAGGAAGAGCTTGGGAAGCAGCGACCAGTCTATTATGTGAGCAAGGCAATGGTCGACGCTGAAACTCGTTAACTTCCGTTGGAAAAACTCATCCTAGCCCTCGTCATGGCAGCAAGAAAACTGATGCACTACTTTCAAGAGCATACCATCGGGGTACTAACGGACTACCCCCTCCAGTCAATACTCCGCAGTGCAGAAGTATCAGGGCGCGTTTCAAAGTGGGCTCTTGAACTCAGCTAGTACGATATTCAGTTTCTTCTTAGAACCTCAATCAAGGGGCAAGTGCTCGCCGATTTTGTGGCCAAATTCACTGGGGGTCTTGCCGACTTCAAATCTAATCAAATTCAGCCTAAACCTAAGTCGAATGGACAATTGAAGTGGGATTTATCCCTGAGCCGAGCATTGGCCCCTCAGAGTCGATTCAAATTAATGCCATAGAATCAGGTCCAAGTTGGATGGACCCTATCACTGCATTCCTGTTTTCTAAACAGCTCCCTACAGAAAAGAAAGAAGCTCACAAACTACGGAACAAAGCCCTGCGATATTACTTGGATCCACAAGGAAAGCTATACAAAAAATCCCTTTCCGATCCATATCTAGAATGCGTTCATCCGGATAAGGTCGAAAAACTCTTGACTGAAATACATGAGAGTAGTTGTGGTGCCCATTCCAGCGAGCGCTCTTTGGCTCATTGAGCTATGACACAAGGGTATTATTGGCCGACAATGAGAGCTAATGCCGAGAATTACGTTAAGAAATGTGAGCGGTGTTAGAAGTTTTCCCCTTTAACCCATTTGCCTGCTGAAGAGTTGAGCTCTATCACCAGTCCCTGGCCGTTCGCCCAATGGGGACTTGATATCATCAGACCATTGCCGCGGGCCCCAGGGAACAAGCGATACTTGATTGTCGCAACAGATTACTTCACAAAATGGGTCGAAACGGAGGCACTAACGCACATTCAAGATGCTGATGTTAAGCGCTTTGTATGGAGAAATATCATAACACGATTCGGCATTCCAAGAGCACTTATCTCAAACAACGACACCCAGTTTGATTGTGGCGTCTACCGGGAGCTGTGCAGCAAGTATGGTATCCGGCCTTATTTCTCCATGCCGGCTTACCCTCAAAGCATTGGTCAAGCCGAAGCTTCTAACAAATCCATCTTGGACGGCATCAAGAAGAGGCTGGAGAAAGCTAAAGGCAAATGGGTCGAAGAATTGCTAAGTGTGTTGTGGGCTCATCGAACTACGCCGAGGCGATCCACTGGGGAAACGCCGTTTGCTTTATGCTTCGGGACACAGGAAATCATCTCCCTGGAGATCGGCCTCCCAACCTTAAAATCCAAAGTTTTTGATTTGGGCCGAAATGACATGATGCTGGCCTTGGATTTGACTCTAATTAAAGAACGACGAGACCGTGCCCTTGCGTCCATGGCACGGTACCAGCAACAGCTTGCTAAATCATATAATCAACGTGTTCAACTGCACTGCTATGCACCAGGAGAATTGGTCTTGAAGAAAGTACTTCCGGCTGCCAAGAATCCGACTGACGGAAAACTGGGTCCTAACTGGAACAACCCCTATCAGATCAACTCGATCGCAGGCACAGGGGCATATCAGCTCAAAGACATGTCTGGGAGGAGTCTGCCACGTCCTTGAAATTCCACGCACTTGCGTAAATTTTATCATTAACCCGACATGTGGGGCATGACTTGTTTTGTGTATTCGCCATGTACAACTTTCACTTTCATTATGCAAGACTTCTTGTATCACTATACAGAATTTTAGTTCGAAGTAAAAAGCCTCCGAATTCGAAGCCCCATCCGTGAATGACACGTTTGGGCCGAATAAGTCTCCGAATTCGGAGCGTCCTTTGTGAATGTCACGATTGGCCAAGTAAAAAGCCTCCGAATTCGGAGCCCCAACCGTGAATGACACGTTTGGGCCGAATAAGTCTCCGTATTCGGAGCGCCATTCGTGGATGTCACGATTGGCCAAGTAAAAAGCCTCCGAATTCGGAGCCCCATCCGTGAATGACACGTTTGGGCCGAATAAGCCTCCGGATTCGGAGCGCCCTTTGTGGATGTCACGATTGGCCAAGTAAAAAGCCTCTGAATTTGGAGCTCCATCCGTGAATGACATGTTTGGGCCGAATAAGTCTCCGAATTCGGAGCACCCTTCGTGGATGTCACAATTGGCCAAGTAAAAAGCCTCCGAATTCGGAGCCCCATTCGTGAATGACACGTTTGGGCCGAATAAGTCGCCCCACCCGTGAATGACATGTTTGGGCCGAATAAGTCTCCGGATTCGGGGCGCCCTTCGTGGATGTCACGATTGGCCAAGTAAAAAGCCTCCGAATTCGGAGCCCCATCCATGAATGACACGTTTGGGCCGAATAAGGCTCCGAATTCGAAGCAAGACGCCTCGGAACTCGGCGTTTCTTCCATTTGTATTATTATTAATTAACGAAATAGACGAAAAATGGTAAATAGCAGAAACAACATTCTAGCACTTAAAATGATATGTTTTATTAAATTGATCGAGATTACAATAATTTACATTCAACTTGCATTAAAAACGCTACAATAGACTCATTTTTATTCGGCGTCGCCTTCGTCATCACTCTTTTCGACTTCGTAAGCCGCAAAAGGAAAATCGTTGCTCTAATATAACAGTGACGCCGAGTCAATGCCTACTGCCCAAAGAGCCTCCGCGGCACGGAGGGCCTTGACCCACCCGTGCTTGAATCCCTGATTCTCGCACCGGCAAACTTCCTCGGCGAGCTTTTCCTTCGTCTTGTCGATCCCAACTTTTCGGCCGTCGTGGAAGCCTCGTTCATATGTCGCGGCCTTCACATTCTCTATTGCGAACATACTTGCCGTATCTCGATCGGCAATCGCATGACTTAAAAGCCATTGGGTCACCCTTTCCTCCACGATTAGGTTACCTGGGCCGGCCGAATGTGTCTCGGCAGTCTTGGACCTCAGCTCGTGCTCAGCCTTTTCCACGCGAGCTTCTAAGATCCGAATGCGTTCATCCTTCTGCTCTAACTCCCGCGGTGCGGCACGTAGACGCATGCCGATTTCATAGGCGGTATATAGCCCTCTCACTGCTCCATGGATGCCTTCCCGAAACACTTAGAAATCTCGTCGACCGACCATCGACTACTGGACTTCCGGTGGAAAGATCTGTCGAGCGAACTCGACTGCCACATTTGGGTCGTGCACAATTGAATCCGCTTCTATCATCGGTTTGTTTCCCACAAAAACCACAAAACTCAGCGGGCGCGGTGTCGCATCGGATTCTCCCTCTGAGAGTGATTGAGGGGAGCTGCCCCGTTCCCTTCTGGGTGACCTACTTCGACGACGTGGGGACTGACGTCTCCCCCGCTCCCTCGACGTCCTACTACCCGTGTGCCTAGGCTCGCCACTACGATCCATCTTTGCGTCCAACTCAGCCAATGTCCTACCCTCTCCTCTGCTATTGAAGAATAATCTACTTGACATTCACACTTATCTACCCTTTCTTAAAAGACTGATGTGAATTGAGTTTGAACACACTAATAGGACCTACACGCACGAAGCACTTTTCCCATTTATTCCCCACGGGTGCAGCACCCCCAAGGCCATCTCATTAATGCTAAACTTCAAAAGTCTGGCACCAATTGAATCGTGTACCCCAATCATTCCATGAACCACCAATACTCGGTGTCCCAGTTCATGAATCCACTGGGGCATGGGCAGATTAATTAATCTATTCGGCCTCATGAAAAGCTACTCCAGTGAATTCATGAACGGCCGATAATCGTCATCCACAGCCACGGGCAAGGGCGGATTCACCCATTTATTCGGCTTAAATATCAGAGCTCCTAGCTGAATATCCATGGTGCCCCAGCAGAGTTTTAAACTGAAATTTTTAAGCGGTCTCGTTTAAACTTGCTGGGGCAAGGGCAGATTCGTCAATCTATTCGGCTTAAATATTAGAGCTCCTAGCCAAATAACGACGATGCCCCAGCATAGCTTTGACCTGCCGTTTTTAGGTCTTATTCATTAATTAGGCGGTCTCGTTCAAACCAACTGGGGCAAGGGCAGATTCGTCAATCTATTCAGCTGATAATCGTTATCCACAGCCACTGGGGCAAGGGCGGATTCACCCATTTATTTGGCTTAAATATCAGAGTTCCTAGCCGAATATCCATGGTGCCCCAGCAGAGTTTTAAACTGTCATTTTTAGGCGGTCTTGTTTAAATTTCAGAGCTCCTAGCCGAATAACGACGATGCCCCAGCATAGCTTTGACCTGCCGTTTTTAGGTCTTATTCATTAATTAGGTTGTCTTGTTCATCGACTCGCTGGGACAAGGGCAGACGCATCTTATTTATTCCGTCTTATTCATTAATATACATTGTGCCCCAGCACGCCCCTGAACTGCCGTCTTTTGTTGGTCCTCATTAACCAGCTGGGGTAAGTGCATATTCACTAGTTTATTTGGCTAGGTCGCAGTGCTTTAGAGTTATTCGTGAGCTGGATTGATTCTGTAGTCCGTTTCATTCATTTCATTATTTCCTTTTTGTCTTACTTAGCCGTTAACAAGCACATTCATAAGGCACAAAGGCAAAAGTAATTTTCATTCATAAACTGAAAATAAACAGAAGTCATTTTACAGATGAAAACTACCCTACATCAGCTTCTTACAAAGGTGGACAGTCAAAAATAATTACAAAACCTATACACACAATACCAAAAAACAAAGAGAAAAATACTTAACTCTAGATCAGTCTTCGGGGTCAGACTCCAGCGGCTCAATGTCTACCTGCTCGTACAGAATCGGCTGCTCCGACACCACGTTAGCAGCAGCCAAGGCTTTGAGCCAGCCATGTTTGAACCCCCTATTTTCGAATTTCGGCACTTCTTCTACATAGTCCACCAAGGCCGCATCTTTGCCTTTCTGGATCGACTCGGAAATCTCGGACTTGGCGTTTGCCATCGCCCTCTTTGACTCTTCCAAGTCGGCCTCCAGCTTGGCAATTGTCTCATTGGCAGACTTGAGCGCTTCTTCGGTCGCCTTCGCCCGTCCGTCAGCGGCCGCTCTTAGTTCGTCGGCAGTCCTTGCCTTATTTTCTTCGGCATCAGTCCTAGCTCTCTCTACCGCCGCTTTCATGGCCTCAGAGTCGGCTCGAAGAGAGGCCTCTGCTGCCTTAGCCCTCTCGTTTTCCAACTCAGCTGAGAGAAAGCCGATCTACTCGATAGCGTCGTGCTGGCGATGCCCAATTTCGGCTATCCTCCCCGCCGCCTACAAAACAAAGGATCAGTAAGCTAATATAAAACTTCACTTTGGGCTAACCTCGAAAAATTATAAAGGGGCACATACCAATATCGCCGACTGAGCGACTAAAGCGATGACCTGCAGATCGGACTCACTAAAAGTGGCTCTGTCAGCGGCAAAGAAATGGAAGACGCCAAGCTCAAGGCCACGGCTGGTTCTCTTATAGCCGATGCATCAGAGGCAACCGGGGCGTTCCTGATCTTGGGTTGTACTGTAAACAGCACGACCAAGTCAGATTCATCCATGCATGGCCGTTTGTCAATAGGTTCTGAATAGTCAGCCTCGTGCTCGACCGGGCTTTTTTCCCCCCTTTGCTCCGATACTTGACTCTCTTGTTGATCGACAACAGGTTCCGTTTCGGCCACTTCGGTGTCAAACACCTCGACAGGAACAGGTGGAGGAGTTTCTTCCCTGGCGTCGGGTGGAGGGGGTGGAGGTTGGTTTCGCTCGGCTTCGGCTCTCCTACGCGCGGCCATCCTCTCGGTGTTTTTCTATTTGGCCAATTGAGATAGCGACTCACCAGCCATGTTGTCAGGGTAAGAGCCGAGCAAGTCTCCTCAGTTAGTAAAAATGTCTTCGAAGAAGTCCCTCTGGCCTGATACGGACGGAGGGTCATACGAATTAAGTCTAACTTCCACAGAGGCTGAATTAAGAGCTTCGTCTATCTCGGCTTCCAACTGATTCAGGTCCTCGGCGACCGGATCGGCTTCCTATTCTTCCTCGTGTTCCAAATCAGAGCCTTCTAAACTGACTTCCTTTATGTTTTTGAAGCTGGGGAAGATAAGGGTGGTAAGATGATCTTCACCACTCAGAATCAGAAAATGGTCTGCCGCCAAAAATATAGAGTAAGACAGCACATACTGCAAAAGAATGTGGGCCGCCCTCCCTTGTTTCTGTAGGTTTGGACGGTCGACGATGTGTAGAGCGACTTTGATGTCTGCAAGTACAGCGTCGTCGGCTGAAACCAACACTTTCTTCAAATTATTACATGCATAAACAAAAGGGTAAACACATGGAAGGAAAGCTGAATACAAATAAGTTAATAAAAGAAATTAGAATGAGCTATACGGCCACCTGGTTCACCTTTTCGCCTTGGCACGGGATCTAGGCGATCTTCACCCTCGCCGAATTCCCAGTTGCCTCGGACAACAACCATCATATCGTCAACACGCTTGCCAGAGCTGGCAAGCATAGTCACTAGGTGATGATCGGTATCCTTGGCCCTGAGAATATAGCGTCCCAGCCGGCCAGTGGACTTGGCTAAGGCATAACAATGCCGAATTACAGGTATACCTAGGTTAATTGTAATAACCCGACCCTCGTATATGTTTTCTGGTATGCTTTCAGTCCCTTACTCTGTGCATTGATATGCTTACTGTGAAATTTTATGTGAAATTAAGTTTAGGTGGGTGAATTTTATGATTAGAGAATCATATCTGTCTAACAAGAGAAATATCTGTTACAATTATAATGTTTAGATCAGAAATTGGAAGCCTTAGAAGCTTAATAATTTGAAATTGACTTTATATTTGAGATCAGCATGATTTTTAGATCATAATATGATTTTCTGTAAAAATCTGATTCGGAATGATTAAACTGATTGATTTTCGTCCTTATTCACCTTTTATATATATATCTATGTTCTTTAAACATTTGACTTAGAGCCATTACACAAATATCTCCTGAGGGAGAGAGAGTTAGAGAAGAAGAGAGTTTGAGAGGAAGAGGAGAAGTTCTTCAAGGAAGAAGATTGGGAAAAATTGAGAGGGTTTGTAGTGATTTGAACCAACGTATGTAAACTTCACCTTAGATAAGCTCTTTCTTGGATTTGAGTGAGCATGCCCTTTCATTTGTGAGAACTAGGGTTTATGTTTAAAGTTTTGTGTGTGATAATTGTTTAATTGGAAAGTTGTACTTATTATTTGGTTGATTGGGAAATAAAATTGAGTTATGTGAAAGAATTGCATTTTATTCTTTGATGGTCCATGTTGGAATTACATGTTTCTACATATTTCTTGTTTATATCCCAAATAGAGGAGTTAGATTATGATCTTATTAAGTTAGCAATCCTTGATTATATGGTGTTTTGACTTGTGATCCATGTTTATGGAGTTGTTATGCCCTTATCTTGAGTTATTCTTCCTATTTCTTCCCTTTGTAATGTGGTGGTTATGATGAAATTGTGCCAAAATTCGGACTGCCCAAAACGGGGGCCACGGTCGCACGTGCGGAACACAAGGAAAAATGGGAAATAGTATTCTGAAATTACCGATCGTGCGGGGAAGGACTACCACATGTGCGGCCCACCTTTCCGCACGTGCAGAGGGGACTGCCGCACGTGCGGCCCATGCCGGAAAAATTCGTCTACTCCGCTTTCTTTGTTTGACCCTCTGATATTATTAAAATAATTATTTGATGCTCGTAAAATGGTTGTAAATTCATTCGAAGCAAAATGAATTAGATATTGTTTAAAAAGAAAAACGAACTAATTCTTGAACTGCGTGTGTATGCAGGGCACATACCGGAAGGAACTACCGCTCCACCACAGCATTGTGAGTAATAGTACTGTTCTAGTACACTTTACTTATCGCTAATGATTATTATTAGCACTCTGTTAATCGCAAGTCAACTGTGTTAACTTATGTGAACGTCTGGAAGAATCTGTGCATATCTGTATGACTCCGAGACTAGTCTATTCTGTTGATATCTGGGCCTAAGGCCAATCTGTAAAATCTGTTGGGCCTAAGGCCAATTTGTGAAATCTATTGGGCCTAAGGCCAATCTGTAAAATCTGATGGGCCGAAGGCCGTTCTGAAACTATTTACAGAATATGATTTCCACACCTGCATACGTTATAATTCAGATTTATACATTGAATCATTTAAGTATTATTATTCACCGAGCTCTGCTCACTCCGTGTTATGTCTGTTTCTGTAGGTAATCAACCTGGAGGTCAGTCTTAACCCATCATGTCTGTTCCGCTTTTGTCAACTTCAATGCGTCCAAGCACTTAGACGAAGCTCATTCATTTTTGTGGAGTTCTTGCTAAGCTTTTAGCTTTGTGATCTAGGTTTCTGTTTAATGTCAAGAAGTGTGTATAACCTTCCCTTACCAATGCTTTTGTTACACGCCCAATCATAGGGCTGGGTCTGTATATATATGCATGTACATGGCAGTTTCTCATATGTGTATTTACCATATGTTTGTCTGTCTGATGCAATGTTTGTGATCCTGGCATGTTAGTGATAGCTCAATGAATACTGTTTATATTAATACTTGCTTCCGGTCAGGCCCCTTATGTTATACATAACGAATTTGATGTCCGTTTCTGAAGTGATCATGCCCAAAACTTTTAGGGGCGGGTTTGGGGTGTGACAAGTGGTATCAGAGCACGAGTTGCTATCTCACACACGAATCCATTGAGCCTTAGGATGTCTAGAAAAGACTTAGGCATCATGCATAATATTTTGAATGCATATGGAAAGATTGATGGCAACGTTAAATGTAATCTGCTAACGCTAATGATTATGATCCATGTCTATTGTATATTCCTTGTGTATATTGTAATTGATTGTCATGTAGAATATGGTGCGAACAAGAATGGAAGACCCAGAAGATGCTACTTCTGCACGATTGGACAGAATGGAAAGAATGATCATGGAAATGGCGGAGACTTTACGGCAACAGCAGCAACAGCAACAACCACAACCGCCACCGCCACCGGTACCTCCGCCTGTGGTACAAGATTTCCATGCTGAGGACCGGACTATTACACTCACGAAGGAATTTAAGAAGATGAAGCCGCCATCATTCAAAGGAGGAATAGAACCAATGAAGGCTGAAGCGTGGGTGTTGGGGATAGAAAAGCTGTTTGAAGTTTTTCCTTGTACCGAAGCTCAAAAGGTGCAACTTGCTGCCTTCACTCTTGAAGACGAAGCACGGAGGTGGTGGATGCTTACGAGAACTATACACCAGGGATTAACATGGGACAGATTCTTGGAACTGTTTTATGACAAGTACTTTCCCCAAAGTATGCGAGACAAGAAGGTAACAGAATTTGAAACTCTCAGACAAGGGAACAAGACTGTTGCAGAGTATGAAGCCCAATTTGCGGAGCTAGCTCGGTTTGCACCTCATATGGTGGATACGGATTATAAGAAAGCACGAAAATTTGAACGGGGATTACGGAACGCTATCCTTGATCGAGTCAACATGTTGAAGTTACCCACCTACGTTGATGTGTTGGAAAGGGTTGTTATAGCAGCAGGAAACATTGCTGCTCAGAATCGAATTTCCGAGTGGAAAGGAAAGAGGCAGAACATTCAATCGTTCAAGGGGTCAGTCACTCCACCAAATAAGAAACAAAATTCAGGGACCTCTAGTACTACCACCCTACTCAAGATTCAACTCCTATTTGTTCAGAATGTGGAAAGAAGCACCGGGGGACTTGCTATCGGTTGTCTGGAGCATGTTTTAGGTGTGGCAAAACGGGTCATCTGGTAAAGGACTGTCCTCAGAGAAATCAACAAGATGGAAATAAGGCTACTACAAGTTCAGCAGGGTCTACACCAGCTCCAAACACCAAGTCAGCCGCCAAGTCTGTTAACAATAAAGACACCGCGAGACAAGGGAGGGTGTTTGCATTGGTTCCGAGAGATGTGCAAAATGCTGCAACAGTGGTGTCAGGTACATTTATTGTTCACGGTCATTCTGCTCATGTATTGTTTGATTCTGGCTCTACCCATTCCTTTGTGTCAAAACTATTTGCTCAAAATTTAGATAGATCTAAGGAAGTATTAACTTATGTGCTATGTGTGTCTTCACCTTTGGGAGACTCTATGGTTTGCACTTCTGTTTATTTTGCTTGTGATGAACTCCAATTTTGGGATATCCGGGTATATGCCAACATGTTACCTCTTGACATGACTTATTTTGATATTATTCTGGGAATGGACTGGTTGAGCGAATATTGTGCAACTATTGACTATTTGACTAAGCAAATTAGTTTCCACCCTCCGGGACAATCATAATTTACTTTTCACGGACATAGAGTGACTTCTCCACCCTATTTGATTTCTGCAATGAAGGCCTGTAAATTAATTCAGAAAGGATGTCAGGGGTATTTATGTAGTGTTTTGGAGAGGCAAGTGATGAATGGGAGTACCAATATGATTCCAACTATCTGTGAATTTCCGGATGTGTTTCCGGAAGAATTACCAGGGGAGTTAGTAGACCGTGAAATTGAATTTATGATTGAAGTAGTACCGGGAACTCAACCCATTTCTAAGACTCCGTATAGAATGTCACCAGTTGAAATGAAGGAGTTGAAGATTCAGTTGCAAGATTTGCTTGATAAGGGGTTCATTCGCCCAAGTGTCTCTCCTTAGGGTGCACCAGTTCTGTTTGTAAAAAAGAAAGATGGAACACTCCGATTATGTATAGATTACAGGGAACTTAATAAGGTAACGATCAAGAATAAATACCCATTGCCTTGGATCGATGATTTGTTTGACCAGCTACAATGGGCACACGTCTTTTCAAAAATTGATTTACTGGCCGGATACCACCAACTGAAGGTCAAAGCTGATGATGTTGAGAGGACAGCTTTTCGAACCCAGTGCGGTCATTATGAATTTCTGGTTATGCCCTTTGGAGTTACTAACGCACCAGCAGCGTTTATGGATTTGATGAATTGTGTCTTCAAGCCTTAACTGAATGAGTTTGTAGTGGTATTTATCGATGACATCCTTATTTACTCGAAGAATGCAGAAACCCATGAGAATCATCTTTGTTTAATTCTTCAAACACTTCGAGAAAAGATATTGTATGCAAAGCTGAAGAAATGTGAATTTTGGCTACATGAGGTAGCATTCTTGGGGCATGTGATAACAAAGGAAGGAGTTTCTGTTGACCCACATAAAATTGAAGCAATCGTGAATTGGCCAACCCCTACTAATGTGACTGAGGTGCGTAGCTTCCTGGGTTTAGCCGGGTACTACAGGAGGTTTGTTCAAGATTTCTCCAAAATCGCTGTACCGCTTACTCAACTGACTCAAAAGGGAGTTGTATTTGAATGGTCAGAACAGCGAGAATCTGCTTTTCGGGAATTGGACAAAATGAATGTGGACCTTATAATGCATGAACGGGAGGCCATAGTAGCAGCAGTGATGGCCCAACCAACATTAATTGAAGAAATCAAACTACATCAAATGGAAGATGAAACTTTGAGGAAAATATGTGATGAGTTAGAGACAAAACCGAGACCGGGCTTCAATTTGGTGAATTCAATACTCAAATTTTAAGGCAGATTATGTGTTCCCAATGTGTCAGAAGTTAAGCGGAAATTGATGGAAGAAGCGCATGCCTCAAGATTTTCATTGCATCCTGGGAGTACTAAGATGTATCGGGATTTAAAACAAAATTTTTGGTGGCCAAGTATGAAAAAGGAAATCGCGGATTTCGTCTCCAAATGTTTACAATGTCAGCAAGTAAAGGCAGAGCATCAGAGACCGGCATGATTATTGCAACCCCTTCCAATCCCGGAATGGAAGTGGGAACATCTGACCATGGATTTTGTTGTAGGGTTACCACGGACTCCTCGAGGTATGAATTCTGTATGGGTCATTGTAGACCAGTTAACTAAGTCTGCCCGTTTCCTACCTGTGAAAACTCAGTACAACGCGGATAAACTTGTTGTAATCTATATGAATGAAATTGTGAGACTCCATGGTATTCTAGTTTCAATAGTGTCAGATAGAGATCCAAAGTTCGTGTCAAGATTTTGGCAGAGAATTAAAATTTAGCATAGCTTTCCACCCTCAGACAGACGGACAATCTGAGAGAACTATACAGACTCTAGAAGATATGCTCTGAATGTGTGTTCTAGATTTTCAGGAAAGTTGGGAAACTCATCTACCGTTGGTAGAGTTCGCATATAATAATAGTTACCATTCGAGTATTGAGATGGCACCCTATGAGGCTCTGTATAGAAGACCATGTCGTTCCCTCATGTGTTGGGCCGAAGTTGGAGATAGGTCATTGTTAGGGCCCGAAATTGTCCAACTGACAACTGAAAAGGTTAAGGCTATTCGAGAAAGATTGAAAACGGCCCAAAGTAGACAAAAGAGTTATGCGGATAACTGAAGAAGAGATTTGGAATTTGAGGCAGGTAATCATGTTTTTGTGAAAGTTACTCCGATGAAGGGGCATCCAAGGTTCGGCAAAAGGGGTAAGTTAACACCCCGGTATGTTGGCCCATTCCAAATTCTAGAGAAAGTGGGTTCGGTGGCTTACCGAGTTGCTCTTCCGCCAAGTATGAGCCAAATACATAATGTATTTCATGTATCTATGCTTCGAAGTTACCTACCAGATCCATCTCATGTCATTGATTACCACCAAATTGTTCTGGATGATAAGTTGACGTATGAAGAGAAACCAATTCGGATTCTGGATCGGCAAGTGAAACAACTACGGAGGCGAGAGATTCCGATGGTGAAAATTGAATGGAAGGAACATTACGAAACATAAGCAACTTGGGAAAAGGAAGAGGAAATGCAACACTAATATCCAGAATTATTCCTATTATAAGATAAAACAAGTTTGAGGGACCAAACTTATTTAAAGGGGGGAGAGTGTAATAACCCAACCCTCGTATATGTTTTCTGGTATACTTTCAATTCCCTATTCTGTGCACTGATATGCTTATTGTGAGATTTTATGTGAAATTAAGTTTAAGTGGGTGAATTCTATGATTAGAGAATCATATCTGTCTAATAAGAAAAATATCTGTTACAATTATAATGTTCGGATCAGAAATTGGAAGCCTTAGAGGCTTGATAATCTGAAATTGACCTTATATTTGAGATCAACATGATTTTTAGATCATGAGACGATTTTCTATAAAAATCTGATTTGGAATGATTAAACTGATTGATTTTCGTCTTTATTCACCTTATATATATATATATATATATATCTATGTTCTTTAAACATTTGATGGAGAGCCATTATACAAATATCTCCTGAGAGAGAGAGAGTCATAGAGAAGAAGAGAGTTTGAGAGGAAGAGAAGAAGTTCTTCAAGGAAGAAGATTGGGAAAAATTGAGAGGGTTTGTAGTGATTTGAACCAACGTATGTAAACTTCACCTTAGATAAGCTCTTTCTTGGATTTGAGTGAGCATGCCCTTTCATTTGTGAGAACTAGGGTTTATGTTTAAAGTTTTGTGTGTGATAATTGTTTAATTGGAAAGTTGTACTTATTATTTGGTTGATTGGGAAATAAAATTGAGTTATGTGGAAGAATTGCATTTTATTCTTTGGTGGTCCATGTTGGAATTACATGTTTCAACATATTTCTTGTTTATATCCCAAATAGAGGAGTTAGATTATGATCTTATTAAGTTAGTAATCCTTGATTATATGGTGCTTTGACTTGTGATCCATGTTTATGGAGTTGTTATGCCCTTATATTGAGTTATTCTTCCTATTTCTTCCCTTTGTAACGTGGTGGTTATGATGAAATTGTGCCAAAATTCGGACTGCCCAAAACAGGGGCCACGGCCGCACGTGCGGGGGTCATGGCCATACGTGCGGAAGCACCACCGCACATGTGGGGCTCATGGCCGCACGTGCGGAAAACAAGGAAAAATGGGAAATAGTATTCTGAAATTACCGCTCGTGCGGGGAAGGACTACCGCACGTGCGACCCACCTTTCCGCACGTGCGGCCCATGGTGGAAAAATTCGTTCCTTCCACTTTCTTTGTTTGACCCTCTGATATTATTAAAATAATTATTTGATGCTCGTAAAAAGGTTGTAAATTCATTCGAAGCAAAATGAATCAGATATTGTTTAAAAAGAAAAACGAACTAATTCTTGAACCGCGTGTGTATGTAGGGCACATACCGGAAGGAACTGCCGCTCCACCACAGCACTGTGAGTAATAGTACTGTAGTAGTAGACTTTACTTATCACTAATGATTATTATTAGCACTCTGTTAATCACAAGTCAACTGTGTTAACTTATGTGAACGTCTGGAAGAATCTGTGTATATCTGTATGACTCCGAGACTAGTCTATTCTGTTGATATCTGGGCTTAAGGCCAATCTGTAAAATTTGTTGGGCCTAAGGCCAATCTGTGAAGTTTGTTAGGCCTAAGGCCAATCTGTAAAATCTGATGGGCCGAAGGCCGTTCTGAAACTATTTACAGAATATGATTTCTACACCTGCATACGTTATAATTCAGATTTATACATTGAATCATTTAAGTATTATTATTCACTGAGCTCCGCTCACTCCGTGTTATGTCTGTTTCTGTAGGTAATCAACCTGGAGGTCAGTCTTAACCCATCATGTCTGTTCCGCTTTTGTCAACTTCAATGCGTTCAAGCACTTAGACGAAGCTCATTCATTTTTGTGGAGTTCTTGCTAAGCTTTTAGCTTTGTGATCTAGGTTTTTGTTTAATGTCAAGAAGTGTGTATAACCTTCCCTTACCAATGCTTTTGTTACACGCCCAATCATAGGGCCGGGTTTGTATATATATGCATGTACATGGCAATTTCTCATATGTGTATTTACCATATGTTTGTCTGTCTGATGCAATGTTTGTGATCCTGGCATGTTAGTGATAGCTCAATGGATGCTGTTTATATTAATACTTGCTTTCGGTCAGGCCCCCTATGTTACACCTAACGAATTTGATGTCTGTTTCCGAAGTGATCATGCCTAAACTTTTAGGGGTGGGTTTGGGGTGTGACATTAATCCTAAGACGACGGTTCAACTCTATAATACCCATTATGATGTAGAAAAAGTTCACGTTAGGTTGGGAAGGAATTAGACCCCAGTGTCGGAGGACGTTCCTCAAAAATGGGTGAAGGGAAAAACGGACTCCGCCCTCAGCAATTGATAGGAGAGGAAAGATGATTGTACTCTCATCGGTCCTCTCCATATCAATGGCGCTGTCTGCCACGAGTGACAGATGGACGTCATCGGAGATGGAATAATGGCGTCGGAAGCCGGAAATGCGATTCGCAGAGAGGAGCTCTTTCAAATTTTTTGCCATCGTAGCCAGCCTAAGGATTATGCAAAACTGATAGTAAAGAAGGAAGTGGTATTGGGAGTGAAGGAGAAGAAAACTTACAAAAAGTAGAAGGTGTAATGAGAAACAGAAAGAAGTAGCAGAGGTCACGAAGTGAAGGAGTTGCACTAGAAGGCGAGCCACAAACTTTGAGTATTCAAAATATACATTCGAAGAGACAAAGTTTTAAATCACATTAAATGGAGAAAGCGTACGAAGAGGCGGGAACCTATAATGATGACGAAAAAACGTGTGCGCTCTGACACGTTGGAATGAGGTTAACCGCCGAATTTTTTGACTTTTCAAGTTCGAAACCAAACACACCGACTAACTGGCGTTAGTGGAGTGTTTGGGGGGCAATTGTGGGAGTCGGATAGCAAGGGACGCAAATAGGCCAAGTACATGGTTAGACAATCAGGGTATGTATTATACTCAGCCCCGTCTCGTACGTTCTGGATGCCGAGTTCCTTAATCGGCCATAAAGCTATTTGAACGAAGGGCCGATTAAGAGTTGGAGTACAGCAAAAGGAGGGCCGAGTAAATATTCACACGACGGATTATGAGTGGGCCCTACCCTGAGGACCAGGAGTGTATATAAATAGAAGAACAACAATCAAAGAGAGGTATGTGAGAACTAGTAAGCTTAACTTAAGATACAAGCAATCGAGCGAGTATACACTGACTTATCCGTCGGAGTGCTAATTCCGACACCCCCGGCCGGAGTGTTCATTCCTTTTTAGGTGACTAGCTGAGGATCACGAGCGTCCCCCAGGATCCAAAGAGTATTTCCAAACCACTTCCCACAGATTCTATACTGACCCGAATCAAAAAAAATAAATGACTTAACGCAAGAAAAACGAAGCAAAACAATCCAAAGACACTTATATACACTGACTGGTATGAAAGGAACACACTTATATACATTGACTAGTATGAATACCCTGACTGGTATGAATACACTGAATAGGTGACTCGAGCGGGGGAGAAGATAGAATCACTGACTCAACTATGCCCCTAATTCATTGCCTTGACTCTTTCTTCTTTTTTTTTTTCTTTTTTTTCTCTTAAAAAAAAGTTTTGATCAACATGAGAGTTAGATTAGCATACTTATTCCATTTTCTGTTTTGAAATCATGTAAGCTAAGCTGTGAGCACTAAAATTTTTTCCTTTTTTAAGTAAAAAGAATGGTCCAAGTTTTGCAAAAATGGAACAATTTTCGAGAAAAAATAGTCAGCTTCATTCAAAATAATCAAAACCTATTTTTGTAAATGGCCACTACCCAACCAACATGGAATCAACCATTGGGATACATAGCCCCGAACCAGATAATCTTGAATTGGTTCTGTCATAGCAATGGTGATAACCAAACCGAACCGAACCGAACCGAATGAAGCCAAGTGGAACTGGACCGAACCAAACTGAATCGAATCGAACCAACTGAACCGAGCAAAACGAAGACAAATCAAGCAAACACAGATAGGACAGCCAAGTCGACTAGAGATACACCAATCAAACATGGACAAGATGAACGAGTTGAAAAATGATGGGGCCGAACTTCAAGATGAAGCTACCTACGTATCCAAAAGATAGAAATCAGGCCAACGTAGTTCCGGCAAAGGTTCACTCGAGTATTGACACTCTCCTTTTGTGCTCTAACTTTTGCCAAATCCAACCTTTCAGGTTTTCAACCTTGCGAGCTTTTCATTTTCATTTTTTCTATTTTTTATTTTTTTCATTTTTTTCATCATTTTTCTTTATTTTTTATTTATTTTTATTTATTTTTTATTTTTTGGCTCTAACTTTTGCCTGGGTCACCCTTCCGGGTTTTCAACCCAGCGAGGCTCTCAAGGGTAATACTTTCATTTTAGCTTGTCCATGTTGATTAGGTGTAAGATCTCTAGGCTATCTATAAGAATGACTGCTACACTTGACCGATAGATATGATGATGTAGGGACTAGGCTAATTAGGCCTGAATTTGCCCCTAGTGTAGTGAATAGGAACTCAATTGTCCTTTTTCTCTCAAATTATGGGTTTTCACTTTCTGGGTGGTCTTCATTGGGAAACGATCCAGTTTTACATCTTTGATCACATCCAACCTTATTGTCCCTAGTTCAAGGGCTGTTTCCATTTCAGTTATGCCCCTAGTTCAAGGGCTGTTTCAAATTTGAATCATATCATTGCCCCTAGTTCAAGGGGGGCTGATTCCAATCTAACTCCTATTCGACCTTATTGCCCCTAGTTGAAGGGCTGCTTCCATTTGAATCACATCATTGCTCCTAGTTCAAGAGCTGATTCCAATCTACATCACATCTGACCTTCTTGCCCCTAGTTCAAGGGCTGTTTCCAATCTAAATCACAGGCCCTACATAGTTCTGGCTAAGGTTCACTTGGGTATTGACACTCTCCTTTTATGGTCTAACTTTTGCCAAAGCCGCCCTTCGGGTTTTCAACCTTGCGATTTTTTCATTTTCATTTTTTTTCCATTCATTTTTTTGGGTTTTTAACTTTCTTTTTTTTTTTTTTTTTTTTGATTTTTTTTCTGCTCTAACTTTTGCCTGGGTCGCCCTTCTGGGTTTTCAGCCCACCGAGCCTCTTAAGGATGGTACCTTATTGCCCCTAGTTCAAGGGCTGTTTCCATTTCGGCTATGCAAGTCTCGCACTTTTGGCTGATTACTGAACACTTCGAATCACGGTTTGAAAGCTAAGGAGCTAAGGAGCTAAGGAGGTCGGACCTTAAGTCAAGAGGGATCCTATACTGTATAATCAATTCCAAGCATGTCTTCGTAGGACCATGCAAAAACAGTTTTTGAAATCTTTTCACAAAGTGACTAATCACTTGTACCTTTATGAAGACAAGATAGAACCAATTTGGACCAAGCCAGGATCCTTCTCAGTACCCACATTAACAGAAATGATTTTATTCATCAAAGGCTTAGCACACCTCTCTTCCTCTCAGTTGATCAAAATTTGAAAATCCCGAGGAAATTATTCCTCTTTGTTTTTATCAGAGTTTTGGAAGAAGCTTTGAAAAACTTTGGTCAATGCTATGATTTAAAGGCACAGAGAAGTAGGCAGACTCTATGGCAATTTTTATTTTTTTTTATTGAAAAGAGACTATGACTCAGCAATGACAACAGACTTTTAACGACAGACTCAAAAGAAAATGACAAAGAAGACCTTGACAGAACAGAAATGTCTAGGTTAGCACTATCGAAATCAACAGACTCTGACTCACTAGAATGACTCGAGTCTGATCCCAACTCTATAAACTTGGTAGAATCAAACTTAGACTCAATACTCAATTCAGAACTCAGAATAAAATCATTCTCAAGTTGCCAATCAACGTGTGGGCCATCCATAATATTCAAAATAAAGCCCACGCAATCAACAGGTGGTCACTCTCCAATTACAGAAACAAAACGAAACTTTCAATTATGCCCTCACTAAAAACACACTGAACCCCACAAACTGAAATGCCTGAATCACTCATTCGAATTTGAGAACCCCTATATAGATCCAATACATTGCACATAACACATAGCAGAAAAGAGAACAAACACCTCTATGGAGGGTATCCTAGCTTTTGAAATGATCTAGGGTTCACTATTCAAACAAACGGCATCATACATCCTAGAAATGGAAGAGCATCCTGTCCTAATTTTGAAATGTACTATAGCTCACTATATGTACAAAGTTGGCTTTACTTTAGGGGTTAAAGTCAATGTGACATTACCAAAGAGTCCTTTGGGCCATAACCCATGAAGATCTTTAGGAAATCAGAAGAGTCAACATAGCCTCTTTTCAAAGTCTGAGAACCTTTAGATCTCAAAAGATTATAACACAAGGCCTCTAAAGTAATGTAGAGATAGGTGTAGTCTCACAAAAAGTGTACCTGTGCTCCCACCAGCATTTGGACAACACAGGGACTTTAAGTGCACCAATGCATGCAATGTAATAAACATATAATTGAAAATAAAAGTCATATCATGGAGTTCGAGTCAAGGTTTCATAAAATCCGCATCAGAGTCGCCAAAAACTGTAACATGCCCGGGGGGTACCCGTGCGCGTTAAACAGTTTGGACTCCCTTGGTCACTTTGATCTAGTCTTACGAGCGCAATGTGAAACATAGACAAGAGGCCATTTTTGGCAATTTTTAGAAAATCCATTTTTATTGCAAAACCTTGTGCCATAAATGGACTGCGTCATCAGATCTCAGAGTCGCCACCTAATATTTTGGGAAATTAGGAAACCCATGACTCGTGCCAAGGCCACTGTTCGTCATAACCAAAGTTGTCTCCGTTCAGAACCTTAGGTATGAGAGGGGAAGGTCATTAATTGAGCACCCCCGCTCACCCGATCAAAAGATCGGCCTTTACTAAACCATGATATGAATTTTATTTACTTCATATATTCATAATTTGATTATTTAATAAATCCTAAAAATTACTATGTGATATGTGAAGCATACAAGTATAGACTATGTCATTTATTTTGGAATAATTTGATTTCATGTATTTTGAAAGAGTTTTAAAGATGTACAACCCAAATAGATTGAGTTTACAAATGTGAAAATCACCATCATTCCAAATTAAGTGATACAACCTCCATCCATTGGCATTCATAGAGTTACATAAGCAAATAGTCACATGGTAGGATGCTTAAACATAATAAGGAAAAACACACACAAACGGGATGCTAAAGCATAGAAACTTACATATTTACTGACGTCCCGCGAACAGTTACAAAACAAAGTTAGTAAAACATGCTTGATCTTATATACAAAATCCTAATGCAATTCACTCATGAGATGCAACTAAAGATTCGACTTTTAAGTTATGACATATGAATCATCTCAAGAACATGAGGTAGCACACATAATCACATAGGAATTGATTAAATCCACAAATGCAAACTTGGCCGAATCAAGATGTATGAAACATAGATGCAAAGCATGGATATAACGACAAAGAAATAAAATAAAATAAACATGATGCACATTCACAAATAAGGAAAACAAGTAAAAGAACGGAATAGAAAGAAGTGGGGCGGGAAATTATTACAACACTTTGAATAAATTATTACAAACCAAATTAGAGGGGGAGTGAGAAGAATATTGCAACAAAATAAACCTCACAATACACTCAAAATAAAATAAACAAAAGAAAAAAAAAATTTCATGTGTCTTGGAAACCACCGAAAATTGGTTAATATCAGAAGACAACACCGTCTTGTCCAAAAAAAGCTAACCGGCCGGCCAAATAGGCCGGCCGGCCAACTAGGCCTAGCAAAACTTGTCTTATTGCGAAACCAAGAAAAAGGAACAAACAAGAAATATGTAGGTGGCTCAACTAACCACTACCGGTTAGATTTAAAACAAGAAAACAAATATAAAAAAAAAAAAAAAAAAAAAAAAGTGCAAACTTACAACAGAACTAACATGAACCTAAAACAAGAAAACAAATATAAGGTAGATCATGCAAGATTACAACAAAACTAATATTAGACTAATACAAGAAAAATATAAACTAGGAAATGCAAGATTAAAACATAATTATTATGAAACTAAATTAAGAAAACAAAAATAAGATGGAACATGCAAGATTACAACAAAACTAACATGAACCTAAAACAAAAAAAAGCATTTTGAGGTAGAACATGCAAGATTACAACAAAAATAATATGAGACTAATACAAGAAAAATACAAGCTAAGAAATACAAGATTATAACACAATTACTATGAAACTAAAACCAGAAAGCAAATATAAGATAGAACATGCAAGATTACAACAAAACTAACATGAACCAAAAACAAGAAAGCAAATATGAGGTAGAACATGCAAGATTACAACAAAACTAATATGAAATTAAAGCAAGTTGTAGACACCCCATTTTTTACCGTTCTCAAGACTTGGACGTCATCGTTTGAACACTCGGTGATCATCCATGTTCGTGTTCGTTTTGAGTTCTCGGAGGTCTCGGCTACGCGCCTTGCTTCAAGATCTCTCAACTTGTCTGTTTTGTGCTTGGTTGTGGACCAAACACTTGTGTTTTGCTTCTAAGGGAAGAGGGTGGCTTGTTTGCCATACCCTCAACCCACCAGCAAGGCTTGAAGCCATCGGCCCTGTTTTATTTCCATCGGCCAAAAGTATTGGCCGACCGGCACTATATTTGGTCGGCCGGCCATTGTGTTGGTCAATCGGCCATATTTTCCAGCCGACCCCTTTCCATCTGCTTTTGGCAGATATTTTGTGCCAGCTGGCACGCACAATTCCCCCCCTCCATACACGTGTATGGAGGGATTTGCTTCCATAACTTAGCTTCCCTAAGAAGCTTGGAATTGAATTTCCTATAAGAGGGGAGGCCCTCCTCCCTTCTCAGGGGTTCAGCCAACTGATATAGAAGATATATATCACTCTCTCTCTATATCTCCTCTCTCTCTATAGTTGTGTGTGTAATAGTGTTCTAAAGGGTGTTCTTGTTCATATTTTTGCACTAAAGCACCTAGTATTACATTATCCCTTAGTTACTGAGGTGCTAAGGAGTTGATTTTAGAGTTTTTGTGTTGGTTTTGATCAGAAGGATGTGCTGGAGTTGGTGTTCTTGAAGTGTTCTTCAAGGGTGAGAAACTACTCTTTTATTCCTCATTTTTGCTTAAGCTTTTAGCAATACTTGCATACTATTTTAAGCTTAGTGTCCAACTGAAAAAAGTTCTGTTTTTATATGCTAAACATGTTTGTTTAAGGTTACTTTTGAGTTGGGGATTGTCTACCCCCTCTTAGGCCTTGTTTGGCCTCTTTTTGTGCCTTCCTCTTTGAGCTTTGGAACCTTTTTGTTTTGACCTTCTCACCACTGAAATCCAGAGGATTTTCAATGGTGGAGAAGTGGTTTTGAGGTCTTGAATAGGGGAGGGACACCCCTCTCCCATCTTGTCTCATTTGCTTGCATTAAGGGCTCATAAGGGTAGCATCTTTACTTAGCTTTATTTAGCTCCATTTCAGAGGGTATTTGATGTTATTTGGTCTTGCTACACCTCTGCTTTGGGTCGGTTTGCTGTTCTCTTGCATGCACCACACACTTGCCTTGCAATCCTCCTATTTACCTAAACATGTATCATGCATTTAGACCATCATGCTTACATGTTTTGACTTAACTTTGAGAATTTTTTAGCCTTGTCTCACCATGTTTAAGCTCTGTTTGGTGTTTTCTTGGTCATGCTTGCCATGCTTTGTATAGCCACCATGCATTCTAGCTTGTTAGCTTTGGGTGTGTGAGTCATGAGCATGCTTTACTTGGGCCGTTTCAATGATTTAGCATCATTCATCACGTCATTTCAGTCCATGTTCCATGCTTGTATGCTTGCATTTGCCATCCTTTCAATGCTTTGAAGAGTTCGTGTCTTATCCTCCATGTTTGGGTCATTGTGCACGCCCTTAGGCTTAGGTCTTTTAGATACCATCTAAGTGGGTTTTGGGGCTTATTTTGACATTCCATAACTCTGTTTTTCTTTGAATTATCCATGCCAGATGTGGTTGTGATAGGTGTAGTGTAATGCTCCCTTTGTAGCCTTGCATGCCCCTTGTTTGTGCCCATCTTTTTACCATGTCTTGGCCTCATTCCATGCATGTTCTAGCCTTGTTTTGGCCTGCCCTAGGACTGTTTTAAGTCACTTCGGCCCTTTGGGGCTTGGTTGATATGGCCATGGCTTGAGCCCCTTGGCTAGTCTCAAGGTTTAGGCTCCTTTGTATGCTTTACTTGCATGGCTTGGTTGATTTGGCATCATCCCTTGCGCATTTTCAGAGCTTATCATGCTTGTTATTTGTCGATATTTGTCTCCTTTAAATGTGCTTAAGAGTCGACCTTTTTTTATGCCTAAGTGTTGGACCCTTACATGTGCATGTTTGGGTGCGTTTTGTCCATCATTCCTTGGCACTTTGGCTACTGTTTTTGGTACGGCTGAGGTCTATCCATCTTTAGTGTAAGTCCTTGAATCATGCATTTGTATATTGTTGCATGCTTATTGCATTGCATGTTGTCGCATGCTTGGTACATCGCATGTTTGTACGTGTAGGTTACATTTTGCATGCTTGCCAGTTTGCATTTTGTCACATGCTTGATTAGGTTGCATTGCATTTAGCATGCTTGTTACTTTAGCCTTGTGTGCACGCTCGAGTCCTATTGCATTTCCATGTTGCATTGTATTTGGCATGCTTGCTTGCATTACATTGTGTTTGGTTTGGGGTGTCAAACCAAACACGAGGAGCGAGGAACGTTCGTACTTGAAGTGACGAAACGTGCCTCAATCCTTAGTCGCCGACGTTCTTGATCCAACATGATAGAGTGTGAGGCATTCATATGTTTTGTTGCATTCATTCCACATTGATTTGCACACTCGGCACCTTTGGCCATCATGCATTGAAATGCGTGATTGGTGGCCCGAGGGTCGAGAGCCATACTCCCTTAAGTTCATAGCATGATAGGGAGGGTGGTTGTGCACACATTATCTTGTAAATGCCTTGCCATGCACTGTCTGTCCTCTGCTGCGGCAAAAACAGAATTCTGCAGGAAGATATGGCCGGTCGGCCATCTTCAGTGCCGGTCGGCTACCAAAATCCGGCCGAGAGCCTTACAAATGGTCGATAATCATTTTCCAATGGCCGGTGGTCTTATCTCTTGGCCGGTGACATCCCACAGTGCTTGAGGATTGGTTCAGAAACATCCTTGGGACTAGTTCAGTTTTCAGAGGAGCAAAACAGTGCAAACAGAGGCAACATGTGGCATGGCAACGGGTTTCCGAGTGAGGCAATCGAGCATGCATCATTTAACCATTCCGAGGTGGGACTGCGGCGGCCTCCTTTTGTAATTAATTTGTTAATTAATTAAGGGTTTGTAATAATTAATTATCTAGGATAGTTGATTAATCATTTGGTTTGTATTATTCTTTCGGACCCTCCGTCGAGAGGGCACAATTTTGTAATAAGTGTGCGTGTGTATGTGAATGTCTTCCAACCCCACGTCTTTCTCCCTTTTACTTACCTGCTTATGATGGTTAGTTCTAGGTCATGTTTCGATTAGCGTCCTTATGCTTTGCATGTTTGCATCCGTTCATTCGTATTGCATGCACCGGGCTCGGCGCATCATACTAATTGTATTGTATTTCAATTCCAAGTTGAATACATGTTATCTGCAGCATATCATATGCCATCTCAGAATAGCCGAGCCTATTTCTAGTTGCATTTTGCATGTGTTGCATTAGCCATCTTAACATGAACTAGGATCATGCATTGATTACTAACTAGTTTCTGTTTTGGCTTAGAGTACTCGGTGAGTGTTTATGCTTTAGAATCCTTGCATGTGTGTGAGTGATTGCCATGATAGCATGCCTACCATGAGGCTATTTGCTTATGTGATATAACTGCCTGAATGCCTGTGGGTGAAGGGTGGATTACTTGAATTGGAACAATTCATTGATTACGAGTTTTAAGCCCACTTGAGAGTGGCACGTCATCATATTTTCTAAGCCCACTTGAAGGTGGCAAAATCTGAATTTTAACCTACTTGCGAGTAGCAAACCGCTTTCAAAAACAAACATGAGATGTTTTGTTCCAACTTAGGCAATCCAGTCTATACTTGTATGCTGTGCGCATCACGTAGTAATTCTAGGCTAATAACTGGAATAAGAACGCATGTGTTTTCAAAACGAGATATCATGTTTAGTAGTGGCCGATCTTTGATCGGGCGAACGGGGGTGCTCATAGCTGACCTTCTCCAATCGTACCCAAGTTCCCGAGCCGAGGCAACTTTGGTGATGACGGACACGTGGCCTTAGGCAATGAGTCAGGGTTTCCTAAATTTCTCCAAAAATAAAATATTTAGGTGGCGACTCTGTATCTGGCAAAGCAGTCCATGTTTGGCACTTCTTTCTTAAAAATCAGTTTTCCAAAACGATTTGCCGGATTTGGACTCTTTGGTGATTTGTCAGTCTCGCATTGCACTTTGCGAGATCAGATTAAGAACCGTGACATTTGAGTCCGAACTGTAGTAAGCCCAAATGAACAAAACGGGATTTTTCCCGGGACGTTCGAGGACGTCTACAGTTTCTGGCGACTCTGCTGGGGAGTTAGAGAACTTGACTCGAACTCATGATATCTTGTTTTGACTACACTTATGTGTTTCTTTGCATTGCATGTGCATTGGTACGCCTAGGACACCGTGTTTGCCGTATGCTATTCCTGAACGGTTTGTCGGAGGCATTCTTCGAGAAGCGTGCCATAAGGCTGACCGGTTGCGGGCTCTGCCACGACGGGAACACAAACCCCGGTTTTTACCGGGGCACCCTTTTTGACCGTTCGACCTAGTGCATATCGGAATCCATAGTGACTTCCAAACTAGGACAGGTTGCTTACCCGATTATAGGTTGTTTGAAACCGCTGTGTGCGTAGTGAAACCCTAGCTCCTGACAAAATAGGACAGGGAAACCCTACCCCTCCATAGGGGTGTTTTGGCTCTCATTTGCTTGTTATGTGCTTTTAGAGTGTGTCTCTACAGGGAATGCATGTATCAGGTTGCAAGTCTGAGTATCAGGCCTGCGGGCATCAGTATTTTGAGAATCAGTTATATCCGCAGGTATCAGATTCAGTTTTGGGACAATAATTTAGGGAACAGTGATCAGTGGTCGAATACAGCTATTCAGTTATGCTTATGTCTGTTCTGATGAAATTCGGCTGAGATGCTATTTGTTTTCTCTTTCAGGGGGGGAGGTTCAGAGATTCGGTTCAGAATAGCCAGTGTTCTCCTCTGCTGAGGCAAAGCAGGAAAAGACTCACCGATTCATCAGATCCGTCAGTCACCAGTTACACCACCTTTGTCCAGTTCAGCAAACTTATGACGACCCAGAATTCAGAGGAAATTATGGTTATGGCAGCCGCACTAAACCAAGGAATCATCTTGCAGGGTGAGACCGACATTGAAGTACCACACCCACCCAGGTCGCCTGCCACACATCCGATCTAGGAACCCCAGTTATTTCAAACCCGTGAGCCCACCACCTTTGAGCTGATGGGAATGATCGGCGACCTTTAGAGATCTGTGGCTGATCTAGCCTATGGAATGTCGGCCCTGCCACCAATTGCATCGTATGCCGGGAACTTCATGCCGCAGGAGCCCTCGCTACTGGGGTGAATTGTAATTGAGCTCAGCCAACCTGAAGCTGTTTCAAGCTCCGGCAATGACACGTCGACGACAACGGGGCTTCGCACTGAAGTAGCAACCCAAACCTTCCATCAAGCTGAGGCTAGTGGAAAGAACAAGGTGAAGATGGACGCTGATCCCTATGAACAACTCCAGCAAGCTGTTGAGGCTCTGAAAGCCGGAGGGTTGAATAAGCAGCAAGTACTCGCTGTTGTGGCTAAGACTGTGGATGACACTTTCCCCACTCAAACCGAGGGCAGTTCAAGCCAAGGGGAAAATCGAGAGAAGGGTCATCATACCAGAACTGTTCCCTCCAACCCTAATCCTCCACCCAGGAAAAATCAGCAAGCTAAGTCTGTACCTGCCGATCCTTTTGCTAGTGCATCCAGTAAAAATGCACAAAACTCGAAGTATCTACCCCGAGGTCGCAGGGTATTCCATGCTCTCTATATGCCTTTGTCTAAGGCGCTCCGAATCCTCACTGAAAATGGGCATCTCAAACCCCTCGAGCCTAGGCCTCTCCCTAGTACTGTGCGTACCACCAACAGACCGGTCACTCCACCGACAACTGCTTCCGTCTTCGCCATGAAGTGCAGGATCTGTTTGACAACGAGGTCATCCTTCCACCAAGCTCAACAAAGTCTGTCACCACTGAGTTGATGGACTTCAAGGATAATACAAGTATGTGATCAGGGGTTGGTCCACCTGCGGGTGGCGCTCGGTTTATTTCAGATGTGGCGTTTGGCACGCACTATTTTCAGCATTTGTGAATACTAAATTCTGACTTGGGTGTTGAGTCAGTTCTGTGGTTTTGTTTTGAGTCTGTCTCTTTGTTTTGAGTCAGTCTTTTTATACTGAGTTAGTTGGGTCTGTCTTGTTGTATCGAGTCAGTCCTGTTTTGTTAGAGTCAGGTGATTTCAGGGGGTGTTACCTCGAACATCACTTGCTTGTTTTGGTGTTTGTCTTTTACACTCTTTTGAGTCTGTTTCTGTCGTGGAGCCAGTTACACCAGCAGATCTGAATGAAATAGCAGTAATTTTCACACTCTTCTGTTTGCTTCTGCCTTGCGCCAGTTGTGCCAGCAAATTTGAATGAAACGGCAGTGTTTTTTTTCACTTACTTTTCTGTGCCTTGAAATCGTTGCATTAACCTATGTTTTTCAAAACTTTTTGAACACTGTGATGAAAACAAAGAGGAAGGAATTCCTTGGGATTTGCAAAAATTTGATCAATTGAGAGAAAGAGAGACATGCTAAGCCTTTAATGAATGAGATCATGCTTGTTAATGTGAGTACTGAGAAGGATCCTGGCTTGATCCAGATTGGTTCTACATTATCTTCTGCGCGAGTGATTAGTCGTTTTCTTAAAAGATTTCAAAAAATGTTTTGCGCGATCTTGCGAAGACCTGTGTGGAATCGCTCTTGAGATTGTGCAGCCTAGGATCGTTCTCAGCCTCAAGACTCGCCCCCCTTTGCTTTCGAACCTTGGACTTGGATTCAGAATGTTCAACGGTCAACCACAATGTGAGGCCTGTGTGGCCCGATCAAAAGTAGCCCACGAATTAGGGGCAAGAAAAGTCAGATCAAGGAGATCAGATGAGATCAAAAAAGAAGCTTCCAAAGCTAGATCAGAAGCACCCCTCGAACTAGGGGCAAAAATATCAGATTATGCTCGAAGAGTCAAAGACGAAGATCGGCAAGAATGCCAAATCCCAAAAGGGAGGAAAGAAGAAAGTATTGCTAAAGGACAACTGAGTTCTTATCCACAACACTAGAGGCAAATTCAGCCCCCATTGAATGGACTTCTACATCATCAACAAATAACAGCCATTCTTCTGGATTCAGATGGCTTCGAGATCCTAAAACCATTTGGCATGGACAAAGCTACACTTTTACCCTTGAGAGGCTCGCTAGGCTGAAAACCCGGAAGGGCGACCCAGGCAAAAGTTAGAGCAAGAAAAAGAACAAAAAGAACAAAAAAAAGGAAAAAATGTAAAGAATGAAAAAAAAATGCAAAAAAATAAAGAAAAATGCAAAGAAAAGATGAAAAAAAAAGAAGAAAAGAAAAGAAATGAAAAGGAAAAGAAAAGCAGAGCTCGCAAGGTTGAAAACCCGGAAGGGCGGCCTTGGCAAAAGTTAGAGCGTAAAAGGTGAGTGTTAATACACGAGTGTACCTTAACCGGAACTACGTAAGGCTTGATTCCCATGTTTGGGATACGTAGGCAACTTCATTCTGAAGTCCAGCCACAAACACTTCCAAATAGATTGTATCCATGTAATGGTTTTGACCATCTTTGCCATCTCTATATCCGAGAGAGTTTGGTTGTGTTCGTCACTCTGAGGATTGCTATACAATGTGCTGTGGTGCTATTCAAACAAGGGGCAACTTTCCGTTGCCATACAATGTACTGCGGTCAAACAAGGGGCAACTTTCCGTTGCCATACAATGTGCTGCGGTCAAACAACGGGCAACTTTCCATTGCCATACAGTGCCTGGATACGAGGTTGTGCATCTCGAGAGTAAGTTCCGTGCTCTTTGAGCAGTGGTCGTTTGCAAAAACAGTTTTTGAGAATTTTTTTACTGAGGTTGACTAATTTTCTCGAAAATTTATTCCATTTTTCCAAAACTGGACCATTTCTTGGACCCAAAAAAGGAAAATTTTTAGTGCTCATAGCCTGACTTGCATGATTTCAAATCTGAAAATTGAACAAGTATGTTAATCTAACTCTCATATTGATTAAAATTGTTTTAGTAGAAAGCCAAAACAAAAAATGGTCAAAATGATGAATTAGGGGCACAGTTGAGTCAAGTGTTCTGTCTTTTCCCCATTGTTAACATACTTGCCAGAAAAGGGCACTCTACTTGCCAGAAAGGGCACAGTTGAAGCTGTCAACAAAGGGCTGAAGGCTCTCTCAACCTCCAAGCAACGAGGTGTCAAGCCAAGTACGAAGCACAAATCGGGATGGATCAATGTATTCCACTCCCTTATCCGGGGCATCGACTGGACATCACCGGAGGGAATAGCCGCGAGCTAATAATGTTAGGCATGAGCCCACAACTTCTTGTTTATCCATCAACCACCCAGGGGAGGGATAAAAAATGAGAGATTGAAGAATAGAGAGATGTGCGTTGAGAGAAAAAGTAAGAAAATGGCTTTTTCAGAAAAACAGAGCCTGAGGGCCGAGTGATGTGAGAATCATAAATGAGAAAGGGTGGGAAACAATACCCAGAGAAACAGGCTCCCTGTGCACGTCTGAGTGTCGTGTCTTTTGTTTTGTTTCAATTCTTGTTTTGAGTCGTTTCGAGTGTTTCTCGTTGTGTTTAGGTTGTTTACCTTTTGTTTTTCTTTGCTGAGTCGTAGTGCGCTGTGTTCAGTCGTAGGTTCAATACCCGGTTAAGAACTTACTTCTTAATTTAAAAAAGATTCGTTTTATGCTCAGAGTGCTATGTCATTCTCTACATTTGCGCAAAACAAGATTTGTTCTTTCATAAAACTGCAGGGTTCAACCCAGGTCATGTGAGAACAGTAAAACCAGGACCTATCTGAAGCTATATGGGTTCCGGATCGCGAAGCAAAAGAAAATAGGGAAAATTCGGAGCATTTGAGTCAGTTTCGACTTCTACGAGTTCCGTCGTTGCATCCTGTATGTTCAGAACGAGCTGTGTGTTCAAAATGAGCAGTGTGCTGTATGAGTTGTGTGTTCAGAGTGAACAAAATACTGAATTGACTGTTTCAAAGCCAGAATGGCAATCAGATGTGCTCTCCCTTAGCACCATTCCCCGCCAGAGTTACCTTGGCTTTGTAATGAGGGAAAGTTGTGAGTATGATCAGGAGGAAAAGCGGCATCCGTGGTTTCCCCAACAGATGTTGCTCCTTGCCAGCAATTCAGAACCTTTGAACTGTGAGTTGAAGGTAGGTGTTTGAAGAACACAAGAAGGGGAGATCCTCGTCAGAGTAGAGCGGTTCACCGCCACTCACCCCATGAGAGAAGTTCCGATTCAGTTTGACTGATACCTTTCTCCTCTCGCATGAGACGCGCTTGGACGTATTCGTATCCCTCTCCAGTCTAGGAGACCTTAAATCCTCTGAAGGTGCAATTCCTTTGGTGTTTGTCGTGCCCAAACGACTTTCGGTGATCTGGTATAGCCACCTGCCTGTGTTTGTTGTGAGTTCCTAAGAGATTAACTAAGACGGTGGAAACTAGAGTTCGAATGGCTCATGCCTAGAACGCAAAGGTTCGGGATTTCCGAGACCAAAGTCTGGTTTAAATACCCAGGGGTGTATCCCCGGCTTGAAATCTGTATGGAAGCCCCATAGGTTGAGATAGCGTGTGCGCACCTCAATTCTGGATACTGAACCAACCTAGTCTGTCACCGTGTTGGAGAATAGGGAAAGCTACGACCATAGCCAGGGAGAAAAGTAGTACTTGTGGTTCAATCGAGAAGAAGGGGAAGATTCTTACATTAGCACGAGGTAGGACATTGCTGAGGTAGGTCATTGCCAATTGCCCCTGTAAGGTACCTTCACTTCCTAACTACTACATCATCTAGTATGTTTATTGCATTGTACAAAGCATTTATCGCATGCATTCATTGCATATCCATTGTATCGCTTGCGCCTTTCCATGTTAAGCTTAGTCTGGCATGTGCCCATACTTTTCGCGTTGAAGCATGGTTATGTGATTATGTGTACGCACCTATTCCACTAAGGGAATTGTGGTTTGAGGGTGACAGCACCATTTCTGTGTTAGACGTGGTTTGTTTGTGTCCATGCCTTTTCTAGACAAGATACGGTTTGGCCGCGCGCCTTATCCACTCCATCCGTTGCATTTTAGCTATTACATTGCATTGTACATAGCATTTATCGCATGCATTCATTGCATATCCATTGTATCGCTTGCGCCTTTCCATGTTAAGCTTAGTCTGGCATGTGCCCATACTTTTCGCGTTGAGGCATGGTTATGTGATTATGTGTACGCACCTATTCCACTAAGGGAATTGTGGTTTGAGGGTGACGGCACCATTTCTGTGTTAGACGTGGTTTGTTTTGTGTCTATGCCTTTTCTAGGCAAAATGTGGTTTGGCCGCGCGCCTTTTTTCACTTCATCCATTGCATCCATTGCATCATATTTTAGTTTATTGCATTCAGCATGTAGGATCATGATCTTTCCTAAGCAGATCATTCCTTACTTGTATCATACCACCCAATTACTTGTACTTTGTGGTCTCTCTGCGAAACACATAGTTTTGCATGTGCTCGCACCCCTTTCACGTTGAAACACGGTTCTGTTATGTGTAAGCATCCATGCTGGGTTGAGGCCAGTACTGAGGATGTAGGCACTTAGCCTATGTTAGGCATCGTTCGACTCGTGCCCACTGCCTTTTCTATGTTAAAAGTAGTCTGATGTTGCATCTCCATCCCTTGTACTGCTTATGGTTTGATCATCTCAAATACATTGCATATCATTTGCATTGCTTCGTTACATTGTATATCATCACGCTGTCTTGTGCACTCGCGCTGTTTAGCGCGTCACACTGTTTTGTGCATTGCATCATTCGCGCTATCTTGCGCACCTTATCGCACTGTTTTGTGCATTGCATTACATTCGCGCTATCTTGCGCACCTCATCGCACTATTTTGTGCATTGCATTACATTCCCGCTATCTTGCGCACTTCATCTGCACTTGTTAGTGCATTGCATTTCATTCGCGCTATTTTGCGCATCGCGCTATCTTGCGCACTTCATCTGCACCTGTTAGTGCATTGCATTTCATTCGCGCTATTTTGCGCATCGCACTATCTTGCGCACATCATTTACACCTGTTAGTGCATTGCATTTCATCGGCACTGTTATGTGCATCACGCTTTCTTGCGCAACCTTTCTCCACTCGCGTGCTACGTTTGGACGTACCCGCACTGTTATGTGCATCGCGCTTTCTTGCGCAACCTTTCTCCACTCGCGTGTTGCGTTTGGACGTACCCGCACTATTATGTGCATCGCGCTTTCTTGCGCAACCTTTCTCCACTCGCGTGCTGCGTTTGGACGTACCCGCACTGTTATGTGTATCGCGCTTTCTTGCGCAACCTTTCTCCACTCGCATGCCGCGTTTGGACATATCCTTTCTCCACTCGCGTGCCGCGTTTGGACGTATCCTCTCTCCACTCGCGTGCCGCGTTTGGACGTATCCTTTCTCCACTCGCGTGCCGCGTTTGGACGTACCCTTTCTCCACTCGCGTGCCGCGTTTGGACGTACCCTTTCTCCACTCGCGTGCCATGTTTGGACGTATCCTTTCTCCACTCGCGTGCCGCGTTTGGACGTATCCTCTCTCCACTCGCGTGCCGCGTTTGGACGTACCCTCTCTCCACTCGCGTGCCGCGTTTGGACGTACCCTCTCTCCACTCGCGTGCCGCATTTGGACATATCCTTTCTCCACTCGCGTGCCGCGTTTAGACGTATCTTTCTCCACTCGCATGCCACGTTTGGACATACCCTCTCTCCACTCGCGTGCCGCGTTTGGACGTACCCTCTCTCCACTCGCGTGCCGCGTTTGGACGTATCCTTTCTCCACTCGCGTGCCGCGTTTGGACGTATCCTTTCTCCACTCGCGTGCCGCGTTTGGACGTACCCTTTCTCCACTCGCGTGCTGCGTTTGGACGTACCCATTCTCCACTCGCGTGCCGCATTTGGATGTACCCTTTCTCCTCTCATGCGTGTGCCACGCTGAGAGATGCTCCATTTCCTCTCACGCGTGTGCCACGCTGAGAAATGCACTCTTTCCTCTCGTGTGTTTGATACGCTGAGAGATGTTGTGTTAGAGACTCTGGGCTTTCTCGGTAGTCGCTTTTAGACTTCTCCACATGAGACGCAGTAAGAATTGCATAATTCTCTTACATCCTTTCTGCATGTAATGTAGTTGGATTTGTATTCGCCTACTTAAAACTGTTGCATGTTTTGCTTCGTTACAACTGTCTTTGCATGATCATAAGTTATGTTCGGCACCGTGCATGTCATTTTGCATTTTTCCCCTGCCTTCGGGCACATATCTTGCTATCTTGAATGCTTGTCTAAGTCTTCGGCCTCGTCAAAAATGGGTCGTCTCTAGGCTTTGACATTCACTCCCGTCATCTTTATGACTTTCGAGTTTTGTCAAAGAGGGGCAACTGTAGACACCCCATTTTTGACTGTCCTCAAGACTTGGACGTCATCGTTTGATCACTCGGTGATCATCCATGTTCGTGTTCGTTTTGAGTTCTCGGAGGTCTCGGCTACGCGCCTTGCCTCAAGATCTCTCAACTTGTCTATTTTGTGCTTGGTTGTGGACCAAACACTTGTGTTTTGCTTCTAAGGGAAGAGGGTGGCTTGTTTGCCATACCCTCAACCCACCGGCCAAGGCTTGAAGCCATCGGCCCTGTTTTATTTCCATCGGCCAAAAGTATTGGCCGATCGGCACTATATTTGGTCGGCCGGCCATTGTGTTGGTCAATTGGCCATATTTTCCAGCCAACCCCTTTCCATCTGCTTTTGGCAGATATTTTGTGCCAGCTGGCACAGCTGGCACAGCTGGCACGCACAATTCCCCCCCTCCATACACGTGTATGGAGGGATTTGCTTCCATAACTTAGCTTCTCTAAGAAGCTTGGAATTGAATTTCCTATAAGAGGGGAGGCCCTCCTCCTTCTCAGGGTTCAGCCAACTGATATAGAAGATATATATCACTCTCTCTCTATCTCCTCTCTCTCTATAGTTGTGTGTGTAATAATGTTCTAAAGGGTGTTCTTGTTCATATTTTTGCACTAAAGCACCTAGTGTTACATTATCCCTTAGTTACTGAGGTGCTAAGGAGTTGATTTCAGAGTTTTTGCGTTGGTTTTGATCAGAAGGAGGTGCTGAAGTTGGTGTTCTTGAAGTGTTCTTTAAGGATGAGAAACTACTCTTTTATTCCCCATTTTTGCTTAAGCTTTTAGCAATACTTGCAACTGTTTTAAGCTTAGTGTCCAACTGAAAAAAGTTCTGTTTTTATATGCTAAATATGTTTGTTTAAGGTTACTTTTGGGTTGGGGGTTGTCTACCCCCTCTTAGGCCTTGTTTGGCCTCTTTTTGTGCCTTCCTCTTTGAGCTTTGGAACCTTTTTGTTTTGACCTTCTCACCACTGAAATCCAGAGGATTTTCAGTGGTGGAGAAGTGGTTTTGAGGTCTTGAATAGGGGAGGGACACCCCTCTCCCATCTTGTCTCATTTGCTTGCATTAAGGGCTCATAAGGGTAGCATCTTTACTTAGCTTTATTTAGCTCCGTTTCAGAGGGTATTTGATGTTATTTGGTCTTGCTACACCTCTGCTTTGGGTCGGTTTGCTGTTCTCTTGCATGCACCACACTTGCCTTGCAATCCTCCTATTTACCTAAACATGTATCATGCATTTAGACCATCATGCTTACATGTTTTGACTTAACTTTGAGAATTTTTTAGCCTTGTCTCACCATGTTTAAGCTTTGTTTGGTGTTGTCTTGGTCATGCTTGCCATGCTTTGTATAGCCACCATGCATTCTAGCTTGTTAGCTTTGGGTGTGTGAGTCATGAGCATGCTTTACTTGGGTCGTTTCAGTGATTTAGCATCATTCATCATGTCATTTCAGTCCATGTTCCATGCTTGTATGCTTGCATTTGCCATCCTTTCAATGCTTTGAAGAGTTGGTGTCTTATCCTCCATGTTTGGGTCATTGTGCATGCCCCTAGGCTTAGGTCTTTTAGATGCCATCTAAGTGGGTTTTGGGGCTTATTTTGACATTCCGGAACTCTGTTTTTCTTTGAATTATCCATGCCAGATGTGGTTGTGATAGGTGCAGTGTAATGCTCCCTTTGTAGCCTTGCATGCCCCTTATTTGTGCCCATCTTTTTAGCATGTCTTGGCCTCATTCCATGCATGTTCTAGCCTTGTTTTGGCCTGCCCTAGGACTGTTTTAAGTCACTTCGGCCCTTTGGGGCTTGGTTGATATGGCCATGGCTTAAGCCCCTTAGCTAGTCTCAAGGTTTGGGCTCCTTTGTATGCTTTACTTGCATGGCTTGGTTGATTTGGCATCATCCCTTGCGCATTTTCAGAGCTTATCATGCTTGTTATTTGTCCATATTTGTCTCCTTTAAATGTGCTTAAGAGTCGACCTTTTTTTATGCCTAAGTGTTGGACCCTTACATGTGCATGTTTGGGTGCGTTTTGTCCATCATTCCTTGGCACTTTGGCTACTGTTTTTGGTACGGCTGAGGTCTATCCATCTTTAGTGTAAGTCCTTGAATCATGCATTTGTATATTGTTGCATGCTTATTGCATTGCATGTTGTCGCATGCTTGGTACATCGCATGTTTGTACGTGTAGGTTACATTTTGCATGCTTGCTAGTTTGCATTTTGTCACATGCTTGATTAGGTTGCATTGCATTTGGCATGCTTGTTACCTTAGCCTTGTGTGCACGCTCGAGTCCTATTGTATTTCCATGTTGCATTGTATTTGGCATGCTTGCTTGCATTACATTGTGTTTGGTTTGGGGTGTCAAACCAAACACGAGGAGCGAGGAACGTTCGTACTTGAAGTGACGAAACGTGCCTCAATCCTTAGTCGCCGACGCTCTTGATCCAACATGATAGAGTGTGAGGCATTCATATGTTTTGTTGCATTCATTCCACATTGATTTGCACACTCGGCACCTTTGGCCATCATGCATTGAAATGCGTGATTGGTGGCCCGAGGGTCGAGAGCCATACTCCCTTGAGTTCATAGCATGATAGGGAGGGTGGTTGTGCACACATTATCTTGTAAATGCCTTGCCATGCACTGTCTGTCCTCTCCTGCAGCAAAAACAGAATTCTGCAGGAAGATATGGCCGGTCGGCCATCTTCAGTGCCAGTCGGCTACCAAAATCCGGCCAAGAGCCTTACAAATGGTCGATAATCATTTTCCAATGGCCGTTGGTTTTATCTCTTGGCCGGTGACATCCCACAGTGCTTGAGGATTGGTTCAGAAACATCCTTGGGACTAGTTCAGTTTTCAGAGGAGCAAAACAGTGCAAACAGAGGCAACATGTGGCATGGCAACGGGTTTCCGAGTGAGGCGATCGAGCATGCATCATTCAACCATTCCGAGGTGGAACTGCGGCAGCCTCCTTTTGTAATTAATTTGTTAATTAATTAAGGGTTTGTAATAATTAATTATCTAGGATAGTTGATTAATCATTTGGTTTGTATTTTTCTCTTTCAGACCCTCCGTCGAGAGGGCACAATTTTGTAATAAGTGTGCATATGTGTGTGAATGTCTTCCAACCCCACGTCTTTCTCCCTTTTACTTACCTGCTTATGATGGTTAGTTCTAGGTCATGTTTCGATTAGCATCCTTATGCTTTGCATGTTTGCATCCATTCATTCGTATTGCATGCACCGGGCTCGGCGCATCATACTAACTGCATTGTATTTCAATTCCAAGTTGAATACATGTTATCTGCAGCATATCATATGCCATCTCAGAATAGCCGAGCCTATTTCTAGTTGCATTTTGCATATGTTGCATTAGCCATCTTAACATGAACTAGGATCATGCATTGATTACTAACTAGTTTCTGTTTTGGCTTGGAGTACTCGGTGAGTGTTTATGCTTTAGCATCCTTGCATGTGTGTGAGTGATTGCCATGATAGCATGCCTACCATGAGGCTATTTGCTTATGTGATATAACTACCTGAATGCCTGTGGGTGAAGGGTGGATTACTTGAATTGGAACAATTCATTGATTACGAGTTTTAAGCCCACTTGAGAGTGGCACGTCATCATATTTTCTAAGCCCACTTGACGGTGGCAAAATCTGCATTTTAGCCTACTTGCGAGTAGCAAACCGCTTTCAAAAACAAACATGAGATGTTTTGTTCCAACTTAGGCAATCCAATCTATACTTGTATGCTGTGTGCATCACGTAGTAATTCTAAGCTAATAACTGGAATAAGAACGCATGTGTTTTCAAAACGAGATATCATGTTTAGTAGTGGCCGATCTTTGATCGGGCGAACGGGGGTGCTCATAGCTGACCTTCCCCAATCGTACCCAAGTTTCCGAGCCGAGGCAACTTTGGTGATGACGGACACGTGGCCTTAGGCAACGAGTCAGGGTTTCCTAAATTTTCGCAAAAATAAAATATTTAGGTGGCGACTCTGTATCTGGCAAAGCAATCCATGTTTGGCACTTCTTTCTTAAAAATCAGTTTTCCAAAACGATTTGCCGGATTTGGACTCTTTGGTGATTTGTCAGTCTCGCATTGCACTTTGCGAGATCAGATTAAGAACCGTGACATTTGAGTCCGAACTGTAGTAAGCCCAAATGAACAAAACGGGATTTTTCCCGGGACGTTCGGGGACGTCTACAGAAGCGAATAAAAATAAATAAATAAATAATTATAAGCTAAACAAACCACTTAGATTACAACGACACACTATGAAATATAAAATAAGAAAATAAATATGAGATAAACAAACCACTTGGATTATAACAAAACACTATGAAATAAGAAACAAGAAAATAAATATGAGATATAAAATATAAGAAAATGAAAGACTAGAAATTCGCCTTCCAAAGAAATATTGAACTTCTTGATTTCCAAACTTCCTCTTGATCACCCTCAAGTTTAGGCAATGTGTTCTCAATCCTCAATTTGAAACTAGAATGGAACTTTAGGTATGTATGGTGGAAAAGTGGCTAACTATCTTATTTTTTTCTCACTTTCAACAACACTCACTCTTTCCTTTGATCAATCACTACTGAAATTTAGCCATTTCAGAATTTTTGGAGGGGTTTTGGGTGTAGGAAAGATGTAATTTCAGCTTGTATGGAAGGTATGGGGTGTATATGGAAGATAGGAATGTTTTTGGTTCAAAAACTCAATTTTTCTCTTTTTTTTCACCCTTTTCTCACTCTTTTCTCTTCAATTTCGTGGTCCTCATTCTCTCTTACAATATGATCATTCTATATAGGCAATGAGGGAGAGTAAAGGTCAAAAAGAAGGTGGGAGACAAGATGGGAGACAAGAATCTGATAAGAAAGAAAATTTTCAAGGTGGTTGCATGGGATATTCCTTTATGGATGCAAACAAAACCTCTTTTTGACAATGAGGGATGATTAGGTATAATGGATGATGAGTGGATGCACTTGAATGGATCAGAAAATAGGTAAATGGGGTGTCCTAACTGAACCAAAACCAAGAAAAATGGGTTGTTGCTGTTTTGGGCCGAGTCAACAAAATCTGCCATTAAGCCCAACTTCAAAAGGGCATATCTCCCTTATATGGACTTGGTTTTAGGTGGTTCTTGGGTCTAAATTGAAGCCTCCGAAGTCTACTTTTCAATGGTGGTGGCCTCACATCTAAATTCTAAGTGTACAAAGAGATATGCCTAATTTAGTGAAGGTTGTTCATTTCTCTCAGGCCAGGTCAACAAAATCTGTTCTTAAGCCCAATTTCAAATGGGCATATCTCCCTTATCTGTACTTGGTTTTAGGTGGTTCTTGGGTCTAAATTGAAGCCCCAAAAGTCTTCCTTCCAATGGTGGTGGCCTCACATTTAAAATCCAAGTGTACAAAGAGATATACCTAATTTAGTGAAGGCTGTTCATTTCCTTCTTAACAATTTGATGCTCATCCTTTCCCTAAACGAGTTTTCTTCCATCTTCTCATGTTTCCTTCAAATCCAAGCCCATCCAAACCTATAAAGAAGATGTTTTTAAATATATATTTTTTTAAAGAGTTCACCTCCCTTCCATTTATTTCTACTTTGTCCTTACTCGGTTTACAGAAAAGTGCAATATTTCAATTGATATAGGAGCCTTGAAATATCGTACAAACATTTGGGAAAATCTTTGAAAAGAGGGTTTTAAGGTCTAAAATAGTTTGGCCAAAAATGTGTGAAGGTTGGGATGAAAGCTCAAATTCTATTTTTCTTGTTGAGGACTGCTGGGGAACACATTCTGATTGTCATCATCGGGTAATCAACAGAAAGCGCCCAAGTCTTAGGGTTAGTCAAAATGTGGTGTCTACAGTGGGTCTTTATGACCACCTCATGTGCACGTGGGTCTTTACGACCAATTTGATATGTTAGCTAATGGATATACCACGTATAACTGTTTATGAAATCTTTATAAGTATGTGAATCTAAATCTGTTTTTTATCTTAAATCTGCTTTCTAAATCTGTTTGGACATCCTTCATAAACCCTTTACTTTGTTGTTATTCACTAGGCTCCAGCTCACTGTATTATTTATGTATGTAGGTGATCAGGTGCGGGACGAGGCCTAAGTTCTTAGCCTGGAGTTCTATTTGTCAAGGCCAACCACTGTGCCTCCCGAGGAGGTTCCCAAGTGTATTAAGTGTTCAAGTCATGTGCACGTGGTGTCTGTTTATATCTTTTCTTTCTTTTGTTTGGAACAAGGCTTTTGTTTAATCTATACATAGGGCTTAGTCCCTTTCTATTTTCTCTTTATGAGAGTGACATAAGATAATGATGTGTATATATATGACATCACTATATATGTGAATATAAGTTTTAAATTTTCTGTCACATAAATGTCTACACAACTCAATAGACGTTGTATATTTGTTATTTACTTCCACTAGCCCCTAATGTCACGCCCCAGATTTACGGAGTTTGGCCCACGTGAATAAACCACCCAACGATAAACAGTAGATAACAACTCTCATGCATATGTATATAATATAGTCACACAATGCATGTGTTTGTCCGATTTCATACATTCCTAGATACAACATCTAAGTTGAATGGATGTTTTGTAATTAAAACATACACAGATGTTATAAATTAAATTGAACGCCCAAAGGCTTACATCATATACAAAGGGTGTAACCCTTACAAGAATGGCACATGGTCAATAAATACATAAATGGCTCATGGCCTACAAATAACAGAACCACCCTACACGGTTCCAAACACAACTTCATGCCTCAATCCACATCCACACATGTACACCTGAAAAATATTTTCAGCCACGTATGGTGAGCATAAAGCCCAGTAGGGAATATTTCAAAAACTAAACATACTTCACCAGCATAAATGATCATGATACAATACATATATATAATATGCCCAAATGCATTTTCAAATCCCTTTGACTTTTCAACAAAAATCCTTTCTTTCCAATTGCCAAAACCTTACGTTTAATAAAAACATTTCCCAAGTTCAAAACATCTATTTGATATAAAATTCCTTTCCAAAAATCAATCCAAGTATCTCAATACCAACTAGCAAAAAACATTTCTAAATCAAATGTGAATACATCGCTAAACAAAAGCAAATACATTTGCTAAAACCATTGTCAAACATCTTGTTCCAAAACCAACATAATAATAAATAAAATAGGTAAATCTCCAAAACAAATACAACCTTTCACGGAAATTTCGTCCGTAGAAAACCATAAACTGGCATCCATGTAAACGTAGGCTATACAAGCACTACTATTGCCATTTCACGGAAATTTTGTCTACGAGATCGGCACCCATGTATACGTGCGGGTTTTAGGACTTTCAGCATGGACACTCAGGCCAACTTATTTAAACGAGACAATACTTACTTCCCAGATTCACCATTTTATTTACCCTTTTTAATAATATAATACATGTAACTCAAAATATCATTTTTCCAAAACCATACAAATGTTCCAAAACATAATGCGAGAATTTTCAAAACCTCTTTCCAAAACATACAGTTTCAATTTCCAAAAAAACCATTACATGCTCCATGATATGAATGATTTCAATTTGCTTAATCCACATGCCATTTCTAACACACGGCAATGCTATCCTCCATCGATAGCCAAAATAGTTATCTCTAATGTAATAGTTAAAAGATAACAATACAGGTATATTTTTCCAAAAGAGTAATAACACCCATTGTTTCAAAATCCAACAATCATTCCCTTTCTATCTCTTTCCAACCAAACCATTTACCAAAAATCAATTCAACTCCCAAAACAATATCATTTAGGGTTTTTCTACAAATTAAGGCTTTTCCACTTTTAGAAATCCATATGTAATTTTGTATACCAAAAATAATCGTAGTAACAAGGCCATAGCCCAACAACCCCCAATTTTTCAAAACTCTCAAATCCAAAATAAATTTCAAAATTAACCGAAATTACTAAAAAATATAAATAACAAAATACATCACAAATACGCTACTGAACTCATATTGAGTTAAGAAAATAGACCCTACCTCTTGAAGCGAAGAGGAGACAAGCTGAAAAAATCATCGGCGATGAAAAGACAATCCGCTTAGATTAAATGGAAGGCCTCACCGAGCTCTACATTTTGGTATATGGGACTAGGGGTAGAAAGTGGGTAAAAATAGATGAAACCCAAGCTCAAAGAGCTGAAATGGTCAAAAATGGCAAACAAAAGACAGAAAGAAAAAAGAAATGGACACAAAATAGATATTTTTCCACTTTTCAGACCTTTTATAGAAAAGCCTACCGCAAGCGCGAACAGCTGACCACAACCGCAACCTGCCCAGGTGGCATGCTCGCTGGCGCGACCATGCATACCGCGGCCTCCCCATTGCAGCCTATCGCGAGCTACGCACTCACCCATGGGCCAACTAACCTGAAGCCAAAATACAAATCGCGGCGCGACCATAGTGGTCGCAGGCGTGACCTGCCAAACCTAAGAATTTTGGGCTACTGCCCAGCAGCCAGCCCAAGGAACTCCCAAGGCCCAAATTGTACCGAAAGGCCCACATCACCCAGGACAACCCCGTATCCCAACCAAGAAAGAAAATGGGTCGGGTTAAACTGACTTAGGCCACTACGTCTAATAATTTGATTACAATTAAGAGGTCTTTGGTAATCTGATTACTGGCTGGTTACGACGCTAAACCTATAAGGGTGGGTTTTGGTCGTGACATCATGCTTTCTTAAATCCACTCACCTAGGATGAATTCGTTCATCTATGATCTACTCACCTAGGCCAATTCTTCTCTTTCCAAACCTACTCATCTAGGCTGAGGTCTTATCTTCTTGGATCTATTCACTTAGAATGAGCTCATTCATCTGGGATCTGCTCACATAGGTCGAGCTCTTCTATTTGGGATCTACTCACCTAGGCCGATGTCTTCTTTTCTCATACCTACTCATCTAGGATGAGGCCATGCTTTCTTGCATCCACTCATCTAGGGTGAGGTCGTTCATCTGGAATCTGCTCACCTAGGTCGAGCTCTTCCATTTGGAATCTACTCACCTAGGCTGATGTTTTTTTTTTTGGACCTACTCATCTAGGCTGAAGTGATTCCTTCTTAAATCCACTCACCTAGGGTGAGGTCGTTCATCTAGGATTTTCTTACCTAGGTCAAGCTCTTCCATATGGGGTCTGCTCACCTAGGTTAATGTCGTCTTTTCTCAAACCTACTCATTTAGGCCGAGGTCATGTCTTCATGGATCCACTAGCCTAGGGTGAGGTCGTTCATCTGGAATCTCCTCACCTAAGCCGAACTCTTCCATCTGGGGTTTGCTCACTGAGGCCGATGTCTTCTTTTTTCAAACCTACTCATTTAGGCCAAGGTCATGCCTTCTTGGATCCACTCACCTAGGGTGAGGTTGTTCATCTGGGATCTGCTCACATAGGCCATGCTATTCCATCTGGGATCTGTTTCACCTAGGCCTTGCTCTTCCATCTGGGATCTACTTCACCTAGGTTGATGTATTCTCTTCTCAGACCTACTCATCTAGGCCGAGGTCATGCCTTCTTGGATTTACTCACCTAGGGTGAGGTCGTTCATCTGGATCTGCTCGCTTAGGCCGAGCTATTCCATTTGGGGTCTGTTTCACCTAGGTCGTGCTCTTCCGTTTGGGATCTACTTCACCTAGGTCGATGTTTTCTCTTCTCGGACCTACTCATCTAGGCTGGGTCATGCCTTTTTAGATCCATTCACCTAGGGTGAGGTCGTTCATTTGGGATCTACTCACCAAGAACTCTTCCATTTGGGATTTGTTTCACCTAGACCGATGTCTTCTCTTCTCGGACCTACTCATCTAGGCCGAGGTCATGCCTTTTTGGATCTACTCACCTAGGGTGAAATCGTTCATCTGGGATCTGTTCACCTAACTCGATCTTTCCATACTTGAAGGCCATCTTTATTTCCTCGGGAGTGTTCATGCCCCTATCTTTGCATTCTTCTCTTCTGGAAGGGTCTTCATTTTGTCAATGTTGACGCATTCTCCATCTTCAATGAACTTGTCTTCACCGACATGTTGATCTTACATGATGATGGCCATCTATTCCAACTAAATTCCCATAGACGGTGCCAAATTGTGGGTGTTAATTTCCGACCTCACAACCAAACAGATCTCCCTGCTGAGTTCTAGGGACTTAACTGGAGAGCATACAGAAGAATAGATTAAGCAAGCACCTACACATAAGAGAATAAGAAATATTGCGGCGGATCGTCTACCCAAGGGCACTCCGACGATCAAGTCAAAAAGTTATCTCACAATATATCAACTCAAGTCAAATCACTGACCAATGAAAGCGTACCTTAGGCCCACGGGGGTGCCATAATTTTATAGCCAGCAATGCTTTTGTCCTCCAAAAGTCTTACTTCATAGGACTCTAGAATAACACTTATCATGAACTCTTAGTTAGATAAGAATGATCTTACTTAAGAGCCTAATCTATATCCAAGCAGCGTAGGACTCTTGTCAAACATTCTTAATCATTATCAAGGCCAGTGTAATTTAATGGTGTCAATGTAATTTAATTGATGGACAAGATAATGTCCAGAATTCTATTTAAAAAATAAAATAGTTCTACTCACACAAAGAGAAACACAAATTTGTTCACAGAAAATCTGTTCAGAGAAGATATTGATGTGGTTTCTTTTAGCAGATATGTAGAAAATGCAAAGGCAAAAGCAAAAGCAAACGCAAAAAATGAAATATAAAAATACAAGAGCATGCTTTTGTTTTCTATATTCTATGTCCCATTTGTTTTTAAAGATAGATTAAAGGGAATTGATAGTAAGAGGATTATTAGGTTTATTTTAATGATAGTTTTTAGTGTAGGGATTGTTAAATTATTTTTATATAAAACAATAAAACAAATAAAATATGATTTTTACTTAATAGAAAATACAAAAACATTAAACATTAATCAACAAAATGTGTTGTCCAACATGTAAAAAAAAATAATTGCACTTGGCCGGTTGACCGGCTGGATGTTTGGCTGGACATCAGGTTGAATGTCCCCCTGGACAACCAATAACACCCTAAGCTGAATGGACTATTTTCTAATACCACCTCCTGGTCCAGACTCGTATCAGCTCTCTTGAGACCTTTCATAGTCCGAAAGGACTACCAATCAAGAACTCCATGAACCAAACAATTATAATTTACAAACACTGTTCATCACTAGGAGTCTACTCTGAACTCCTATAATAGAAAACAAACAGACCCTATATGTTGGGGAATTTTCAAAATTTATTGTTTAGTTTTTGGGTATTTTCAAAACCTTCCTTGTTTTTCTTTGGAACGCTTGAAATAAGCTTAGAGACTTTGTCCCACATCAGAAAGAGAGAAAAACACGGAGCACTTAATAAAATGCTACATGGAATATTCCTTTCAATATGGAATTGTGGGATGGATGCTAGTGTACATGCACTCACACCGCAAGGATGGTGCTTCACACCATCCACACACGCACGCGCACGTGCGTGGTGTGGGCAGTGGGCTGTGTGGCGTTTGATAGCGCATTTTGCACTTAGCACAAACGCATTGGCGCAAGGCGCCATGAAGGTGCTTTCCTATTTGCATCAGACACGTTGAAGCGATGACATGAATCCCATGTGGCATGGGTGACGTGGAAAATAGTCAGCTCCACGTGGCAATGATGTAGCGTCCGTTGGCAATGAGTCAACCAACCGATCGAACGGTTGCATGTCCAATGTGAACCAGTTTGATCAAAGTTGTTAATTGGAGATGCGCACGATGAGATGGCACCCAATCATGATCAGGTATGATCAATCAAGGCATCTATTCGGTGTGAGAATGATCTGCACCATAGATCATCGATCCAACGATCAAATCTGATCAGATGCGATCAAGGGACATGACCATTTGATCAGATTTATCAAGGCCTATAAATAGGCTGCGAAATCAGCCATTTCAATCCATCCAAAATTCAGAAAGCATTCCTGCAATTCTCTCTTCCTCTTGATTTAGAGTTTCGATCAAGAGTTTTTTAAGTAAGTTTCTACTTTTCTTACTGGTAATCAAATTCTACAGACTTGATTATTACTGTCTTGGTTTTCTTGATTATATCAAGAGTATTCTGATCTACTGTCGTCAGTGCAGATGCTGGTAGACTTGATCTTTAGATCAGGCTTCATTGTATCCTGGAGGCGAATTTGCTGTAACCCTATGTAAACCTTTTGGTGGGTGCAAATATTGTCTTTAGGAAAGTGAATAAGTAATGCAACTTGAAGCACCACATTTCTGTTCTACATAGACAAGATCATCGTTAAGTTTTGAAGACCAAAAGACCACCAACTAAACAAAAAGAAGACGAATTGTTCCAACAATCTAAAGACAATATTTTGATATGGCGATGTCTATTCAGAAAATGATTCAAGATTTCATGAAGCTTGACCGATTTGATGGCAGAAATTTCCAACACTGGCAAAACAAGATGCATTTTTTGCTCTATGGGCTAACTGCCCCCTATCCGGTGGAGCAAGAAGATAAGACTATGGAGCAAACCTGTACCAAAACCAAATGGGAGAATGACGACTACAGTTGTCGAGGACACATTTTGAATGAGCTGTCAGACTCTCTGTTTGATGTATATCAACATCTAGAAATGGCAAAGCAACTCTGGGACATATTACAGTCAAAGTACCTCACCAAGGATGCCACCAGAAAGAAATTTCTTATTAGTAATTTTATGCGTTTTACTGTGATTGATACAAAGCCCATTATGGAACAATTCCATAAGATCCTACATATTCTAAGTCAGTTTTGACAAAAAAATATGAACATGGATGAATTTATTGTAGTTTCATCTATAATAGAGAAACTGCCATCTTCTTGGAAGGATTTTAAGAAAACTCTGAAACACAAAAAGAAAGATCTGACACCTCCAAGTTGAGGAAGAGTCAAGACTTCTTGAAAGTAAAGATAACTAATTGGCTCAGACTTCCAAGATTCACATGGTGAATAATGGAAAGAAGTTTAACAAAAAGAAACGTAAGCGCGACCCCCAACTTGAGAAAGATGCTAAGAAGTCGAAAGGCACTTGCTGGCACTGTGGCAAGCCAGGGCACTTCAGAAATGAATGCCGGTCATACAAGAAGAAGCCAGAAGAATCAAATGCGAAGAACAAGTTCGTAGCTGTTGTATCCAAGGTGAACATGCTCGAAGATGCTGGTGACTGGTGGATTGACTCAGGAGCAACAAGGCACGTCTACAACGACAAGAGCTGTTTCATTACTTATGAACAAGTGAGTGATGGAACAGTTCTTTGCATGGGCAACTCTTCAACTACTGCTATCAAAGGCAAAGGGAAGGTGGATCTAGAGTTCACATCTAGAAAAGTCTTAAGTCTTAATGATGTTTATCATGTACCTGATGTCATGAAAAACATTGCATCTGGAAGCCTGCTTAATAAGCATGGTTTCAAGTTAGTATTTGAGTCAGACAAATTTGTCCTGTCTAAGGGTGGAATTTTTGTTGGGAAGGGCTACATGTCTCAAGGAATGTTCAAACTTAACGTTGTCCATAATACATCTATTTCTGCTTATATTGTTGATTCTCTTTCTTTATGGCATGCTCGTTTAGGTCATGTTAATACTAAGAAAATGCATGATATGGTTAATTTAGATTTAATTCCTAAGTATGATTTTGATATGTTTCAAAAATGCAAATTTTGTGTGCAATCTAAAATTACCCGCATTCCATTTCCTAAAGTAGATAAAACCATATCTCTACTTGAACTTGTGCATAGTAATGTATATGACATGCATAGTGCCCCACTAGAGGTGGTAAGAAATATTTTGTAACATTTATTGATGATTTTTCTAAGTATTATCATATCTATCTTTTGCATTCAAAAGATGAGGTGCTTGATAAATTTAAGATTTTTAAGACAAAAGTAGAAAATTAGTGTAATGTCAAAATAAAAAGATTGAGGTCTGATAGAGGCGGTGAATACCATTTTCCAAAATATTGTGAAATTGTTGATATTATTCATAAGAAGTCTACACCCTACACACCACAACAAAATAGAGTAGCTGAAAGAAAGAATATGACATTAATAGAAATGATTAATGCTATGCTTTCTTACTCTAGTTTAAGTTCTGGTTTTGGGGGTGAAACCTTGTTCACTGCCTGTCACATACTCAATAGAATTCCTCTCAATGGAAGAAATGTTACTCTTTATGAACTTTGGAAAAACAAGAAACCTAATCTAGGTTACTTGAAAACGTAGGGCTGTAGAGCAATAGTCAGATTGCTTGAACCTAAAAGGAAGAAATTAGGTGAAAAAGGAATTGAATGCATATTCCTTGGCTATGCTATACATAGCAAAGCATATAGGTTTCGGGTAGTAGAGCCCAATGGTTCAGTGGAAACAAATACCATCATTGAATCATGTGATGCGGTATTTTATAAGAATCGTTTCACAACCATTCCAAGGTTGGATTCTAATCAAGGAAATGAATTAACTCCTTTAATGTCTATAGAGGAAAGTGAACGACATGAACACATTGAGCCTAATGAACATAATGAACCTGTTAAGCTAAGGAGGAGTAAGAGGGCTAGGACTGAGAAGTCATTTGGCCCTGATTTCATTGTTTACCTTGTAGAAAGAACTAGGAAAGCTTATTGTAAGCAAACAATGATTTCTTTGAATATGGATTCAGATCCATTAACCTTTGAGGAAGCTATGAAGTCTCAAGATGTTGCTTTCTGGAAAGAAGCAATAAACGATGAGATGGATTCTATCATGGGTAACAATATCTGGATACTTGCTGATTTGCCACCTGGATCCAAACCAATTGGTTGTAAATGGATTTTCAAAAGGAAAATGAAAGTTGATGGCACAATTGACAAGTTCAAAGCAAGATTAGTTGTTAAGGGTTTTACTCAAAATGAGGGTATCGATTATTTTGATACATATGCTCTTGTGGCCAGTATCACCACCATTCGAGTGTTGATTGCCTTAGCCTCAATCTACAAGCTTGAAATCCATTAAATGGATGTTAAGACCGCTTTCCTAAATGGAGAGTTAGATGAAGAAATCTATATGCAACAACCGGAAGGATTTGTTGTACAGGGTCAAGAACACAAAGTGTGTAAACTCGTGAAGTCACTATATGGACTAAAACAAGCTCCAAAATAGTGGCATGAGAAATTTGACAAAGTAATAGTGTCAAATGGTTTTAGGATACATGAATCTGATAAGTGTGTGTACAGTAAGTTTATTGGCAATAGAGGTGTAATCATATGCCTATATGTAGATGACACGCTTATTTTTGGTACTGACAATGATGTCATTGAAAGCACTAAAAGTTTCTTGTCATCTAGCTTTATTATGAAAGACATTGGCTTGGCTGATATAATTCTGGGTATTAAGATCAAACGAGAGGACGATAATTTGATTCTTACCCAGTCACACTATATTAAGAAAATTCTTAAGAAATTTAATCAAGATAATTGTACACCCATGTCTACACCTTTTGATTCAACTTTGAAAATGTATCCTAATACTGGAAGAGCTATTGATCAGTTAGAATACTCAAAAGTGATAGGTAGCCTGATGTATGCCATGACTTGCACTAGACTTGATATTGCAGTGGGAAAACTTAGTAGATACACTAGTAATCCCAGTAGTGTGCATTGGCATACTGTTAACTGAATACTTAGGAACTTGAGGAAAACGATAGACTATGTTATAGTATATAATGGCTATCCAGCAGTGCTAAAAGGATTCACATATGCTAGTTGGATAACTTACTGTAAAGATCACTCGTCCACGAGTGGTTAGATTTTTACTCTTGGAGGAGAAGCTATATCTTGGGGCTCTAAGAAGCAAACATGCATAACAGACTCAACCATGGTGTCAGAGTTTGTAGCATTGGCTTCTTGTAGCAAAGAGGCAAAGTGGCTAAGGAATCTCTTGTTAGAAGTTAAGATATGGCCAAAACCTATTCCATCAAAATCTTTGCATTGTGGAAAACATCAAAAGGGATGGGTCTTAAGCCCACTTAACATAATCACTCTTGGTGGAAACTCAACTCAACGCTTGAAGAAACATCAAGTCTTGAGTTCAACGAGCCCAAGTACACCACATGTCGTGATTGCAAGCACTTAGTTTTATTTCATTTTCATCCCAAGGTTGAAGTGTTTGGTACTTGTAATGTGAAAAGAAGAGGATGAGTTAGAAAACTCTTAATAAAGCTTACAACTGGGTTGTTAGGGAACTGTAAATTGCATGGGTACTCTCAATAAGCTTACCTATGTAAGTGTAAGAGGTTGCACCTCTTCCTATGAGTCCAAGGGCTTGACTCTATAGCGCTCATGAAACAAGATATAGACACAAGGCCAATCCACGTGTCGGTTTGTTTGAATACTTGAGGTAACTCGTACTGTGCATGAGACATGTTCGGTTAGTCGTATAAGATCGCTAGTTCAAAGACAAGTTTACTATGTCATCTTGACTAACTTTGAGGTGTCTTCACTATAAGTGAATGATTCAAATCGTAAGATATCTTCACCTATGCATGAGGCTGCCAAGTGAACCATGAGTCATCATCTGGTATTTTGAAAATGGTGGGGGAATGTTGGAGAATTTTCAAAATGGTTTTCAAAACCTTCCTTGTTTTTCTTCGGAAAGCTTGAAATAAGCTTAGGGATTTTGTCCCACATCAGAAAGAGATGAAAACATGAAGCACTTAATAAAGTACTACATGGAATATTCCTTTGAATATGAAATTGCGGGATGAATGCTAGTGTACATGCACCCACATCGTAAGTCCACACACGCACACGAGCGCGCGTGGTGTGAGTAGTGAGCTGTGTGGCATTTGATGGCACACTTTGCACTTAGCACGAACGCATCGGCGCAAGGCGCCATGAGGGCGTTTTCCTATTTGCATCGGACAAGTTGGAGCGATGATGTGGAATACAGTCAGCTCCATGTCGCAGTGATATGGTGTCCGTTGGCGATGAGTTAACCAATTGATCGAACGGTTGCATGTCCGATCTGGAGCGGTTTGATCATAGCCGTTGATTGGAGAGGCACGGAATCGTGTGAATGAGATGGCGCCCGATTGTGATCAGGTATGATCAGTCAAGGTATCTATTCGGTATGAGAATGATCTGCACCATAGATCGTCGATCCAACCGTCAGATCTGATCGGATGTGATCAAGAGACATGACCATTCAATCAGATGCATTAAGGCCTGTAAATAGGCTACGAAATCAACCATTTCAATCCATCCAAAATTCACAAAGCATTCCTGCAATTCTCTCTCCCTCTTGATTTAGAGTTTTCAACCAAGAGTTTCTTAAGCAAGTTTCTGCTTTTCTTACTGGTAATCAAATTCTGCAAACTTGATTATTAGTGTCTGGATTTTCTTGATTATATCAAGAGTATTCTGATCTACTGTCGTCAATGTAAACGCCGATAGACTTGATCTTTAGATCAGTCTTCATTGCATCTTGGAGGCGAATTTGTTGTAACCCCCTGTACACCTTTTGGTGGGTGCAAATATTATCTTTAGGAAAGCGACTAAGTAACGCGACTTGAAGTACCACATTTTTGTTCTACATAGACAAGATCATCGTTAAGTTTTGAAGACCCGAAGACCACCAACTAAAAAAAAAGAAGACGAATTGTTCCAACACTATATTAGTAAAATTACTCTTTAACAAATAGGTCTTTTTGCAACAAAAAAAGAAAAGAAAAACAAACAAACAAACAAACAAATAGGTCTTTTTATAAAATTTAAGCTCTTATGTTATCGTAGTAGCTTGCTTTCAAAACCCAAGTTGAAAGCAAGTGGAGGACACCCAATATTTAATGGTACCTGATCTATTGTATAATCTAGATTAAAGGGTGTTGTTTGGGCTTGTGAGATTTATCAGTGATCTCGTTTTCATAATTCGAATCGTTTATTTTATTAGATATTTTCTGTATTTCATCCACACTAAAAATTAGACCGGTCTGATAATCGTAACCTATTTAATTTATCGCGTTTGTCACTAAAAAAAAAAAAAAAAGATTATTTATTTTTAAAGACACAATTGTTGTCTATTTTTTGGAGACCTGTGATGCGCCCCACGAACCTAAACAATACCGTCCAATCCAGATTATGGACTACAATAATCCTCCGCCCATATATACATATATATATTAGGATAAATTATATTCATCTTCCTTGATATTTGAGAAAATACAAATAATTTCACACTTTTAACATAATTATAATGATCTCTCTTAAAATTTTAATTTACAGAACAATTAAGTTTTTTCATTAATAATTCATTAATCGTATAAATAAATAAAAAATGATATTGTCCTCTCTCTTTTTTTTTTAAAAAAAATAATGTTATCCTCTCTTTTTTTATTAAAATATAAATTTAATTTTATTTATGTGTTTAATCACAATATGTATTAATTCCGATCGAATTGGACTAGTAAAATGATGTCACTATAATTATGTTAAAAATATAATATTTTTTAAAAAAAAATCAAAAGAAATGGGTGTAATTTACCTATATATTAATGACATATGCAAGTGGGGCATATGAGGAAAAATTATTGAGGGTTCTTAGAGCATCTTGTGTTTATACTCTTTACTAATCATCATACATTATGTCTTCTTATATTTCTCAATCATCTAACACAAATTCATAAATTTTACCTTCTTTATCAATCATAATATTCTTGGAACAACACGTGACCACACTTTAAGAGCACCAAATAATTACTCAATTATGAGATATTGAAATATGAATTATAAGGTTCTATATAAATTATATTGTGTGTTTTTTTAACCGTAGTTATTAGATATACTAATTAATATATTAACATATACTATAATATTATTATTTTAAAATTATGAATCACCCTTATTATATAAATTATAAAAATTTAAAACATTTCAAAATATATCGTTTGATCTATTAATACATTAATAATACATCAATTGATGCATATACCTTCATTCAAAAGTATTAATTGAATAATGAAGAACGCATTTGTATGAGAACTTGTGACCTGTTGAAAAGTCAAGTGACTTCAATTAATTGGCAGGCTTTTTTTTATTTATTTAAAACAACAATGATTCGTACCACTAAAAAAAATTACTAATAGCATTAATATATTAAAAATGTTAAAAAAAAAAAAGTATAGGCAGTGGGCGCCACATCATTAGTGGTGCTATTAGAGAATCATTTTTAGTGTTCTCAACCATTTTTCTTATTTAAAATTCATAAAAAAATAAAATAAATTAAAATAGTTAATAAGATAAAATGTAATATTAAATTCATAATCATTTTATTTTTTTTCTCACAAGCATCACATCTAATTATAAAAAAAAATTAACTTTTTTTCTAAACACAACTATTTTAACTTATTAAAATACTCAAAAATTAAAATAATTAATTAAAATAGTCAACTTTCCAAACTAGACAAGTTGGATTTCAACCGTGATTGGACCGGTATATAGCAACCCTGGTTTTGACCCGTCTCTTGTGGTGTTCCGAACTCGGGTTTATATGGTTTGGATGGTGGTTCACATCTTGTTTCCCTTGTCTTCCCCTTAATGTTGGTCATTGGGTTGTAGTTGTGTGTTTGGAACAGGTTGGTTGCTTGTTTTTTTTCAAAACCTTGTTGCCCAGAAATTTGCCTCTTCGCTCGAGCGAGGCTTCTTGCGCTCGAGCGAGCCCTGTGAAAATGTTTCTTCGCTCGAGCGAGCACTTTTGCGCTCAAGCGTGCGTATGCGTCTCTGAAAAACCTGAAGGTTGGTGTTCTTTGCTCGAGCGAGCTTTCCTTTACTCGAGCATGCTTCTGCGTTGCAGACCTGAAGCTTTGCATTGTTCGCTCAAGTGAGAATTCATTCGCTCGAGCGAGGCGATCTTTTGTGTGTCTGGTCGCTCGAGCGAGAACTCCTTCGCTCGAGCGAGACTGTTCATATCAGATCGTGAATGAGTCATTTTAGATCACTTTTGCAGCTCACTTTCTCTCAAACAACTCTCCAAGAACGCTGGTCTTCTTACTCTCTCTCTAAAACTCACCTTCTCTCTAAGATTTCATCTAGATCTATTGTGTTCTTGACCCTAGAGTCTTTGAAAATAAGGTAGAGAGCTTCAAAAGCTTCGTTTTGATCCAAGAAGTAATTGGTTTCGTCATCTTTGAAGTTCCACCTTGTTGCTTGGGTTTTCTACACTTGAGGTAGAGATTTTCTTTGAATTATATATATGTTTTTGCAAGATCTAGATGATTTTCGAAATCATCATTTGGTTAGTTTTGAAAATTGATTGTTGATTTAAGAAGATGAGTGATTTTGGAAGTGGGTTTACTTTCTTTTCCTTTAAAAATAGAAATTTGGGTTTTTGAACTATGTTGATGAAAGAAAGAAGTTTTGGTGAGATCTTCGTAAATATTTGAAGATGAATGGTTTTGGTGAGAAAACCTAGAAATTGGGGACTTTTAAGAAAGATGTTGAAAATCTTTAGAATATGTTGTTATATTTATTTTGTGTGCCAAAATAAATGATGTTTGAAAATTATTTATTTACTACATATAAATGATGATTTTCCGTGGAGTATGTTAATTGACGAAGTTTTGGAAATTGTTGTTTAAAAGTGTTGATATAGTCTTGAGATGACTACGTTATTGGAAATGTTTGAAATGTGGGAATTATGTTATCCCTTGGATGAATTGAAACAAAAGTATTTATTCATCTTGTGAAATTGCATTGAATGGAGAAATGGGAATTTTGATCACTATGGTAGTATTGTGTGGAAGAGTTAGAAATGGAAGAATTGTTGCATCGTATTGTTATTGTTGCATTGACAAATCAAATCATTTGCTTACATTGAACTTTGAAAGGTAATTTGAAAACTTGCATTGAGAAAGAATGTTGAGAATTAGTTTTCATGAAATGGTTTTCGGGTAAATACGGTGGTAAGTCTCGACAGGTAGTGTAGATGATATGTGTCGAGCCTTCCAGTTGTTACTGGTAAAAATGACAGATTATGGGTGTCGAGCCCTCCAGCTGTGACTGGTAAAAATGACAGATTATGGGTGTCGAGCCCTCCAGTTGATACTGGTAAAAATGACAAATTGATAGTACTTGTATAGTCTACTTGCAGACACTAACCTAGGGATTACCAGAGTTGTATTTACCGCCCCCTTGAGTTAAATTGTTAAAGTTTTGAACAATGAAAATTGCATGGCATCATTGAGCATGATGATTTTCAAAAGATGAAGATGTTTTACTTTCAAAGAGGCATAGCACGGCATATGCATTCATCTCTTGGGTTTTGTATAAAATGTATATACTTTGTTAAGAATTCTCTATTAAGCTTTGTGCTCACCCTATGGGATTTTTGTGCAGGAAATGATGTGGTGATTCCGCCTAATTGATGGCGTGGAAGTGTGTATAGATTTCAAGCCAAGGGCTTTATATGTGTGGGTTGAATAACCATTTTGTGTAATCAGGCTTAAGCTTCAAAAACTTGTAAACCCTTTGGGGGTATTTGTTGTTTAATTAATTGTTGTTGAATTAATTGTATTCTTACATGAGGACTATTAGTATCATGTAATGCAAGTATGAGGATTTATGGTTAGTTATATGTTAAAGAGCCATGATTATTATGTTACCATTTGGGTATGAAAATGGGAGCGTTACAGGTATGATGTTAATATCTTGTTTCGGTTTGCAAGTAGATATTAACTTTTTAGCCCTTGTTTTAAAAATATGTTATTTTAATAATTTTTAATTTTTTTATAAAAAATATAAAAAATAGAGAGAGTGATGCAATAATTTTTAATAAATTTTTTTTTAATTTTTTAACTAAAATATTTAATCTCCAAACGATTTGAATACTTGCATTGGATTCCAAACTTCTTTGCCACCTCATCACTTTAATCCCTAGACATTTTAAGTGATTTTTTTTTTTAAAGTAAAATATGAGATGAAAAAATTAAGAAAAAATTATAAAAAAATCCCAAGGTTTGACTTTTATCATAAAATAATTTCTTAATTCTTAATTTCATCAACTTAAATGGTAAATTTTTGATTTATTTTCAATATAAATTATTTATCTATTTTTATTAAGTAAAATCAATAAAAATAAATAAATATTTTAGTTATTAAACTCAGTAAAAAGAGTATTTTAGACATTTTATATATACTTACTTAAGTTTAATGAATAAATACTATTTATCCATCAGTTTTACTTAACAAAAAGAAGCAAATGGTTTACATTGAAAATAAATTAAAAGATTAGGATTTTAATTAATAAAATTAAAAATATAAAGTTTATTTTGTTACAAGACTCAAACCTTGGGTTTTTTTTTTTTTTTTTTTGTAATTATCTCAAGGATTAATATGTTTCGAATGACTTTTAATTTTTTACGAAAAGTCATTCAAAAAATAAAATAAATGAAAAAGAATTTTTGACTTTTTAATATTTATTGACATTTTAACTTTTTAATAACTTTTATATTTTTAAAATTTTTTGGTGGGTTGTCAAATGACCCGGGTCAAATCGGGTTCCCGGTTTCGGAGTTAGAGTCGGATTTCGGTCTAGGTAAACTAGTTCCTTAAGAAACTTGAATTCGAGGTGTTGACGCCCCAAAATCACCAAACGGCGTCGGTTTAGCACGAAACTTGGCACACACGACCGCCTAGGCACGAGAGACTTATGAGAGAAGACGGGACTCCAATCGGGCTCCCGGTTTTGGAGTTAGAGCCGGATTTCACTTTAGGCAAACTAGTTCCTTAAGAAACTTGAATTCGAGGTGTTAATGCCCCAAATCACCAAACGGCGTCGGTTTAGCACGAAACTTGGCACACACGACCGCCTAGGCACGAGAGACTTGTGGGAGAAGACGGGGCTCGAATCGGGTTCCCGGTTTGGGAGTTAGAGTCGGATTTCGGTCTAGGCAAACTAGTTCCTTAAGAAACTTGAATTCGAGGTGTTGACGCCCCAAAATCACCAAACGGCGTTGGTTTAGCACGAACTTGGTACACACGACCACCTAGGCACGAGAGACTTATGCGAGAAAACGGCGCTCGAATCGGGTTCCCGGTTTGGGAGTTAGAGTCGGATTTCTGTCTAGGCAAACTAGTTCCTTAAGAAACTTGAATTCGAGGTGTTAACACCCCAAAATCACCAAACGACATCGGTTTAGCACGAAACTTGGCACACACGACCGCCTAGGCACGAGAGACTTGTGGGAGAAAACGGGACTCCAATCAGGTTCTCTGTTTGGGAGTTAGAGCCGAATTTCACTTTAGGCAAACTAGTTCCTTAAGAAAAACTTGAATTCGAGGTATTAACGCTCCAAAATCACCAAACGGCATCGGTTTAGTACGAAACTTGGCACACACGACCGCCTAAGCACGAGAGACTTGTGGGAGAAGACGGGACTCCAATCGGGTTTCCGATTTGGGAGTTAGGGCCGTATTTCTGTCTAGCCAAAATTATTTACTAAACTATCTTTGTAATTATATAGTAGTTAATTTTTTTATGTTTTCTGTAATTAAAATATTAACACCATTATATTGTCATTAATTATTTTTATTTTGTTATTTTTAGATATTTCCTGAGTAGCAGTTTGCTTCTTGTGGAATGCGGGCGTGTAAAGATTATGACCAACTTTTGTTTTTGTAACTCACGGAAGAATCAAGACGAAAACTTTTGGTTTTGATTTTGATTTACGTTATTTAAATTTGTGAACAACATTATGTATGTATTATGCAACATTATGTAGTGGGATAATTTTTATTGTTATGAATTTTTATTTATGTATTGTTATGAATGGAATAATATTATGAATTTTTATTATGTGCCAACTTTTGTTTATGTATGTATTTATAATATTTTGTAATTATCGTTTTTTTTTTAGTTATTTTTCATTTAATATAGGTTATTTTCATATTTTTAATAATTTTAATACAATTTTTTTTTTTTGGAGACAGCAGAGCACACTGTCTCAAAAAATAAATTGAACCAGGGTTTTTTGCGACGGCACCTTTACTGTCGCAAAAGGTAGGGAATTGATTAAAAAATAAGGCCTTTAGCGACGGTTTTATTGCCGTCGCCAATAGTCTTTTAGCGACGGCTCAAGTGCTGTCTCAAATACATTTTTAGCAATAGTATTTTTGCCGTCGCAAAAAACCCTTTTAGCGACGGCAACACAGTGCCGTCTAAAAAAAGTCAGATTTTCATCCGTTGTTTGCGACAGTATTTTTACGTCGCAAAAAAGGCATTTTGCCGTCTCAAAAAAAAGGCGACCTCGTTATGCCGTCGCTAAAAGCCTTTTGCAACCTCCTTTGTTGCGACCCCCCACTTGCCATCGCAAAAAGCCACTTACCGTCGCAAAAAACCTTTTGAGACGGCGTTTGGGGTATTTGCGATGGCGTTTTGCCGTCGCAAAAAATCAATTTTTTTGTAGTGCCCCTTAGTTTGATATATATTTTTTTGATTATCTTAAAAATTAAAAATTTTACAGTGGTAATATCTAACTGTGTCAAAAAGTTTAGGTAGCATTTGGTTTAATTTTAAAATTATGATTTGAGTGTGGAGTTATATTTTGAGTTTGTGAGTTTTGAAATTATGATTTTAAAAGATAAAATTTGTTTGGCTATGAGTTTTGATTGAATTTCGAATTGAGAGTTGAATTTTTTAAATGAGTTTTCAAAACTTAATTCAAGAACTTATAACTGATAACTAAACACACCACTTAAAACTCTATTGAAAATTATATTCAAAACTCATAAGCAAACTCTTTTTAAAATTCAATTCAAAAAAATAATTATTGAAAAAAATAATTTTTTATTTAAAAAATTAAAAAAAGTCTGAAAATATTTTTTATTTAAAATATTAAAAAATATATTATTTTTTTGTTAAAAAAAATCCAACTGGTGCTTTAAAATTACTTTTGATTGTATATTTGGTTGGAAATTATTTTCTAATTGTTTTGTTTAAAAATGTTTTTTTATTTTTTAAAAAATACTGTGACAAATTAATTTTTATTTTAATATATTTTTTGTTAATTTTAAATAAATGGCCAAATAATTTGTCATTTTAGTCTAAAAAAATAAATTCTATATTTAAAAAATATCAAAAATAAATATAAATATTTTTTTCAAATAACAGGTGGCAATTGCAAAAAAAAAAAAAAAAACAAACAAACAAACAAACAAACAAACTATCGGTCGGACGTTCGGGAGGATGTCCAAGACAACCGAATAGACCCAAAAATTCAAAAACTTTCCGGAAGGATCTCCAGGCTGATGACCAGGTAGACCAAAAATTCAAAAACTCTCTGGTTTACCAAACATGTTTTCAAATGTGTTTTAAAATGTGATTTGGAATCAATTTTGAAAACTATAATCAAACAGAGGGTTTGAATATGGGGGTGGAATCACGGTTTGAGTGTCAAACCAAACACATAAATTTTCGGACAATTATTGACGGATACCATTTGGTTTCAGTTTTTTAATTCATTTTTTAGAAAATTGAAATTTTTTATTTTTCGTATTTTTTTTTGGAAATTTTTTTATTATTTTAAATATTTTTTAATTTTTAGATACACCTAAAATAAATTCACTTAAAAAAATATAATATTTGTGAATTTTATAGAAAAAATTTTACGATAATTCAGTACATTTTTCATATTCTTGTATACTTATTAATTTTTTAAAATATTTTTTTATAAATATTTTACTTTTTAGATGCATTTAAGTAAGGTGCATCTAAAAAAAATTTGCTTAAAATTTAAAAAATATTCACTAAAATAAAAATAAAAACACAAATTTCACAAAATTAAATTAAGAAAATTAAAACCAAACATAGTGATTATTGGTTGCAGTCTTGCAGAATGACTTACACATATGCATCACCTTGTTTAGTTTCAATTTCCTAAATTCAATTTTTTGGCAATTAATTTTTTTTCATATTTTTTATATTTAGTGAATTTTGTAAATAGTTTTAGCAAATTTGTTAATTTTTAGATACACTTAATATAAATATAATTAAAAAGTATAATATTTGTGAAAAAAATCTTTAAAAATTCAGTAAATACTAAAAATATAATATATATATATATATATGAAAATTTAGTACATTTTCGTATTCTTGTGTATTTATTAATTTTTTAAAATATTTTTTTTATAAATATTTTACTTTTTAAGTATATCTAGGTTAGGTGCATTGAAAAAAAAAAAAATACTCAAAATATTTAAAAAATTGCTTAAAACAAAAAATATAGAAAATAAAAAAATTAGTTTTTAAAAAATTAGATTCAAAAAATTGGAACCAAACAAATAAGGTGATTGGTAACTTTAAAAAAATGTGATGTCCTGTATTATATCATCCTCCACTACAAAAGGCATTCCATATATGACAATATAACAGTGATGATGGTTAGTAAATTTTTTTTATTTGAATACGCTGTAAAATTTAACTATTCAAAAAATTGTGAATATAGTGAAATAATTTGTAATTAAGTAATATTAGGAATTATGAAAAAAATATTAGGAAGATTATTATGAAAGATTTTCCACACTTAAATTACAAATATAATAAAACACCATAATAAAAATTACGTACTCCATTCGTTTTTATTTTTCACCAATTTTCTATTTTTTTAAGTAGTTTAATAGTAAAATTATACTATTAAAAAGTAGTGAAATTTTAGGGGTTATTTGGGATGTTCTAAATAAGTGCATTTTTTGTCTTTTTGAACTAAAAAGTTACGGTAAAAAATATGGGTGTTTGGGTTAATTTTTTGTCTTTTTACGAAAAAATGTGTAATAAAAAATTGTATAAATAAAGTGTATAGTGGAAGAAATATGAGTGGTTGTACGGCTGCACTACTGCCCCAGCATGTCTTACCAGAAAATAATTGCCTCATTCGGGGCAAAGTGTTTGGTCAGTGATGGTCGGTCCGTGGGAGCCACCATAGGTCCCATTTTAATAATTTGAACCGTTAATATGTACAACTCGTCGAGTGTTATATGCCTGTAAAAAATCACATTGATCGGATATCGATAGCTATATGATCAGATTAGTTTTTTTTAACAGTTAACTATCACACCATCTGTTTTGTTTATACAAAACTGATTTGATCATATAGTTAACGATATCCAATCAACGTGTTTTTTTATAGACATATATTACTCGAAGAGTTCTATATATTAAACGGTTCGGATTATCAAAATGGAACCCTTAGTGGGCCCCCAAGGGCCCAACATTACCATCAAACTTTGTGGCTTTACATATTTAATTTTTTTTTTTTAGTCCAAAAAGTGTATAATGGCCTTCCTGCTTCACAAGTACGACTGCCAGTATGCATCAAACTTTTGTATTATAAAAATATATAAAATATTTTTTTAATATTTTTTATTTGTGAATAGTAATGTTGTTTTTTGTTTTTTATATAACTTTTTGACTTTTTAAATTATTTTGAACTTGCCAAACCAGCACTTAATGTCATTTTTTAAGCATATGTTACTTTATTAAGGGAAATGGAACTTGATGGTGTGGATCATTACTAATCTTATATGTTTACATAAAAAGTTATGATATTTTATGATTTTGAAATTTCAAAATTACAATTATGTGACACTAAAATTTTACTAGTATCATTTTTTAAACATATATATATAAGAATCGTTTACTGCTTGAGATTCATCTTTTCTTTCTAATTTTGCCCTTTCATTTTGAATAATTTATTAACGGTGGCCTATATGTTGAGTGAATTTTTTTTTTTTTGTAATTATGCAAATATTCGTGGTTAATTATGTAACAAGTTTTTTTGTAATTACGCAAACATTCTTGGTCAATCATGAAACAAGTTTTTTCGTAATTACGTAAATATTCTTGATCAATTATAAAAGATAAATCTTTTATTTTTTAACAAATTACAAATACAACCATAATATTTGTTTAAAATATGAATCGGTTCTATAATACTAGAAATTACAACAACAGTTTGTTATAAATTTTTATTTAACACAATACTTAGGGGGGAAAAAAAAAACCAATTCTCCTATATAATAATAAATTATCAAAATTGTTTATTGAAAAATATTTATCATATCATTAAAAACTGTTAATTGACTCAAAAGATTTATTTATTAACAGAATGGTTAACTAAAAAATATTTTTTATATCATTAAAAATTGTTAATTTACTTAATGATTTACTTATTAATAAAAGGGAGATGCACCATTAAATCCCAAATTCCAATCTTTTGATCCATTTAGTCTTATCTTTAATCTTATGAACCAATAGGTCCCATCCCAATGTAAAAGACGTATTGGCCCATGTTTTATCACGTAAAGTGAGAGGTAATTGTGAGTTTTGTTGATTTTGAATTTACATCTATGCCCCAATTTTTTTCGTAAAGGGAATTTTTGTTTCCCTTCAAAGCAATCGGAACGGAAGAGACGTAAATGGGAATTTTTGCTGCGTTCCGATGTTAATTGGATTTCGATTGGTGTGTTGCCCCTATTCTGGCAATACGTTTATATCGTGAAGTTGGAGAGGCCATGGGTCTATGTGTGTCGTTCGACAAGAAAACAACCTCCATTCGTCGCCGCCGGTGATTGTGTCATCAACAAATGATGTTAGGTAAGTTGTTTCGTTATGTATGTGCACTCATGACTTCCTCTGTGTTGTTTATATTGATCTATGGGATTGGTTGTAGGTGTGTTGCAATTTGTTGAAATGTGGGATTTATTGATGTTTTTGTGTAGTGTTGATGGTCGGTTTAGGTTAATGTTGTTTAAATGATTTGGGGGGTTTTGATGCTGATGTGTTTGAGAAATGTGTTTGATTTACAGTGGTTACTTGAAGTGTGGTGGTAATGGTAGTTTGGATTCCGCTGTTTTGTTGTTCGATTGGGTTAGCTGGTTATGGTAATCAATGGTTGGGTTTGCTGTGTGGGAGCATTTACATTAGCTGCAAATGTGGAGTGTTTTCTGAAATTGCAGGGAGAATGAAATATTCCTCTATTGCTAAACCCACTTTACTTACTAAGCAGTATCATAAACAATTTTATCAAAAACTCAAAACCCACTTCATTACAAAAAGCTCAAACTTTCTCATTTGGGATGTGTTTACGTTGGCAGCGGCTGTGTTGTGTTTTTTGACATCGTAGAAACAAGGGAATAGTTCCTCTGTTTTTGATGGGGTATATATCATAGTATGGTAATTTGGATTGTAAGTGTCATTTGTAGAATAAGGAGGTTTGAATAGTTTAACGTGATGTGTAATGTTACTAAACCCACGTTACGAATTAATCATTGACATAAACAACGTTAACGAAACTGGAAACCCACATTACTACACAGATGCAAAAACTTATAATAGTAGTGGTATAACATTTCCTTATCCACTCCAACTATGAATCAATCAATTAGGGAAACACAATCACACCAAGGACAAGAAGGTAAAATCAAAATAAAATCAAACCAATCTAAATAACACTTACCAAAAAATGGGGCTAATTGGTGTACAAGAAAACTCTCAGGACCAAATGGTTTAACTTTTCTCCATTTAGGATTTATGGGTAATTTTTCCTTGGGGTAATTTGTTATGCGAATTTGATTTATGTATTAATAAAATTAGTTATTTGTATATATATGTATTTTCTTTTACTTCTTTATTAGTTCAATGATCTTAGTAGTTTTTTTTAGATAAGAGAATTATTTTAGTATTTGTTTTATATTTATCTGTTGAGAAAAACTATACATCATAATTTTTCTTTATATAAATTCGAAAGAAATGTTAAATTCACCCAAAATGATATGATAATAAAATTTGAGTCTATATCATTGGGTGTATAACAAATCAAAAAATGATATATATCATACCACATAATTATATTATATATCTAATAATTTATTCTATTCAATTTCATAAAACAATATTTTAATTTCTTAAAAATTATCAAAATATAAAACTTAAATATACTGTAATAATATCCCGTGGTTCGTCTTTTCTTTTCAATTTTGCCCTTTCATTTTGAATAATTTACTAATGGTCACCTATATGTTGAGTGAAGATTTTTTTCGTAATTATGCAAACAATCTTAGTCAATTATGCAACAGATTTTTTCGTAATTACACATCATTCTTGGTTAATTATGAAATATAAATCTTTTACTTTTTAACAAATTACAAATACACCCATAAGGTTTATTTAAAATATGAATCGGTCCTATAATACTAGAAATTTCAACTATCATTTGTTATAAATTTTCATTCAACACAATACTCAAGGGAAAAACAAAACCAAATCTCCTATGCAATAATAAATTATCAAAATTGTTTATGGAAAAATATTTCCCATATCATTAAAAATTGTTAATTGACTTAATAATTTATTTATTAACAAAATGGTTAACTGAAAAATATTTTTCATATCATTAAAAATTGTTAATTTGCTTAATGATTTACTTATTAATAAAATTGGTTATTTGTTATGCAAGTATGATTTATGTATTAATAAAATTAGTTATTTGTACATATATGTATTTTCTTTTGTTTCTTTATTAGTTCAGTGAATTATCTTAATAGTTTTTTTAGATGAAAGAATTATCTTAGTATTTGTTTTATATTTATATGTTGAGAAAAGCTATACACCATATATATTTTTTTATTTTTTATAAATTCGGAAGAAATGTTAAAGACTCATAAATTCATCCAAAATGATATGCTAATAGAATTGGAGGCTACATCATTGGGTGCATAACAAATCAAAAAATTATACATATCATACCATATAATTCTATTATATATCTAATGATTTATTTTATTCAATTTTATAAAACGATATCTTACTTTTAAAAAAATTATCAAAATATAAAATTTAAATATACTGTAATAATAACTCGTGCCTTGCACGAGACTTCTTAACTAGTATATATATATATATTAGGGGTGGGCGCGGGTCGATTGTGGCTACGGAGCCTCCAATCCGCCATCCGTCCGCCAGATTGGCGGATTGGAGAAAATCAATCCGGTGAATGTGGATTGAACGGATTGGTAGTTTGGCGGATGGATGCGAATCGGTTTGGTGGTTTAAAATTTTATAAATTTTCAACATAATTCAACTTGTGCACTTCCTCAAAAAAAGAAGAAGAAAATATTACAGTCAATGACTTAAAAAAATATTACAATCACTGCATGTCTCATCCAAAGTAAGAAAGTTTGAAACTTTAGAATATCACAATCATTGCATGCCTCATCCACATACGACAATTGCAGTATGCCTCATCCATATAAAGTATTACAATCTGTGGTTCTTAAAATATAAAAACAATTCAAACCACCAAAACCATAAACAGAGCAGTAGTAGAGATTGTATGTCTCTCTATTGTTACATCTATATCTGTTTTTGAAAATAAAAACCAACAAACATATATCATATTTTCTATTTATTATTTTTAGAGATAGATTTAAAAACCAAAAAATATAGATAAATAATACGTTTATTTTTTTCAATTCAAAAAAGATATTCAAGTTGAAAACTTTTTTTCAATAGTTTATTTAAACTCTTTTTTAATTGAAACACAAAGTCTTATAAATTACTAGGGATGCTCGCGGTTTGGCGGTTCGGTTGCGGCGAAAGGAATCTCAAATCCGCCATCTGTCTGCCAGATTGGTGGATTGAAGAAAATCAATCCGTAACGGTCCGCTCGTCATCACGCATCCATCCAAAATGCGACGGATCAATTCGATTCGGTCGGTTTTAGCGGATCGATATATCCACTTATATATATATATATATATATATATATCACTTTATTAAATGAAATGGAACTTAAAGGTGTGGATCATTACTATTTACATAAAAAAGTTATAGTCTTTTATGATTTTGAAATTTCAAAATTACAATTATATGACAATAAAATTATACTGTCTTTTTTTTTCATAATTTTATATTTATCATAGTTATTATTTGATAGATTTCAATGAGATGAATTCAAATATATAAATGGAGTTTTATACCCAAGTTACACTATTTTAAAATTTTGCAATAATTACAAAAATAAGCGTAAAATTTTAATCTTTTTTTTATAAATATTTTATATTATATATAGGTTTTATTTGATAAATATTGATTAAAAGAATCTAAAAATATTAATTTCATAACATATAGACATATATATAAAAACTTATTGCATTTTAAAATTATAAAAGCAAAATTTAGTAATATAATGCCATTATAGTAAATAAAATGTTATGCACGTGCCCCAAAATTTACATTGTTACGCATTGCCCATTTGAGAATGAATTTTCTACTCTTGTCCTATTACCATTAAAACTTGGTAACGGAGGGTTCACTTTGTGAATACTTTTGGTAACGGAGGGGTTCACTTTGTGAATACTTTTGTAATTTTTTTTTTTTTTTTATATCAATAATAATTTTAAAAATTAAGAATTCAAACACAAAAAAATATTTAAAGAAAACAATGTGTAATATTTAAATTAAATTACACATTATCTTCCTTAACATTTTATCTTTTTGCTGTGCTTAGTTGGAGGATTTAGGAAGGGATTTGAAAATAGAAAAAGAAAAAGTGTGTGAAATTAAATAAAATGTAGGCATGTTTTATTCACATTTCACTTAATTTTTTCATTTTCCTTTTCAAATTTCTCCTTAAATCTCCCAATCAAACATAACGTTTATAAATTATTAATCCTTGACATTGCCCTTGTCAATGGTGCAAAACTTTTCCACAGCCATGTGAGATTTTGTGGAATTTCATATGAAAGTAGTATTCTAGTCTCAATCATCCACTAGTTTATGTATTTTATTTATGAGACAGGGTCATGCTCCTTTCTCTATCAACGCTTTTGTAGATTAGTTTTTTTTTTTTTTTTTTTTTTTTTTTTTTAAGGTCCCGTTTGGATAAATTTTTAATTTGACTTTTAGTTTTTTTAGTTATTTTAACTTAATTAAAAAAGTTCTAAAATAAACTTTTGATTTTTATAATTTATTTAATATTTATAAGAAAAAAATAAAATAATTATAATTTAAATATAATATTTTATCTTATTTACCAAATTAATTAATTTTATTTTTTAATAAACTAATTTAACCCAGCCCTTATACCAAACGAGCCCTAAGATTCGTTTTCTTTATTTTTTTGTCAATGCGTGAACAAAGAGCTTGTTTTTCAGTTGGCTGAAAAATATAAATGATGGCAAGACTGTGCCTCGGGTTTTTGATTAAAGAAGAATAATTTTACCCTTTAATTGTCTCCTTTAATTTTATTCCAATAATATGAAATTAGAAGGGATTAAAAATGAGAGAAGAGGCATGTAGCACCGTTTTATTTGGGTCTCAACTAAATAGAATTGAAGTGGGCAAAATTAAAAGATATAGCGAAACCGTTGATTAAACAACTGACCACTTTCTATTTAATTTGCTGGAGAAAACATCGGAGTAATTTAATAAATGTAACATTTTTTGTCATAATTTTCTTTAATTATCAACTAATTATATCACTTGCATATTATTGAGTCTATAAAATAAATCTAAAAAATAAATTTATATATTATTTACCTTCAATAAAATTGATAGTATAATATGATTTAATTTCCCACCGATACCAACTTCCAATAATCAATAAGATGAATATAAAATTAAATTTAGAACTGTTGAGGTTTATTTAGGGCAAGTTTCGCAATAGGTTCTTTTAATTGAAAAGTCATTATTAAAAAATTAATTCTTTTAGGGTTAAATATCAATTAATTTTTCCTTTTTTTCTTTTTTTATTTTTTATAGACCCAAAGGTCCCATTTTAGTATGAGTTACATAAAGGGCCAAAATGTAAGTTTTCTCATAATGTTAAAATTATTAAACGTAATATTTTAAAAAAAATTTCTAGTGTACTTTTTTCAAACGTAATATTAAAAAAAACGTAACACTTCAATGTAACACACTAAAATACTCTTTAGTGTATTTTTCCAAACGTAAAAGTCAATGTAACACACTAAAAAGTTTCTTAGCATACTTTTCTTAAACGTAACAACATAACATGCTAAAAAAATTTCTTAGTGTATTTTTTTTCAAACGTAACATTCCAATCAATGTAATGCACAAAAACTCCGTAGTGTATTTTTTCTAAACGTAGCACTCCAATGTAACACACTCAAAAACTCCTTAGTGTATTTTTCTAAAACGTAACAACACACAAAAACTTCCTAGTGTACTTTTTCCAAACATAACACTCTAATGTAACATCAGAAAATCACATTGACAGAAATATAGATTTCCACGCTCGACAACCAATATTTCAGCCACCAATTCCTCCAAAAAAAATCTTTCACACTTCACTTTTCCATTCACATCCCAAATATTAATTAAAAAAAAATTAAAAAAAATCATAAAATGGCATTTACTTAAACTCAAATGGCACCAAATTAAATAAATACAACTTACCAAAACAAAAGGGACTAATTTGTAGTAGCCTCGGTCGGGAAAGCCCTTTATTGATTTAGTTTTTAGCTGGGACATGTTGATGTCTAGCGTTTTCGGTCTTGTCTGGTGGTTGTGGACCTTGGGATTGGTCCTGGCTGGCTGTTGGGCAGCAGCCCAGTGTTTCTAGGTAAGGCAGGTCGCACCCACAACCATGTCGCTCGCGCCTGCGACCATGCCACCTAGGCAGGTCGCACCCGTGGTCTTTAAGTTCGCGCATGCGATGGGTTTTATATAAAAACCCGTGGATAGCCGAAAATATCTATTTTTGATCTCTTTTTCTCCTCTCTCTCTTCCAGTCCGCCATTTTAGCACTTTTTGATCTTCAAAGCTTGGTTTCATCTATTTCTAGTCATTTTCTACCCCCAGTCACTTATACCAAAATGTAGAGCTCGGTGAGGGCTTCCATTTAATCTGAGCGGATCATCTTTTCGTCGCCGGCGATTTTTCCGACTTGTTCCTTTTTGCTTCAAGAGGTAGGGTCTATTTCTTAAACTAGATGTGAGTTCGGTAGTGTAATTGTGGTGTATTTTAAATATGTAAATTCCGTTATTTTTGGGTTGATTTTGGAAATTTGTTTTATAAATTGAGGGTTTGCTCCAAATGGGCTTGTTAGGCTATGGTTTATCTACAAAAGTATATTTTTCATATACAAAGATGCATATAAGTTTTTAAGAGTAAAAAGCCCTGGTTTGAGAAAAACCTTGAATGATAATCTTTTGGGAATTGTTAGATTTTCGAAAAAGGGACTTGATTGGAAAAAGGTGTTATGAGATTTGAAAAATACCGAGTGTTGGATATTCTTTTGGAAATGTTTTGGAGTTGTGATTTTAATATTTTGGATTTGTATATCTGGATTGTTGTGTTTTATTTATTGTATTAGAAATAACTGTTTTGGCTATCGATAGAGGATAGCATTGTCGTGTGCTAGAAACTGTATGTGGACTAGGGAAACTAAACTGTTTATAAATCATGCATATCATGGATTTTGAAAGGGATTTTGGAACTGGAACTGGAACTGTGTATTTTATAAAAGGCTATTTTGCAAATTCTCGTGTTATGTATTAAGAACATTTGATTTTCATTTTGAAAATCATACTTTGGATCATGTGTATTGTGTTATTAGGAAATGGTAATTAAAATGGTAAAGCTGTAAAAGCTGTAAGGGGGTGTTAAAACAGAATTAAGTTGACCTATGTGTCCTTGGTGTAAGACCTAAACCCGCGCGGTAGGTGTCGAGCCTTTCGGTTAATATCGGTAAAAATGACATAGTGACTTATATAGTTACTATTATGAACACTAGCCTTAGAGATTTATCCATTTTATTTATTATCGCTTTAACTTTAAAAAGAGTGTTTTGGAAACGGTTTTAGCAATGTAATTGTTGTTGTTTAGAGGTGTGTTCTCATTTGATTTGGCAATGTATTTACCCATTGGTATTGAGATACTTGGATTTGTTTTGGAAATGGATTTCTCTTTGTTTCAAATAGATGTTTGTAGACACCCCATTTCGACTGCCCGCAAGACTTGGGCGCTTTGTCTTGAGCACTCGATGATGAGAGTTACATTACGTATGGTTTGAATCCTCAACGAAGGAATCCATGTTCAAGCTCTAAAACAATCCCAAACCTTTCATGTTTACATTGTTCTTACTTTAGAAATCCATTTTTGAGCATTGTGCCAACCTACACTGAGCCTGAAACAGAGGAACAAGGAAGCACATTAGGGTCCGGTCGGGCCTCATTAGGGGCCAACTGGGCTACAATGTTTGGTAAACAGAATGTTTTGGTAGAAATAGGGAGTGGCTGAGGGTGAAACAGGACAGATTCCCAAGGAGGCAGACAAAGTGGCTTCTGCAGACCATCTTCATCAACGCGCATCCGATTCTTGTGCATCATTAACGTCATTCATATTATTGTTGTAATAATTACTATTATTGTTGTAATTACTTAGTATCCATATTATATTGTTGTAATTATTATTATTGTAATTAGTATTATCATCATAATGTCTTTGTTGTAATAACTTAGATAGTTTGTTATTTATTTATTATTCATTCGGGTTTGTAATAGTTAGTTTAATTCGGACACTTGGACACTTATTTGAACCCTCTTGCATGAGGGTAAATATGTAATAATTGTGTATGTCTTCAAACCCCATTTCTTTCTCTCTTTTATTTACTCGCTTATAATGGTAGCATAGAGCATCATATTTCCTTAGCATTTCTTAAGTCTGCATACACTTGTCTTGCATGCATTAGGGCTTGGCTCATCATACTAATTGATGCCAAAATTTAAATTCTTTCTTAAATACGTGCTTCATTGTATGTCTCGAATCAAAGCATATACCATGCTAGTAGCCGAGCCTATTAAATTGCATGATCGTATGTGTCACATTAGACATATTGCATTAGTTAGAGGCATGCATGTTTTCTAATTATTTTTCTTTGTTTGGCTTGCCTTGGAGTACTAGGTGAGCGTTTATTGTTTTAGCATATCGCATGAGTGTGATTGTTGCCATATCGAGCATGCTTTTCATGCAGCTAAATGCTTAAGTGATATAACTGTTTGAATGCCTGTGGATGAAGGCTAATTGCTAAAATTGGGATAAATTGATTAATGTACATCCAAACTCACATTTCAAGTGACATGTACTCAAAATGATTTTCAAACAAACATAAAATCAAAGTGCTCAAACTTTTGCAAAATTAGTCTATACTTGTTTGTTCTCACATAGTAAAGATAGCTAATAATTGGAACAAGAGCATATAATGTAAATAAAAATCACATCATGATTAGTAGAGGCCGATCTTTGATCGGGCAAGTGGAATGCTCAATTCATGAGCTTTCCCTCTCATACCTAAGTTCCCGAGCCGAGACACTTTGGTTATGACGAACAAGTGGCCTTTGGCACAAGTCATGGGTTTCCTAAATTTTCCAAAAATATTTAGGTGGCGACTCTGAAATCTGGCAAAGCAGTCCATTTTTGGCATTTGATTAAAACATCAATTTTCCAAAAGATTTTCCAGATTTGGACTCATTTGTGTTTATCTATTTTCACATTGCTTTTGTGAGATCAGATTCAGAACCACGGGAGTCCGAACTGTAGGGCTAATCGTATCCGAAAGGAACACGAAAACTAGCTACAGTTTCTGGCGACTCTACTGGGAAATTAGAGAACTTGACTTGAACTTCATGATGCGAAATTTTATCTGCATTTATGTGTTCTTTGCATTGCATTTGCCTTTGTTACTTTAATTCACTGTGTTTCTATCTGCTATTCCTGGACGGCTTGTTGGAGGCTTACCTAAAAAGCTTTCCAAAAGGCTGGCCGGTCATGGGCTCTGCCACGTTGGAAACACAACCCTTGGATCTGGATTACCGCTGTACCGCTTGATCCTCATTTCACTTCTCGGTGTTAGGTGTGAGAGGTATATTAGGTAATCTTGCTGAGGTACCCTTTTGGACCAATTAGCCTAGCTGCATATAGTGAAACCATAGCAACTTTTCCAAATTAGGACAGGATGCTCACCCATGTGTAGAATGTTATGAAACTCTTTGTTTGAAGTAGTGTAGCCTAGATCATGTCAAAATCTAAGACAAGGTAACCACATCCCCTCATAGGGGTATTTTGGTTCTTTTTTACTTGGTATGTGCTTTTACAGTGAAATTGTACAGAAATGTTCATATCAGTGGTACAAGTATCAGTTTTGGGGGGCAGAGTTTAGTGAATGTTCTTCAATTGTGATCATAACTGTTGCGAATTGGGCCAAAGTGCTATCCGATTTTGATTGCGTTTCTTTTTCTTTCTTTTGCTAGGTAGTTTACAATCATAGCTTCAGACAGACCCGATATCCCTCAAGTTGTGTGGACTTGTTCTCGTAGACTTTGCAAAACTCAAGACCTTGTTGGTGGATAACCAATGTTAGTCTCTCTTCCACCGGTTGTTTGGCAAAGAAAGAATAGATAGTTATCAGTACCAGCACAGAGCACTCAGTAAACACTTGTTCGCTCCCACCAATTCAGTTCATCCGTATCTAACTCACCCAGACCAGCAATGGCACAAAATACAACATAGAACATAGAGGAATTTTCTGCCATGATGGCAGCATTCCAGAGAACCATGGATACCGTAAATCAAAGGATAGCTGTACAAGATGAGATTATTGCTGATTTGCAACGCCCATCTGGGGCATCAGTATCAACCGTGCATCCAGTTCTAGCTGCCCAGCCAGATCTTGATCTACCCCCACCGGTTGAGAATCCGCAGGTCCTGGATCCTCAAGAGACGTTTCCACTGGCTCCAGCTTACAGGCCTATGGCACAGCTCGTTGCGGGGCTTCTTCCCTTTGATATCAATGATATTAATCCGGCTATGATCAAGATTCCCAGGTTAGAGAAAGCGCTAAAAAAGTCCCAAGGCTTCAATTCCATTCCAGATATTGAAGACGGGTACACTGAGGCTTCGGTTAGATTACCGGAGAAATTCAAGATGCCCCACATCGACAGATTTGATGGGAGTGGGGATCCAATTGTGCATGTTCGCCTGTTTTCGGATGTGCTGAGGCCTATGGGCCTATCTCGGGCTCAGAAACTCTCGTTGTTCAAGAGAACTCTGTATGATATGGCAGCTATTTGGTACGCTAAACTGGAAGAGTCTAATAAGCGAAATTAGGAAGAGTTGTCTGAGGGGTTTGTCAACCAATACTCCTATAACACTCAGATAGAGGTAACCATTAGTGAGTTAGAAGCGACCACCCAGAACCCAAAGGAGCCTTTCATCGACGTTTTCACCAAATAGAGAGCAAAGGCAACTTGGATGACAAATAGACCTTCCGAAAGAGAGCAAGTCCGGCTGGTGGTCCAGAATCTTGAGCCAGATATACTGTAGAGAATGATAGTGGCACCGTTGTCTATATTTGTTTCACTACACGAGTTGGGCGTCCAGATCGAAAGTGCATTCAAGAAGGGCATCATCCACAGAACAAACGAACTTGCAAAAAGGCCATTCACTAGGAATACCAATGCTAGCAGTAGCACTATTCCACGGCCTACAGATGTTAGTACTGTTGTCACAACGGCCAAGATGGATGATCCCTTTGCCGCAACAACCTCACAACCCTCACAACCTACTGGCCCAAACCAGAACCAAAGAACTTTCACCCCTCTCCATATGAGCCCAACCCACGCCCTTAAACTGTTAATGGAAAAGGGGCATCTCAAACCCCTCGATCCTCGACCTCTCCCTGATGCACTACCACCTAGACACGACCCTACCCAGTATTGCATATTTCACCAACAGCACGGTCATCCCATAGACCGTTGCTACCGCTTACGTCATGAGATCCAGGATCTCATTAATAACAAAATTATCGCCCTGCCCTCCAAACCAAATGTAACCACCAACCCACTTCCTGCTCATAAACAAGTCCCCCGCCCAGAAACATTAACCAAATCCATACACTACCACCCACTTTTAACCCCAGAGCACATATTACTCCATCCCATCTACCCAAGTCAGAGGTGGTTATTCCAGAGGGTACAGACATGTGCATGATAGACCTAACACCGCAAACCTAACCCGAGCCTGCGGCGGCAGAGACGGAGAAGAAGAAAAGTGCACTAGAAAAGGGGTTGTCTGATACCCAAGTTATATAGAAAGGGGCTTCACTTGCAGAATAGTACGACCCCAGCCAGTACATTGTTGTCGTCGATCAGCCAAAGCCAGTAGTCATACTGCCGGACTTCCTCAGTATTAATGCCATTGGGAAGGATCAGCTAGGGCAAAATCAGAACGTTTGGCCTGAACAAGGCCTAAATGACTTGGCTGACTTAGAAAAGGACCTGGCAGACCAGGAGGAGGATCTGGAGAACCTTTACTTCTTTGAAGAGGAAGATGTAGGCAGTGTGCAAATTGGGCGATGGGATCCAATGTAACGCCCCAAATTTCTAGCCCAAATGAGAAGACAACAATCATGGCTCTTTCAAGGAAAACCGAATATAAATCTCCAAACTTACATTACATGATACAATAGTTCTTCATGCAACAATACATTAATCCAACAACAAGTAAATAAACAAATAAATACCCCCAAGGGTTTACAAGTTTCCAAGGCTTGAGTCTGGTTACACAAAACGGTTATTCAAATCCACACAAACATAGCCCTTGGCTTACACAGAGTCACAGCAAATGAGAGCATTATACTCCCAACACACATACTTCCACGCCCCTAGTTGGGTGGGATCACCACATCTTTTCCTGCACAAAAATCCCGTAGGGTGAGCATAAAGCCCAGTAGGAAATTCTTAACAAAGTATATACATTTTATACAAGTCTCAAGAGATGAAATGCACATGCCATGTTATGCCCTTTTTGAAGATAAATCACATTTTCATCATCTGAAAACCATCATGCTTAATGATATCATACAATTTCAATTGTCCAAAACTTAACAATTTATTTCAAGGGTGGTAAATACGACTTTGGTAATCCCTAGGTCGGTGTCTGCAAGTAGACTATACAAGTACTACCAATTTGTCATTTTTACCAGCATTGATTGGAAGGCTCGACACCTATAATTTGTCATTTTTACCAGTATTAACTAGAAGGCTCGACACCTATTCAATTTCATCTACACCACCTGTCAAGACTTACCACCGTATTTACCCCAAAACCAATTCATGGAAACTTGTTTCTCAACATTCTTTTCTCAATGCAAATTTTCAAATCAACTTTCAAAGTTTAATGTAATCAAATGAATTGATATGCCAATAACACAAGATGAATATAAATACTTTTATTCCAATTCATCATCCAAGGAATAACACAATTCCCTCTTCTCAAGTATCCTCAACAGTTAGTCATTTCAAGACTATTTCAACGTTTTGAACAATAATTTCCAAAATGAACAACAATTCTCATATTCCCTGAAATTCATCATTTATATAAATATAAATAAGAAATTTTCCAAACATCCATTTATTTTGATACACAAAATAAATATAACAATATCATTCATGGATTTTCAGTCTCTTTAAAAAAAATCCCCAAATTCTAGGTTTTCTCACCAAAACTATACAACTCAAATCTTTTGAGAGAAAACTTTCCAAAATCATATTTTCTTCAATCAATGAAGATCAAAACCCATAAGATCATTTTAAAAGAACAAGAGACAAACCCACTTTCAAAATCGCTCAACTTCTTGAATCAACAATCAATTTTCAAAGCTATCGAAGGATGATTTTGAAAATCATCTAGATCTTGCATATATATATATATATATATATATATATAACTCTAAGAAAATCCTATCTCAAGTTTTGAAGAAGAAATGAGATGAATCCCCCAAAATCAACGGTGTCGAAACTCGATCTTCACCGCACACAACGAAGCCCTCGAGAAGTTAACCAACTTTGATGAAGAACTTATGGCAGAACTCTAATGGATCTTGAGAAATTAAGGTTTTGATCCTATTTGGCGTAGGGAAATGTAAAGAGAAGGGAGAGGCAAGGGTTTTTAGAGAGAGATATACAAAAGTGATCTAAAATATCAGATTCACGAACTGATATAACATGGCCCGCTCGAGTGTCAAATACACTTTCCCAGTACTTTTGCAGACATGTCAAACTTCTGAAACCAAACATTCTCCGCTCATGCGCATAAATGGCCGCTTGAGCGGACAAGCAACTTCTAATGCATTTTGCATTTTTGCTTCAGGGGACGTTGCCCCTCAACCTTGCCAGGGCGCTGCCCTAGGACCCGCCAAGGGGCGTTGCCCCCTGGACCCCTGTGAGCTGACCGGGCAGCTCAATCCCCGCTAGGGCGCTACCCTTGGACCCGCTAAGGGGCGTTGCCCCCTGGAGCCCCGCGAGCTGACTGGGCAGCTCGATCCCCGACATACTTAGCAAAGTGGCAAAACTAGGATTGCTACATCCAAGCCAACTAGAAACAAGCAATGGGTAGTTGAGTGAAGAAGAGTCAGATACGGAGGAGCCAGCAAAGGAGGTTGTGAAAGAAGAGAAAGTGGATCACAATAGCAAGGATGAGGCCCTACCTTTGACTGAGAAAAAATAAGCGTTGGAGCAATCCCAACAGGAGAGAATAGAGGAAATCCAGAGGAAGATAGCCCTAGAGCAGGGAAAAGGAAAGGGTAAAGAAGAGGCCGCGCCGACATCAGATGATGTCTAGAACCTGAGGAAGCCCAAATGGGAGCCCACTGATAGGAAGAGAATGCCAAAGAAGCTCAAGCAATACCGGGATGCAGAGACCAGAGTTGTTATAGAAGAGGAGTGGTATGATGATGAGGGCCGTGATGTGAACATGCTCCAGGTAGGGCCTGATAGCAACCCAACCATGACCGCAGGGGAGTGGTTGGAAGATAGTGATCTAATCCATGCGTATTCTAACGAAGGGTGGAAAGCTGATACCCCCGATGATACATTGTATACCGACGAGATCAATCACATGACCCGAAGCGGGCGGTATTTCAAACCCGTGACTTTAGATCAGCCAGAATCCTCCGGCAAATAGGCTGATAAATTGAAGGAGAAGGACATTGAAGAAGACCTAGTCTTGAAACAGCTCAAAAAGATTCAAGCAGACATATCAATTTGGGGGCTACTGATGGCTTCCCAAGAACATAGACAGGCTTTGTTAGAAGCCATGAACAGAGCGAAGTTGCCCATCGACACCACCATTAACCAACTGGTGTCGTTGGTCACATCAAGGGACGTTATGCCAGTGATATCCTTTATGGATAAAGAATTGCCACCTAAGGGTGCGAACCATAACAGACCCCTCTACGTGATGTTGGAGAGTCGGAAGAAGTGGATTCTGGTGGTACTAGTGGATACTGGCTTGGCGATTAATGTATGCCTGGCCAGGACTGCCTATGTTATAGGTTTGAAGCCGGCTGACTTCACGCCCACAACACAAGCCGTCAGAGCCTATGATAACACTAGTCGAGACGTCATAGGAACGTTTAAGAGCCAACTACTAATTGGCCCATCCGAACATGAGGTGGAATTCCATGTTATGGACGTACCGACAACCTTTAACCTACTCTTAGGAAGGCCTTGGCTGCATCAGATGAGACTGGTGTCATCAACGGTCCACCAGCTGGTAAAATACCCCTTCAAAGGTGGGATTGCTACTGTGTACGGCAATTCTGTGATCCACCCTCCACAAGGAACTACCACACCCTTACTGGAAATCATAGATGGGGAAGAAGACGTATTTCTCTCCGGCTTCTCCTTGGCGGAGGCCTGGTTGGTCCAATCTATCGTGGTGGAAGACGATGGAAACTACATGAGTGCCTGTCCATCTAACAAATAGGGGCATATTCCTAGATTAGGACTGGGCAGGAGTGGTAGGTAGGGAGGTACTATTGCTAAGGAAATGAGTCACAACCCCCATGCTTTTGGGCTGGGATACAAACCTGCCACTGCAAATTGGCAAAGGAATGGAGAAGAGTTGAGAGGAAGACTTAAAGCAAAGAGGGTTGGAAGGCAGTATGAATTAGTCCATAAACCAATTCGGGGAACCCTGAACGGATGCTTTGTCCACCAAGGGAAAGACTTCCCATTTTGTGGATTTCTAGAGCCTTGGTTTGACCAGGCAACAAAGACAAGGTACCCGAGGTTTTCTTCGGGCACCAACTACTAGAAGAAGAGGAAGAGCAGGCAAACTTGGGCATTAGTATAGATCAAGGCAGGACTGTAAACTTGGATATCGACGAAGAAGCGCTGTTGGGGAAAGCACTGGCTATTTTACTAACGAGTTCTAATGCTGGAGCTGAGTCCGCCAACTTGGGGGATAGTTTTACTATCTTAATGATCGGCGATAAACCAGCAATGGATTTCTCCAATCTTATCGTGGATGCGTCTGAGGCTCCATGCCTGGTCTGGAAATTCGAGAAAGGCGCCATCAGCAGTTCTGAATCAAATAGTGAGTCCGTGTCTGATTCCACCGAATCTATGGGGTCAGGATCAGATTCTAGTTCTAAGGAGTCAGAGTCTGGTATTTCCAGGGGTGGTAACCCAGATACCAAGGTTTTGTCTAGGTCGTCTTTTAGTTTCTCTTTTGAGTCAGCTGTAATCAAAGATCTGGACTTTTTGAATGGGAATGTAGTAGACTTTGCTTACTTTTCTGTGCCTTTGGTTTGTTGTACTAATCTTGATTTTCAAAATTTTGACTTAAACAAAGAGGAAGAAATTCCTCGGGCTTTGTGAAAAGCTTGGTTGACCAAGAGGAGGAGAGGCGTGTTAAGCCCTGTACGGATGAAATCATTGCGATTAATATGGGTACTAAGGAGGATCCCTGCTTGGTCCAGATCGGGTCCACGTTGTCTTCGGAGGAACGCGAGCGTTTAATCGCTTTATTAAAATATTTCAAAGATGTTTTCGCATGGTCCTACGAAGATATGCCTAGAATTGATTTTGAGATTGTACAACACCAGATCCCTCTTGACCTTGAGGCTCGACCAGTTAAGCAGAACTGCACAGAGTTTGCCCAGATTGGGCTTTGAAGATTAAAGAGGAGGTCACCAAACAGATTGATGCAGGTTTCTTGATGGTGTCCGAGTATCCGACTTGGTTGGCTAATATTGTTCTGGTTCCAAAGAAGGATGGCAGAATTAGAGTCTGCGTCAACTTTTGGGATCTGAACAGAGCTAGTCCAAAAGGCGACTTTCCACTACCGCATATCGACGAGTTGATAGATTTCACTGTTGGCCATGCCTTGCTTTCGTTTATGGATGGGTTTTCCGAGTATAATCAGATGTTGATGGCATTAAACAATATGGAGAAGACTGTTTTCACTACGCCGTGGGTTACTTACTACTACCGAGTCATGCCTTTTGGGTTGAAAAATGTTAGGGCTACTTATTAGAGGGCCGTAACCACCATTCTACACGACCTGATCCACAAAGAGGTTGAGGTGTATGTGGATGACATGATTGTCAAGTCCAAAGAGTGAGAAGGCCACTACACTACACTGGAGAAATTCTTCTAACGGATCAGAGAGTATAGACTGAGGTTGAACCCACAGAAATGCACCTTCGGGATGACTACGGAGAAAATGCTAGGCTTTCTGATCATACAGAGGGGAATTGAAGTAGATCCTTCCAAGATTAAGGCCATCTTAGAAATGCCGCCACCAAGGACTAAAAAGGAAGTGCGCGGCTTTTTGGGTAAAGTGCAATTCATAAGATGGGTTATTTCAAAATTAACCTTGACTTGTGAACCACTGTTTAGTCTGTTGAAGAAAGGGAAGAAATTCCAATAGGATGATCGCTATCAGTTTGCCTTTGAGCAGGTCAAGCGGTACTTACAGAATCCACCTGTGTTGTCACCGCCAAAACTGGGGAAACCGTTGATTTTGTACCTATTAGTGACAAATTTGACCATGGGATGCATGTTAGTTCAAGAGTCGGAAACCAAAGTGGAGAAGGCCATTTACTATTTGAGCAAAAAGATGCTAGACTATGAGACCCCGCTACACTCTCTTGGAGAAAGCTTGCTTAGCCTTGGTATGGGCTACCAGGAAGTTGAGGCACTACTTGTTAGCTCACTCTGTAATTCTGGTTTCGAGATTAGATCCCATCAAATATCTCTTCGAGAAACCAACGCTCACGGGTAGGCTAGCTCATTGGTTGCTTCTTCTCTTTGAATTTGATCTCAAGTATGTCACGCGCAAATCAGTTAAAGAAAGCGCAGTAGCGGAATTCTTGGCAGATCATCCAGTAGAAGAAGATGAGGCGGTAGAGTACTTGTTTCCAAATGAAGATATTTTACATGTAGAAGAGGAAACATGGACGATGTACTTTGACGAAGCAACTAATTAATATGGTTATAGGATAGGTGTGTTGCTAATAGCACCCGATGATTCCCACATACCCATAGCGTTCAAACTTCGGTTCAGAGTGTCCAACAATAAAGCAGAATATGAAGCGTGTATTGCTGGTTTGGAAGCTACCCTAGAAGTAGGGGCAATTAGGTTGGACGTTATTAGGGACTCGAATTTGGTTGTTTCTCAAGCTGACGGGGATTAGAAGGTTAAGGAAGAGAACATGAAGATGTATCATCAGGCCTTGGATATTTTGATTCCAAGGTTTGAAAAATTGACGTTCACACATCTGATGAGAGAAAACAACCGATTCACTAATGCTTTGGCAACTCTATCTTCCATGGTAGACATCCCGCTGGGAGTGAAGATGCGTCCAATCATCATTGAACAGAAATATGCGACTGCTTATCAGACCATTGCGCAATAGATGAGGTTCAAGACAAGAACCCCTGGTATTACGACATTTGGAGTTTCCTAGAAAAGGAGACATATCCATTAGGGGCAAATGCCAATGATAAACGGGGAATACTGCGTCTGGCCGTCTAGTTCATCATCTGCGGAGGTAAGCTATACAAGAGAGGTCATCTGGGAATGCACAAGCTATGTGTTGAAGAAGAGGAATCAAAGCGTCTCATGAAGGCCATCCACGGAGGGGAGTGTGGAGTGCACATGAACGGCGTGATGCTGGCTCAAAAAATCCTTAGACAAGGATATTATTGGCCAACTATGGAGGAGGATTGTATCAGTTTTGTTCGGCGATGCCAGAAATGTCAAGTTCATGCTAATCGCATGAATATCCCGCCGTCAAAGCTTTACAACATGACTTCGCCATGGCCTTTCTCAGTCTCGGGGATTGACGTTATTGGCGTAGTCATGCCAAAGGGCTCGAATGGACATGAGTTCATCTTGGTGGCCATCGACTACTTTACAAAGTGGGTAGAAGCCCAGTCTTACTCTATGCTGACGGCATCGCATGTGGCTAAGTTCATCAAGAACAATATCATCTGCCGGTACGGGGTTCCGAACGAGATCATCTCAGACAACGGCTTGCACTTTAAGAAAGAGGTGGTGGATTCACTTAAGAAATATAATGTGGCTTTTCACAAGTCATCGACATACAGGCCACAGACTAACAAAATTGTTGAGGCTGCTAATAAGAATGTGAAGAACATCCTGCGGAAGATGGTTGAGACGTACAAGGACTGGCTGGATAAACTGCCATTTGCCCTCTAGGGCTACAGAACGTCGATTCGAACATCCATAGGGGTAACCCTTATTCCCTAGTACATGGAATGGAAGTTGTTCTGCCAATTGAGATTGAAGTGCCGTCACTGCGGGTTATGACTGAGTGTCAGATAGCGGAGGTGGATTGGCAACAGAGCAGATTTGAAGAATTAATGTTGTGTGATGAGAGAAGGCTGAAGGCATTTTATCATGTCCAAGGCAACCAACGCAGAATTGCTAGGGCTTTTAACAAGAAGGTCAAGTCCAGAAACCTCAAGGAAAGGGACATGGTGCTGAAAGAGAATCGAGCCCCTATCCATGACCCTAGGGGCAAGTTCAGACCCAATTGGACTGGTCCTTACATTATGAAGTCTATCTGGTTAGGAGGGGCAATTATTCTTATGGATTTAGATGGCCTAGAGTTCCCACAACCGATCAACATGGACAAGTTGAAGAAGTGTTACCCTTGAGAGGCTCGCTAGGCCGAAAACTTGAAAGGGCGACCTAGGAAAAAATAAGAGCATGAAAAAATTAGAAATAAAGAAAAACTGAGCTCGAAAGGTTGAAAACCGGAAAGGGTGGCTTTGGTAAAAGTTAGAGCGCAAAATGAGAGAGTTAATACTCGAGTGAACCCTAATCGAACTACGTAAGGCCTGATTCCCATCTTTGAGATACATAGGCAACTTCATCTCGAATTCGGCTATAACTGTCTCCAACTCAACTGTCTTGTTCATTCGTTTGATCGAGCCATCTTTTTTCATCATTCGTTCTCTATGTTACTTCCATTTGGCAGAAAGGTCAGTTGTGATGAAAAGTAGTAATGATGAATGCAATGGTGAGCAGTTATGATCTCCTGATTCAGGGTTCTACGTCTTAAGTACTGATTCTGTGTGTGTCAGATAGCGACTGTTTCCAAAAATTGTTTTGAAAAGTTTTAATGAATTGATTTTTCTCAAAATTTTACATTTTACAACATAGACCATTTTTATACCAAAAAGGCAAATTTCTAGTGCCCATGACTTTAATTTTATTGATTTCAACACGAATACATTCTCCAACTCTTTGATTACCTCAAAGTTTCTTTTACATCACAAAAACTTGAAAAGAAAAGCCAAAGTAATAAAACTAGGGGCACAGATAAGTCAGGTGGCTCTATGTCTTCTGCTCGCACTCGTGGAAGTCTCTACCACCAAAGATGGCCCAACTCGTTCCTCGCCCTTGAGCCACGCCAAGCACTCACCAAAAAGGGTGTAACTAAAGCTATGGGTAGGGGCCAGAATCTCTCTCACCCTCCAAGCAGCGAGATACCGGGGCAAGTGTGAGGCATGAACAGAAAATGAAGCTGTGTATTCCACCCCTTCATCTGGATGAGTCTGATCATGTCCAAACTGGCGTCTAAGCCGGAGGGAAAAGTAGAACACGTAGTATGTGAGGCCAATTAACTCCACAACCGACTGTTAGGAAATGTTGTAACTCATCTTAGTCAAATCGAGCCAGGGGCAATGCTAAGCTATGTCCACTGCGGACCGGCTACACATCTAGTCACACCACAACCCCTCTGAAGGGAAATCCACTAGCCGTTGGCGAAAAAAGTAAGCTCGGGCTGAATACTCGGGGCAAGGGTCCACCACTTTCAGCTTATCCATCAGCCAAACCTGGGGAGGGACAAAAAATAAGAGAGATTAAAGAATAGAGAGGTGTACGATGAGGGAAAAGCAAGGAAGAGATTTAAAGAGAAAAATAGAGAATGAGTGTCGAGTGACGTGAGAATCATAAATAAAGAGGGAGGGAACAATACCTGGAAAAGCAGCGGACTCCCTGCAAACCGAGTAGTCTCTCACCGACAGAAAGCATCTAGGCCCATCAAAGTTTCGGCCAGTTTTAAACCCATGCAACTCTTACCCGCTTTCAGGCATTGGGCCACTTCGATTAGCCTAATGTTGGCTCCACTGTAACTAGGGGCAAGAAGGAATTGCGTAAGCAAGCATAAGCAGAGGGCTGTTGGCGGTAGCCTCACCAGAGAATGTCACTTTTGTTTCCAATATCGGAAAATCGATGAACTAAACCGGGAATGTCCAACTCCCCGTCATGTGCCAAGGACCGAGCCTCGTGTAAAGAGAGCCCACACATTTGTCTAAGTGCCCATGCATGACAAAAACGGGGTCGCAACATGATCTCCTCATCATGCCGAGATTCTATCAAAGCTTGAAATTCTTTGAGAGTAGGGCACATCTCTTGCCCTCCGAAGCGGAATACATGCGTAACCGGGTTCCAGCATCGGACTGTGACATGGAGGAATGGAAAACAAAGCGCAATATGGCTCAACGGAAAAAGCACATTTATGCCGAAACCACGAAAATTCACATTTTTTGAGTCGTCTAAAGTGGCAATCCAGTCTCGGAGCCTATTGTTGAGTAAAATCTCCATCTTGAGAGAAAAATATCAAAGACTTGTTATTCTGCCAGAAAAATAGCTTGGGAACACCTTTTATAGACTTTGAGAAGAAGCAGTGCATGACAGCTAGACTGCACCCCACCGACATCACTTTTGGGCCTGACCGTGCCTCATTGGAGCCCGACCGGGTCTAAATGATGGCCCAAACCAGAGTAGTGGCAGAACAGGCTGGCTTTTGCCTTGGTGTACTATGGCTGTGTGATTGAGTTTTGTTGTATTTCTATCAAGTGTTTGTTAGTGTTTTTAGGTTATTTTCGTTTCTTTTTCTTGTTTTCGAGTTGTATTTTGTATTTTGTCCGGTTGTAGGTTATTATCCGATTCAAGAATGAATTCAAGAGCAAACATTCACAGTTGTAAAAATCTTGTACAAGGTTATCATGCAGAAGTTATGCCATCCATTACATGTCTTGTCATGCAAGAGGAATCATCAAAAAGTATTCTTTTCATAAACTTTCGAGTCTAACCCCAATCATCATTTTACAAAGGCAAAAACAAAAGAAAAGTCTTCAAAAATAAAACCAAAGGGTCTATCTGAAGCTAGTTCCTAACTACAAAGAAAAAGAAAAGAAAAGTAAAAACATCAACCCATCCACGCTCTCTTCCTTCTCAGCTGTGGAGGAGGTGCATCATTATCATTGCTAGGGCTACTGGACTGCATGTCAACCTCGTCCCCCTCATTCTCGGGGGTCGTATACTCATCAAAGGAATCCTCAGAGGGTGAGCGTTGTCACACACTGTCTCTTCCCCGATCAATCCATCCTCTGCCTCTCACTGGGCGCTGTCTCCCTCTCCTCCCAACTGGAGGAGGTCCTGCAGGTGCAGTTGGTGCCAGCTTAAGCTGAAAAGAGCACAAATATCAGAATAGACTAACAAGATTATGTACAAGACTGTAATAACAGTAAACTATGGGCAAAGTATACCTCAATCCCGTGAGTGACCAGAGCAGTCTGCCTCCTCTGCACCATCAGAAGCAGTCGATCAATTGTCTGGAGAAGATCATCAACATACCCCATAGGCACCTGCAAAAGTGAAAGGACTTGAGATTATAGGACAAAGTGGTACTTGCTCGACGCCGGGAGCGACCACCAACCTGCGGTCCTCTCCTCGATATGCTCAAGGCGGATCTGCTCGATCACCCCATCTTGTCACATGTATATGACCTCAGTTGGAATCACAAGGAGGCCAGGAACAGGAGCGACAGTGGGAGCACCTCTAGCAACGGTGGCAGCAGCCTCGGGAAGTACACGGACCACACCCTTAGTAAGAGGCTCCATCACCCGGGTCTGTAGGAAGTCAATGAAATCGCTGGCCTCATGGTACCGGTCACCGTCCTCTCCCTGCATGAAGTGATCGATCAAGGGCCCGTCATAAAGGTTATCGGCTATCCTCATATTGGAAGGAGGAGGATGTGGGACATCAGGATCGGCCTGGCCCTGGGTCTGGCAAATGAATCGCTCACCTAAATTGTACGCCCTGTCGAAAGGGCCCTCGAAGAGAATTCACATGGTGGAGCCCTCCCATGCAGCCACATAAGTCGCCTTCGATGCTTGAGGAATGCCCGCCCAAGGGTGCCAGTCAACCTGTGAACATAAGATGCAAAGCAAGAATCAGATATCCAAGGTTGAACAACAATATGGAAATAGCAGGCAGTATGGAAACAACAGTATGGAAACAGTAAGGAAAACAGTAAAAAAAAATGGTAAAGACTAGTATCAGGTTTTTTTGTTACCCTATTTGCAGTGACGGTGTCGAAGAAGCAGCGGAAGTAAGGGAAGTCTCGGTCCATGCACCGGCGCCGCTCAAACCGAGATTTGTAGTAATGAGAGTGGGGTACTGACAACTCAATCGGCCGCATTGGGACCGGAGCCAGGGAAGTGAAATACGTGTAAACCCACAGCTGCAAGAACAGGAAATACAAGTGAATAAGTGAACAAATGAAGCAGATATAAACAGGAAATGCAAAGCAAAATAGAAAAGGAAGTGTGAGGTGTACCTCCCAAACCCTGTAGTAGCTACCAAGTGAATTCGCCTTTCAGCGGGATACGAGGCTCATATAACAATACAAGGTGGCCATGCCGGCGCCACCCCAGTCGTACTCTACCACCTGTGGTAGATGCACTAGCGCGCCCAAAATGTATAGCCCCATGGTATTTTCCCTGTTAGTACTGAGGAGATACATGAGAAACCCGCAAGTGTACTGAGCAATCTCCTTCGGGGTAGTTGGCTGAAGGCCAAAGAAGTGATCTAGGAACCAACTGTATCGTACCATTCTAGGACCGACAGCGTCTGGGATCACCCCAGGAAGATGAAGCTGTGCAGCTCTCCACTGCGCCATATCAGGATTGAAAGGGATCGGGCCTCCAATCCCGACCCGCAGGCCGGTGAGCATCGAGAAGTCATATGGGGTTAGAGTCAGCTCCCTGATCGATGAAAAGTGAAACGGGTCAGTGGTGTCCCACCACCTCTCCACCAGGGCCCCGTATAGCAACGACTCAGCCCTCATCTACACCAGTCCTGAGCAAAAGGACCCAAAGCCGGTAGCGTCGACCAATGTGCGGACCTTCAAGGAGAACCTCTCATACCAGTGCTTGGGGCTAGAAATAGACTGTGATAACCCTGTTCCGTGCTATGCGAATTGGTCCGATTATGAATTCGATTATGTGTTTGATATGATTTTGTGTGCCATTTATATGAGTATATGTGGTTTTGAATTTCTATCAGTTCACCGTAGGAATATCTGTTTGATTATCTGTTTTGGAATTTAAATTGAAGGCCTTATCAGGCACGAAACCCGAAATTGATTACGTCATTGTGATTGACATAATTTTTAGAGCCTACGGTGAAATTTAATTGGAAATTGATTCGGATCAAAATAATTAGATTCAGAACGATTAATTAAATGCCATTAATTAGCTATAATCAAAATTGAGTTAGTGGGGCTATATAAGGACCCTTATTACACTCACTTCCTCTTTTTTGTTCATTTGAGCCGAAAATCACTCTAAGGAGAGAGGGAGAGGCCGACTTAGAGAGAGGGAGAGCTCAAATTGAGGTTTTGATCTTGAATCTTGAATAGATTGAAGACCAATTCAAGATTTGACCATAATTTGGGAAGATTGGGCTCCTAGGTGAGTGATTGATTATGGATTCATGAGTTTAATGTTGTAATTTTGTGAATGTAAAGTTGATTGATGATCAAGATCATGAATTGAGTTGATTAAGTTGGGATTGAAGTCCATGTGTGCATGCATGCAGAGAATTCCTATGAAATTACATAATCTAGCATGTAATATGTGAATTGTGAAAGATTGTGAGTTGAATCATACATGCAAGCATATTTTTGTTGAGTTCCATGAGAATGAACACCATTTGTATCATTTGAAATAGAAATGAAGTCAAAATTAGCATGCACGTTTGAATATTAAAGATATGGAACTTGTATGAGGTTTGAAGACATGAGTTTGAACTATACAAAAGAAATGTTGATTAATTTGGAAGAATTGGACCATGATTTTGAGCAATTGACCTCACCTTGCTTATATACTCATGTTATATGATGTGTTTGCATGATTTGGAACCAAATTTATGGGTTTTGAACCTTGGAAGGTCGGGTTTGAGCTCAAAAACACATTCTGGAAAACCCAGAATTCATGGTGTCCGCTTGAGCGGGGAAACTGCCGCTCGAGCGTTAAATACATGCTCCCAGCATATTTTCCAGACATAGTGTCCGCTCGAGCGGGGAAGTTCACGCTTGAGTGAGGAGCTATGTAGGCAGACCTTCAGCTCGAGCGGCCGAGTTCACGCTCGAGCGTAATAATGACATAACCAGTATTTTTGCAAACCTATTGGGTCCACTCGAGCGGGAGAGTCCACGCTCGAGCGGGGACCCTGTTTCTGAAAATTTTGAAAGTGCATTCTGTGCTTCATTTTCTGTTCTGTTTTGCTTCTAAGTACTCTTAGGCATGCATTAAGCATTGTAAATGAATTAAAGGGATAAGAATAAAGCCTAAAGAGGAATATGTGAATTAAAGAACAGATTGAATCATTTGTGACCCGTATGTGTTATGTGATGTGTAGGGTCAAGCTCCAAGGCAAATCAACCAACCGATCACTGTGAGTAATATCTTAATAAAGATATCTATTGTTTGTCCAATTGCTTACTCCCATGTAAGTCTTATAAGTTTGTTAATTCCAATGGTGGACAAATGTTGTTGTGAATAAATGAATGGGCCAAAGGCCAGTTCGACATGAAAGAATGAATGGGCCAAAGGCCAGTTCGACATGAAAGAATGAATGGGCCGAAGGCCAGTTTGACATAAATGAAAGTATGAATGGGCCGAAGGCCAGTCTGACATAAATGAAAGTATGAATGGGCCGAAGGCCAGCCTGATGCAAATGAAAGAATGAATGGGCCAAAGGCCAGTTTGACATGAATGAGAGTATGAATGGGCCAAAGGCCAGTTTGACATGAATGAAAGTATGAATGGGCCAGAGGCCAGTTTCAAATGAAGGAAAGAATGAATGGGCCAGAGGCCAGTTTGACATGAACGAAAGAATGGATGGGCCGAAGGCCGTTTGACATGAATGGATTGGGCCCGAGGCTGTATGATGTGTTTGGAACCGCAGTTACCTGACCTATATATATATACATATATATATATATACTAAATAGAAACATGAATTGGGCCCAAGGCCGTTTGGTACATGTTGTTCTAAATACTGTTCGTGTATCTTCTTTACTTGATATTATTCACTGGGCTTTCGCTCACGCTCATTCATGTGTTTGTAGGTGAGCTAAGGGAGGTCCAAACCCAGCCTCAGTAAAGCTTGTGAGAAACAGTCAAGGTTTTTGGAGAGTCAGGCCAAACGTCTCACGCACGAGACTTATCTTCGCCCCTTTTGTTCTTTTGATGTAGTTTGGTTATGTTGGCGAAGACATCGGATTACTTTTGTAAATAGACTTTGGGTTTGACTGACTTAAACTTGAATGATCCTGTATGTATAGAACTATGTGCTATTACTTATTTTGATGTGAGTTATTAACATGTATGTATATGGATTGTTATGACGTGCCATGTAAACACAGCTCTATGGACAAAATTTTAAATTTTGCTTCCGTTTGGCCCCTTTACTCTGATAAGTTATGTATGGTTTGGTTTGAGGCCGTAGGTAGTCTCAGGATTACTGGCCGATTATGTCCTTAACACATGGGGGCGGGTTCGGGTCATGACATAGACTCTGTGGGCTCTTGCAACAGGATGTCCTCATTGATCCTGGGGATGAGGCCCTCGAATCTCAGGATCCCGCCAGGGGTCAGAGCGTGTGCGTGGGTCTGGTAAGGAGCCGCCTCAAAAGGCCTATCGACAAGGGAAAGCAACTCCGGCTCGGGAATGGGAGGGAGAACATCCTCGGCCTCTATGTCCTCACCCAGGACGACTCCAATACCAATAGTAGGGTCGGGAATGGGGATCTCGCCACTAGCTATGGAGGAAAATGAGGTAAAATGAGAAAATATGAAAAAAAAAATAAAATAAAGTGAGTAGGTGAGTAAAATTGAGTGAAAATCCCAAAAACCCAAAACCCTAGATCAAAGAAAATAAAGAGGGAGTGGAAAAAAAAAGAAGCAAAAAAAAGAAAAAACAAAATAGCAAAGGAAAAGAGAGAGAGAGAGGAAAAAACAGTAAGGAAAGGAAAAGGGGAAAAGAAGAAGTAAAAATAGAGAGAATAGAAAAAGGAGGTAGTTTTACTCTTGTTTTGTTTTGTTGCTTTAATTCTTTGTTTGTTCTGTTAATTCTTTATTTGTTATTTTATTTCATAATTTGTTCCATTAATTCGTAATTTGCTTCGTTATTTCGTAATGTGTTGCTTTCAAATTAAGCCCCGTTTCAAAAAAAATCGGCAAATTTTCTTTCACATTACTAATTCAAGCATCGCTTTAATTGTTTGGATTTTACGTACCTTTGTTTAGTTTGTTAAAATTCTCGTCCTACTCTTCGTAAATTCGCATTTCAACATTGCACCTTGAATTGGGTTATCTCAGCAAACTTCATTTTCCGGCCTTCTAATCTCGCTGTGTCGAGTTTTTTTTTTTTTTTTGTTTTGTTGTTGTTTGCTCTTTTGTTGATTCAGTTTCCTCCTTTTGCGTGAGACGCGTTAGGATCTCGATTTCACTCGGTTAAAAACAGCAGGTGCGCTTGTTGTTCACACCACCTTTCCTCCTTTCGCATGAGATGCGTTAGGATCTTGATTTCACTTGGTTAAAAACAACAGGTGAGCCTGTTGTTCACACCGCCTTTCCTCCTTTCGCGTGAGACGCATTAGGATCTCGATTTCACTCGGTTAAAAACAATAGGTGAGCTTGTTGTTCACACCACCTTTCCTCTTTTCGCATGAGACGCATTAGGATCATGGTTTCACTCGGTTAAAAACAGCAAGTGCGCCTGTTGTTCCCGCCACCTTACCTCCTTTCGCGTGAGACGCGTTAGGATCTCGATTTCATTTGGTTAAAAACAGCAGGTGCGCCTGTTGTTCACACCACCTTTCCTCCTTTCGCGTAAGGCATGTTAGGATCTCGAGTTCACTCGGTTAAAAACAACAGGTGCACCTGTTGTTCACACCACCTTTCCTTCTTTCGTATGAAACGCGTTAGGATCTCGAGTTCACTCCGTTAAAAACATCAGGTGCACCTATTGTTCACACCATCTTATCTCTTTTCACGTGAGACGCGTTAGCTTGTTGATTCTCTTGTTTAAGAGATTTTACCTCTCTCGCCGAGTGCGATACGGAGAGACGTATCTTCTAGTTGCACCGTGTTGTTAATTGCTTACTCATTTCCATGCGAGGCACCGTTGGATTTGTTTTGGAGCTTTTTATTTGTGTTGTTGCTTTGCTATTGCTTATTGCATTGTTTCGCATGCTCATGAGTTTTCAAAAATAACTGGTTATGCGCAGCGTGTAAGTTCAACTTTCAAAATGCTTTTTGTATGTCATTGTGTTTTGCCCCCGAACTACACAGGTTTGATTCTTTGCAAAGAGATACGTAGACAGCCTTCGGGTTCAACCATTGGTTTTTGTATTTGCATTTATTTTCTTGCCCAAGTCTTACGGTCTCGTCAAACGGGTCGTCTTTTGGGCTTTCGCATTCACTTACGTCATTTCATGACTTCGAGTTCTGTCAAAGAGGAGCAACTGTAGTCACCCCATTTTGACCGCCTGCAAGACTTGGGTGCTTTGTCCTGAGCACTCAATGATGAGAGTTATATTAGGTATGGTTTGAATTCTTAACAAAGGAATCCATGTTCAAGCTCTAAAACAATCCCAAACCTTTCATGTTTACACTGTTCTTACCTTAGAAATCCATTTTTGAGCATTGTGACAACCTACACTAAGCCTAAAATAGAGGAATAGAGGAGCACATTGGGGCCCGGCCGGGCCTCATTAGGGGCTGGCCGGGCTTCAATGTTTGGTAAACATAGTACTTTGGTAGAAACAGGGGGCAGTGGCTGAGGGTGAAACAGGGCAGATTCCCAGGGAGACAGACATAGTGGCTTCTGCAGACCATCTTCATCAACACGCATCCGATTCTTGTGCATCATTAGCGTCATTCATATTATTGTTGTAATTACTTAGTATCCATATTATATTGTTGTAATTAGTATTATCATCATAATGTCTTTGTTCTAATAACTTAGATAGTTTGTCATTTATTTATTTATTTTTCATTCGGGTTTGTAATAGTTAGTTTAATTCGGACACTTGGACACTCATTCGAACCCTCTTGCATGACAGCAAATATGTAATAATTGTGTATGTCTTCCAACCCCATTTCTTTCTCCCTTTTATTTACCCACTTATAATGGTAGCATAGAGCATCATGTTTCCTTAGCATTTCCCATGTTTGTATACACTCGTCTTGCATGTATTAGGGCTTGGCTCGTCATACTAATTGATGCCAAAATTTAAATTCTTATTTGAATACGTGCTTCATTGTATGTCTCGAATCAAAGCATATACCATGCTAGTAGCCAAGCCTATTAAATTGCATGATCGTATGTGTCACATTAGACATATTGCATTAATTAGGGGCATGCGTGTTTTCTAATTATTTTGATTTGTTTGGCTTGCCTTGGTGTACTAGGTGAACGTTTATTGTTTTAGCATATCGCATGAGTGTGATTGTCGCCATATCGAGCATGCTTTCCATGAGGCTAAATGCTTAAGTGATATAACTGTTTGAATGCCTATCGATGAAGGCTAATTGCTAAAATTGGGATAAATTGATTAATGTACATCCAAACTCACATTTTTAAGTGACGTGTACTCAAAACGATTTTCAAACAAACATAAAATCAAAATGTTCCAACTTTTGCAAAATTAATCTATACTTGTTTGTTCTCACATAGTAAAGATAGCTAATAATCGGAACAAGAGCATATAATGTAAATAAAAATCACATCATAATTAGTAGAGGCCGATCTTTGATCGGGCGAGTGGGATGCTCAACTCATGACCTTTCCCTCTCGTACCTAAGTTCCCGAACCGAGACACTTTGGTTATGACAGACAAGTGGCTTTTGGCACGAGTCATGGGTTTCCTAAATTTCCAAAAATATTTAGGTAGCGACTCTGAAATCTGGCAAAACAGTCCATTTTTGAAATTTGATTCAAACATTGATTTTCCAAAAGATTTTTCGAATTTGGACTCATTTGTGTTTATCTATTTTCACATTGCACTTGTGAGATCAGATTCAGAACCACGGGAGTCCGAACTGTAAGGATAATCGTATCCGAAAGGAGCATGAAAAGAAAGCTACAATGTTGTAAACTTGGAAAACGTTTTGAATAAACATGAGGTTTTGGTAACTAGAAAAGAAAGGATTTCGTTGGGAAATTAGTTGGATTTTGAAAATGCATTTGGGCATATTGTATATATGTATTGCATCATGATCTGTAACACCTTGGAAGAACCATTCTAGATCCTGTTCTCCCAAGCATTATCAACACACACAACTCGTACAAACCAGAATAAACATAGTAATAAGATCATAGCATTCCTTTCTGTTGAACTATTTGCCAAAAGTTACAATATAGTCTATGTACATCCCCGACAAGCAAAACAGTTCAATAGGAAAGAAACATATACAACAATCAAATCCCAGTGGACCTCCCTCCAAAATATGTCTTTTACTGCATTTACACACAAAATCAACATTTAATTACAATCATCATAGCCCAACCCAACAAAACTTCAATAGATATGTCATCAAGCTCCAAAAGAGTTCTTTCTTATCAATGTCATCATTTGGTGGGTACTTCATCTTCATTTCCTGAAATTTGTTAACTTTGGGGTGAGCATAAGCTTAGTAGGGGATGAATTTAACAGGTTATATAACCAATGGAATAACCCATGATCATGCAATGCAACATTTGAAAATCTAGAAATACGGAAATGCACAATTTCTTCCATAATCATGGAGCATTTACCACATGTACCCACTTGTTCATCAACACAACCAAAATCTTTACAATATATATATACCTATGTATATATATATAACTACAAACTATATGAATAACTAAGGAAATTATCACATAAGTTGTTCAAATTGAAGATATAAAGAGTTAAAGACACCCCTACCTCGAGATTGGAAGCTAGGGTTGTGAATCACACTTGGAATGGTGATGAACTCACGAAACAATTGGTAGAAAGGTTAATCTAGACCTCCTTTCAACTTTCCTTGGAAGGCTTGAGTGGATCTTGGGTTGAGATTAGAGAAATTTGGGGTTTATGGATTAGGGTTTTCGGAAAAAGATAAGGCTAGAGAGAGAGAGAGAATGAAAAAGTGGAAAGAAAATGACTTAGGATTGACTTTTTAAAATCTGTTGCCCGACAGGCTACTCGAGTGCAACTTTCTTCGCTCGAGCAAAGAGCCCAAATTTGAAGAGATCGCTCGAGCGACACTTCTATCTCTCGAGCGAAAAATGAAAGGTCCCAGAAGTTTTGCAAAGCTACAGTAAAATAATGGGAGCATGCATTCTACGCTCAAGCGACAACTTCTTCGCTCAAGCGATCCCGCCTGAAAAACAACCAACTACTGGAACTGAAGATTTACACTGAAGCGAACAAAAGGTTGCTCGAGCGGTCTGAAAAACTCAAGTGTCACGGCCTACCATCCTTAAAGAATTTTGTCCTCGAAATTTCGGTAATCCCTGTCAAAAGCAACTCCAACAATTCCCAAGAAGACAAATATTGCTTTTGTAATACCTCTAGTCATCATAACATAATAAATTTGAATTTTTCGTAATCAAAACTCGTATATCTACCAAAAATCTTATTCACATGCTATTGGTCACAATAAAAACATTAACATCACAAAAGTCAGTACAAGTACACATCTTTAAACAAATGAGGGTATCTTTCTTGGACTTCAGCTTCTTTTTCCCAAGTGGCTTCTTCTACTCCGTGATGGTGCCATAGCACTTTGACTATGGGAATGGTCTTTACTCTCAATACTTGCTCTCGAGAGTCTAGAATCTTTATGGGTCTTTCCTCATAGGAAACATTCTCATCCACTTCTAGGTCGACCCAATCTAAAACATGCGAGGGGTCGAGTTCATACTTGCGAAGTATAGAGACATAGAACACGTCATGTATCCAGAATAGTTGTGGAGGCAAGGCAAGACGATAAGCGACTTCTCCCACTCATTCAATAACGTCAAAGGGGCCAATGAACCTAGGTGATAACTTCCCACTCTAGCCAAATCTCATCAAACCCTTCCTAGGCGATATTTTCAAAAACACATGGTTACCCACTCCAAAAGATAAAGGTCGTCTCCTCCGATTTGCATAACTCTTTTGCCGACTTTACGCTGTAATTAACCTCTTTCGAATAAGAGCTATCTTCTCTGTAGTCTTACGAACTAAGTCTGGGCCAATCATGGGTGAATCCCCTACTTCAATCCAACACACGGATGATCTACATGGGCGTCCACACAAAGCCTCAAAAGGCGCCATTCCAATGCTAGCTTGAAAGTTGTTGTTATAGGCAAACTTGGCTAGTAGTAGATATTTCTCCCATGACCCTTTGAAATCAAGCACACAGGCCCTTAACATGTCTTCTAAAATTTGAATGGTGCGCTCAGATTGACCATCGGGTTGAGGATGGTAAGCAGTACTAAAGGTCAACTGAATTCCCATGACGATTTGCAAACTCTGCCATAATCATGCGGTGAAGTGAGGATCCCTATCCAAGACAATACTTATGGGCACCCCATGAAGACGAATAATCTCCCTAACATACAATTCTACTAGGTAATCAACTGAGTCACCCATACTCATTGCAAGAAAATTTGCCGACTTAGTTAGTCGGTCCATTATGACCCAAATGGCATCATTACTCTTCTGAGTCCTAGGGAGGCTTGAAACAAAATCCATTGTGATGTGCTTCCATTTCCATTCAACTACAGGTAAGGGTTGTAACAACACGGCTGGTTCTTGATGTTCCGCTTTGACTTGTTGACACGTTAGGCATTTAGACACAAATTGAGCCACGTCTTTCTTCATGCCTCTCCACCAATATTGACAGCTCAAGTCGCGATACATTTTTGTACCTCCAAGAAGAACAGCAAAACGGGAGTAATAAAACTCTTGGAGTACTTCATCTCTACAAGAGTTTGGTACAAAGAGGCGATCTATATACCGAACACTTAATCGGAATGCACCCTCAATCCCTTTTCCTCCTTTCCTTGCAAGATTTTCTCTCTAATGGCCTCCACTTTTGGGTCATTTTGTTGTGCTTCCAAAACTTGTGTGACTAGTGTTGGCTGGGCTAAAACTGAAAATATGGTACCTTGATTGGGTGATCCGCCAAGTTGCATATCAAACTCATTTAAGTCGCACAACATCTTCCACTCCCTCATGGCAAGGCTAGCAATCATACTTATAGACTTTCTACTCAAGGCATTGGCAACTACGTTTTCCTTTCCCGGGTGGTAGTGCAATTCAAAATCGTAATTTTCCATGTATTCCATCCACCTCCTCTGACGCAAGTTCAAATCATTCTGAGAAAACAAATACTTGAGGCTCTTATGATCAGAAAATACCTCAAATTTCTCTCCATAAAGATAGTGTCTCCAAAGTTTCAAAGCAAAGATGACAGTGGCTAATTCTAGATTGTGAGTGGGATAGTTTCTCTCGTGGGTTTTCAATTGGCGAGAACAGTAAGTGTAGACACCCCATTTTGACCGCCCTTAAGACTTAGGTGCCACACTCTGACACTCAATGATGAAATGTTATGTTGTGCAATCGTTCGATTTCTTTAGTTTTCGATTCCAAGTTTCAAAACCTAAACCATGCACCCTCTTTGAACCAAAACCTATTTTTTTTCTAGACTAACCACTCAAAGAAGAGCTAGCCAAACAAATGGCCGGCAGGCCATTTTTACTTGGCCAGCCGTCCCTCTTCATGGTCAGCCGGCCATGTTCAACGTAGCAGATATTTTGACAGCAGCTAGCTATCCCCATATGCATGTCTTGCACCAACTATCCCTTTGCTGATATTTCTGACTTGAGAACATTTTTTTCTATAAATACAAGCCCTCCCCTCATGGTTTGGGATTAGAAAAATTCTCCGAAGAGATATAGCTTGTCCAAAACACTTGCCTCTTCTCTTGCAATATACATACACTATACATACACCTTCTAAGCTTGAACTTGAGGCCTTTGTTGAGATTCTTGAACACAATTTTCAACTACTAGAGAGTGTTAAGCTTGTGGGTTGTTAACAAGGAAATTCTTCCTCTATTTTAAGAGGTATAATTTGAGCTCTTTTGCCATCTCTTCTCTCTTTTTTCTTTGCTTTTTCTTACTATTTTTTTCAGAGTGTTTTGAGGCCTAAAATATGTGATTTAAAGTTACAAAAAAGAGGAGGGGTTAGCCACCCTCGTTAGGCTTGTTGGTTGGTCGAAACCTCTTGGCTTTATCCCATTTTGCTCACTTTATCCACCTCAAAAACTTGATTTCCAGCGTAGTTTTTATACTGTTTCAGTGCTGTTTAGTGTGTTGAATTATGCTTTGAATACTATAGACATGTTGTTGTAAGTCCTCTTGGATATAGCTTTCAATCAATTTGAGTTGACAGTCTTTTTATTTTTTATTTTTTATTTTTATAGCTTTCATACATATTCACACCATTGTAATCACCTACCTTTCATTAGCACTATGCAATCTCCCTCATTTCTTTGTTTCTTTGATTAAGAGTTGTAGCAAACGAAAGATTGTTGCTCAAAGCATAGGAAAGAGACCCCTCATGATAAATGGTTTAATCTCCTTGGAGGTTCATTACCAAGGCATTACATCTCTCCTATGCTAAGCCCAATCTCTTGCTTGATATCTCCCTTTATCACCGGTACATTAACTTCTAAGGGACTAATTTTCTAGTTAGACCCTTGAAAATCACAAAGAAAAGTTGCATTATAGCTTATTATCGAGTTTGGATTTGGAGTCCTTATTGCTTGTTTTGGGTTTGACTAGTCCTTATCGCCCTTTCGAGTTTGACTAGTCATTATTGCTCACTTTGGGTTTGACTTCGAATTCATTATTGCTTGTAAACGAGTTTGACTCTTCCTTTGTAGTTTCCCCCATAGAAAAGGGCTTGAAATGCTCATTTCTTAGGTTAACTCATGCTTGCTATTCTTTATTGCTTTTGGACTTAATGGACGTAATCATCACCTTTGGACAAAAAGGAAGAAAAGATATGAAAATAAAATGGTAAAGTAAAATTGGAGTAAAAAATGGTAAAAAGATAATAAAAATTGGTTAGGTGCAATCAAACGTTATATTGAACCTATTACGTCTTGAATCATTGCATACTTTTTTAGTGATGTTTAATGATTGATGAACCAATGTCTACCCCCTCCATTGAGCTAACTCTATGATAGGGAGGAGGTATTGTCTATCTTTTGTTTCATTTATTAAGCTTTTCTCCAATCAATTCTAAGATCATCACACAACAAATTTGCGATAATTGATGATTTGAGAAATGAATCTACTCTTCCCTTGATCATCTTCATGACAAGGAAGGGTAGAGAGGATAAACATCTCCTGGAAACACTCTGTTTATGCTTTGTTTCCGCTCTGTGGCAGCAGGGTATCCTCCAAAAATAGTGGCCGACCGGTCATCATTTTGTACGGCCGACCACTCTTCAAGGCCGGTCGACCACCTATTTTGTACAGGCAGTGGCATTTTTACAGCAGAACAAAGTAGAATCTGAGGCCAAAACAGAATAATTTTCTAACTGCAAACAAAGCAGATTCTGGCAGCAAACAGAGAGATTTCCAGGAGGATGTTCTCAGTTGTGCGTGTACGGCTCCTCGCCTCCCGTTCAAGTCCATTAAATTAGTGCTCTCAGTTATGCGTGTATGGCTCCTTGCCTCCCATTCAAGTCCATTAAATTAGTGCTTTAATATTAGTATGTGTAATTAATTAGTTGGCTTCATTCGAATTTGTAATAGCTAGTTAATGTAGTTAATTCATTTGGGTTTGTAATAATTAGTTTAATTAGGACATTCATTCAGACCCTCTTGTGCGAGGGCAAATTTGTACCACTTGTAATATTTTGTATGTCTTCCATCCTTAATTTCTTTCTCCCTTTTATTTACATGCTTACCGTGGTAGCATCATGTTTTTGTTCCATATCATTACCATGCTTTGTATCCATGTTTGCACGGTTCATCATTCTAACATCGTTGTCATTTCCTACTTACTTGAATACATGCATTATCGCATGCTTTGAGTTGATCCATATGACATGTTATAAACCGAACCTAGTAGTTTCATTTTGTATGTGTTGTATTAGTCACTTGCATATTAGAGCATGCATTTTTCTATTTTCTTTTCTTTGGCTTGCCTCGATTGAGTACTAGGTGAGCATTTTTGCTTTAGCATATCGCATGTGTGTTTGTGTTGCCATATTAAGCATACTACCATTAGGCTAAGTGCTTAGTTGAAATATCTCTTCGAATGCATGTGGATGAAGGCTATTTCGCTTAAGTTGGGATGATTTTGATAAACGTACATATGAGCTTGGTTTTCCAATAGCACATATTCAAAACTCTTTTCAAAACAAACATGAAATCAAAACATTCCAAAGTGGGTGACATAGTTTATACTTGTGTGCCTCACCTAGTAAGTTAGCATAATAATTAGAACATGAGAATATATTATACATAAAAATCACATCATGATTAGTAGAGGCCGATCTTTGATCGGGTGAGTGGGGTGTTCAATTCATGACATTCCCCTCTCATATCTAAGTTCCCGAGCCAAGACACTTTGGTTATGATGGACAAGTGACCTTTGGCACAAGTCACGGGTTTCCTAAATTTCCCAAAAATATTTAGGTGACGACTCTAAAATCGAGCAATGCAGTCCATTTTTGGCATTTTCAATTGTAAATAGATTTTCCAAAGATTTGCCGGATTTGGACCCTCATTTGTATTTTTCTGTTGCACATTGCACTTGTGAAACTAGATTCAGAACCACGAGACTCCGAACTATAGGGCTATCGTATCCAAGGAGACTAAACCCCTACGAGAAGCACGAGAAACTAGCTAGAGTTTCTAGCGACTCTGCTGGGGACATTAGAGAACTTGACTTGGACTTCATGATGTGACATTTTATTTACAAATATATGTTCATTGCATTGCATTTGCATAGTGCTCTTAAGTCACTGTGTTTTCCATCTACTATTCCTGGACGACTTGCCCAAAAAACATGCCAAAAGGCTGGCCGGTCGTGGGCTTTGCCATGTCGGAAACACAACCCTTGGATTTGGATTATCGCAGTACCGCTTGATCCTCCTTTCACTTCTCGGTGTTTGGTATGAGAGGTATATTAGGTAATCTTGCTGAGGTACCCTTTTGGCCATTCAGCCTAGTGCATATAGTAAAACTTTAGTGACTTCTCCAAACATAGGACAGGATGCGCACCCGTATGCAGGATTTTGTGAAACTACTTGCTCGAAGTAGTGAAACCCTAGATCATGTCAAAGCTAGGACAGGTAACCCTACCTCCTCATAGGGGTGTTTTGGCTCTCTTTACCTGGTATGTGCTTTATAGTGAAACTGTACAGGGGTGCTTCATATCAATGATATAGTTGATATCAGTTTATGGGGCAGCATTCAGTGGGAAGTACAGTCCTACAGCTATGATCATATCTGTTCTGATGAAGTTGTGGCTGAGGTGATGTCTGATTTTTGATTTTGTTTGCTTTTTCTTTATTTCTTTTACTAGGTAGTCTAAAACCATTGCTTCAGAAAGTTCTGATATCCCCTAAATACTCTGAACCCGTGTTGGAAGACTTTGTAGGATCGGAGATCTTATTCGGGGACAACCAGTGTTTCCCTCACTGTCACCAATTGCAAAGCGAAGACAGGTCAAACGGGGTTCACCAGTTCAGTTATTTCAGCAATCACCCCTCAGCTCACCTATACTTAGTTCACCTCAAGCATAGTCATCCACTCCTACAATAGCTCAGTATCCTTCATCAGATTTAGAAGAATTACTAATCCATCTACAACAGTCAATCGACTCACTCCAGCACGACATGGCCTGTCAAGCCGAGGTCACGAATAGGTTGCAACAACAGCAACAACAGCCAGTTGCGGCTTCTACTTTGCATACACCTAACGTGGCTATCCCTATGCCTGATACCACTGCCAATGCTGCTACGGCTCAGGATCCACAAGCCAAGGGTGTTTCGATTTTTCTTGTCCAAGCAAATCCAATTCCAGTACAGACATCTAGAGTCCCAGTTTACCAGACTGAGGCACCTTTTGAATTCAAGGTTGACCCGACCATGCTTAAAGTCAACAAACTTGAAAAATTGTTCAAGAAAGCACAGGGGTTAACTCTATTCCGGATATAGAGGATGGGTACACTAAATCCGCTTTACTTTTTCGGAGCGATTCAAAATGCCGCGTATAGATCGCTTCAATGGCGTCGGAGACCCAATGGTACACCTACGTCTATTTTCTTATATCCTGCGACTAGTGGGTTTGACCAGACTTCAGAAGTTGTCCCTCTTCGGCTGAGCCATGTTAGGTATAGCTACCATCTAGTATGCTAAGTTGGAGGACTCTGTGAAACAAAGCTGGGAGGAATTGGCTGAGTCTTTCATTGCTCAATACTTCTATAACACGCAAATTAAGGTCACAACTCGTGATCTTGATGTAACACGTTAGGAACGAAAAAAGGGCTTCTCAGAGTTTGTAACTAGGTAGAGGGCCAAGGCATCGATGATGACCACCAGACCCTTAGAAAATGACCAAATCCGGATGGTTGTTCGGAATCTTCACGGCAAGCTACTATAAAAGATGATCGTTCTCCACTTGTTCACATTCAAGGAACTTCATGAAATGGGAGCTCAGATTGAAGACGCAATAAAGTAGGGTATCATCACAGATGACAATGAGTCGGCCAAGAGGCCTTTTATTTGCAGTTCCAATGCTACCGGGGGTAACACAACTATGAGGCCTTCAGAGGTGAGCGTTGTCACCACCACCAGACATCCAAGTAGAACTTTCAACCAGCTCTACATGACTCTATCTCGAGCCATGCAGGTGTTAATCAAAAAGGGACATTTGAAGGCCCTGGAATCTCGACCATTTCTAGACCCTCGTCTAACCAAGCACGATCCCATCAAATGTTGTGCTTTCCATCAACAGTACGGCCACGAAACGGGCCGGGTGCTTTCGCCTACGTTATGAGATTCAAGATCTCATCAACGACAAAGTCATAGCTCCACCCTCAAAGCCAAATGTGACCACCAACCCACTCCCTGTCCACAACTAAGTCCCCCTCCACCTAAAAATATCTACCTTATCTATACACTACCACCCTCCTATAACCCGAGCGTCTATATCACCCCCTCCCACCTACCAAAGCTAGTGCTATTCATTCCTAAGGGTACATACTTGTGCATGATGAACACATCCAACCCACACTTGAGCCTCACAAATTTGTGGTGACAACACCTGAAGAAGATGAGGTTTCAACCTTAGAAGGAAGTGCTAGCCTATCACCGGAAATTCCCGGGGACTTATCTAAGTGGGAATATGACCTGAGCCACTACATTATTTCTGCTACTCAACCTAGGCCTCAGGTCATACTACCGACCTCAGTTGACATTAATGTAGTTAGGGAAAATGACCCAAGCCAAGGGCTGGATGATTATGACAACCCTCGCCACTGATTACTGCTAAACCGTGACTGAACATGATAAGTAACTGATTAGGATGAAATCCTAAACTGATTGCATGAGTATGTTGTTTTAGTGCATTTCTATCTGTTTGCCATTGATTTATCTGTTCATGTTTTAAGTTTCGAACTGTAAATTGCAGGCCTTATCGGCGGCTGAATTAGAAACTGATTGGTATTTTATGTTAATTAGAATTTATGTGATTTTATGGTAGTTTTAACTTAAATTTGATTTGAAATGATTAAATTAGATTAAATAATATAAATCACAATAGTTCAAGTAAATTACCAAAATGCCACTAGTGGGCCACTTTCATAAATCATCTTGAGACTTGATTATATGTCAATTTGTTCATCTTCTTGAGGCCAAAACCGACTAGAGGGAGAGAGAGTTAGGAGAAAACTTGAGTTCATCAAATTTAGCTTGGGAATTAGAAGAATTGAAGAGTAGATTGCATAATTGAGCTTCTAGACTTGAAATTGAAGACCTAGGTAAGGAATTCATCTTCTTGATTGTGAATTTAAGTCATTTCTTGCATGATTCATGGAGGAATAGAAGCTTAGGGTCAAGAATTAAATTAAAGTGTTGAATTAAGTAGAAATTCATGCATGCATGTGCACATTCTTGAGTTTTGAGGTCTTTTCCATGAAATTTGCTACATGCATGTTCATATTTTGAGTATAGTTCATGAATTCATCATGTTTTTGGAAGGATTGAGTTACTTGACCATGTATTTGAAGCTTTGAATTTAATTGAATACATGCATGTTATGTTTGAACTTTGTTCTTGAAGTTTATTTGAAATGGTGTTCAATTGACTCACCCTTGGGCTTGGATTTTACAAATTGATCTTCAAAACATGTTATATTATGGGTTTAAAGTGTTTTTCCAGAAAATGGGCCCAAGAGGTTGAGTTTTGAGGTGTTAAATGCTTGGTTTGAGCTTGGGAGGCAAATCTGGAAATTCCAGATTTTGGCTTCCACACTCGAGCAAAGGATTCCACGATCGAGCGACCGTCTTTTGTTCAGAGATCCGCTCAAGCGAAGGAATGCTGGCTCGAGCGTAGATTGCAAGCTCTCAGGTTTTTGGTGCACGCAGACGCACGCTCTAGCGAGAGAACCTACGCTCGAGCGAAGACTGTGTCTCATGCTCGAGCGAGTGTTGAGCGGAAATTTTCAACATCCAGCACATTTTGCATTTTTACAGACCGCTCGAGCGAAGAAAGCCACGCTCGAGCGACCCCACTGTTTTGACAATCTCACTCGAGCGAAGAAAGCCACGCTCGAGCGAGACCCCTGTTTTCTGAAAATTTTGAAAAGTGTTTTAAAGTACATCTTTGCATCCTCATTTCATCCTAGGCATTCCTAGGCCTAGTTTAAGACATCTGAATGAGGTTATTGATGTAGAACTACACTGAGTCAAGATAGGGACTAAGTCATTGATTTCCAAGTGAGTAACTTAGTGTGTGTTCATTCTGTAACTGTGTAGGGTTGGCATCCGAGGACGCTCACTAGCCTCTCTGTAGCCCAGTACTCTGTGAGTAACAATGTTGTAAAGATATGTTCAACTATGAATATTTTTTGAAAGATCAACTGTTCTGTTTACTGAAACGTTATTGTTTTATGAATGAATGTTTGTCCTATTTGTAAGCTGTATCTGTGGCATCCATAGCAATTTACTGTTACTGTACTGTTACTGCTACTGTTACAGAGATCTCTGTCGGTTCCCATGTTTGGAACCACCATTGTTTACTGTTATGATGGCCATCAACTGACTGTTCGGTCTGTTAAGACCTACTGCACTACTTTGCTATTGGATGTACCACACATAACTGCTATGGTTTCTAAATGACTGATATGACTATTTAATGACTGAAAGGACATTCATTCTTAACCTCTTTACACATTTGTTATTCACTGGGCTTTAGCTCACTGTTTATATTTATATGTAGGTGTTCAGGCACCGGATCGATGCTAGGAGCATCGGGTTAACTACCTTTTTGTCAAGCCAACCATTGCGTCTCACCTCGAGGTTCCAAGTCTGACTGAGCTAAGGCTATTTTAGGGTGTCTCAGTTTCACCCTTCCGTCTCTGTTTTGTAATACTGTTTAAGACATGTACTGTACTTTGAATGTTTGTACATATGGTGTATATATGTTTTGCTTATGAATGTGATTATGTTCAAAAAAGTCTTTTTGCATACAGACTGTCACAGCTCATTGGACATCTTTTATTACTGTTTTGGCTTCAGCCAGCCCTTGTACTCTGTATTACTGTCTTTACTGTTAAGTAGGCCTTCGGTAATCACGGATTACTGGCCGGTTGCGGTGCTAAACCCATAGGGGCGGGTTTGGGTCGTGACAATGATCTTACGGAAGATTTGGATAACCTCCAATTCTTCAAAGAATATAGATTGGTTGGTTTAATCTGAGCCTGTCGAGCTAAGTGATGAATTTGACAAAGAAGAGGAAACTGAAGTTAAACCGGAGGAAAAGGAAGTTGTGGCAGCTGTGGTAGCTGAACAAGTTGAGGAAAAAGGAAAAGGGCCTGAGAGCAATAGTACAGAAAAACAAGCCCAAGGATTGGGTGTTGAGGAAATTGCAGACGCTGAACGGGAAATTGTACTGGGGTAGTTTGAACTGGAGAGGATCGAAGATAGCCTGAAGGCCACAACATCTTGTCACCTTGAGGGGGATACTTGTCCTGTGGGAGTGATCCAAGTTGAGTTGGACAACTGTTTGTCGACGAATGAAGGTGAGTGGTGGGAAAATAGTGATTTGCATCTTGCCCACACAGATGAAGACTAAGGAGATCACATCCCAGACAGTACTTGGTATTCAGTAGAAATAGACCACCTCACTAGGAGTGGACGACATTTTAAACCTTCATATTTGGATCAAACGGAACCCTCAAGAAATGACTAGGAGGTTGAGAAGGAGAAGGTGAAGGAGAAGAAATTGGAGGAGGAGCAAATTCTGAAACAACTCAAAAACATCCAGGCCGATAGTTCCATTTGGGGCCTCCTTATGGCTTCGCGAGTACACCGACAGGCAGTTTTGTCGGCGATGGATAATGCCAAGTTATCCATCGATACTATGCCAGAGCAGCTCGTCGGCTTGATCTTCCTAGGTAGCACCAAGCCTATGCTCACCTTCTCTGATAAAGAGCTGCCACCGGAAGGATCGGCTCACAACAAGCCATTGTACATATCTGTTGAGTGCAGAGGAAAATGGGTTCTAGTGGTTCTAGTGAACACAGGCTATACTATCAACATCTGTTCTTCTCGCACCACCTATGCAATAGGCCTAAAGCCGGCAGATTTCATCCCTACAACCCAAGTGATCCGGGCATACAATAATATGAGCAGGGAAGTTATGGGGACGATGAAAGTGCAAGTCCAAGTGGGCCCTTCCGAGCATGAGATTGAGTCCCATGTACTTGATATACCGGCTACATTCAACCTAATTCTAGGGAGGTCCTGGTTTCATTACATGAAGGTTGTGTCCTCCACCCTGCACCAAATGCTGAAATACCCTCATGAGGGAGGAGTTGCTACTGTTTTGGGGAATTCATCTATTCATCCACCACCAAAGGTAACTACACCTTTGCTGGAAATCAATCATGGTGATGAGGATGTATTTCTTTCAGAATTCACTCTAGCGGAAGCCTAGGTGGTACTAACAATCTTAGCCAAGGATGAAGGCATGTATGTTAGTGCTCAGTCCATTTATTTCATGAACAAATTGCGGCATATTCCCGGGATGGGGCACAGAAGGAGTGGGAGAAAAGGTGTTGTGGTGTTAACCGAGGTGCCATATAATCCACATGCCTTTAGGTTGGGCTATGTACCCACCAAAGAGGACTGGAGAAGGAAGAGAGAAGAGATGAGAGAAAGGGCCAAGACCAAAAGAGCTGGGAAGCACTACGAACTGCTTCACAGGCCAATCTAGGGAAGGTTGAATGGGCACTTTGTCAGAGAATGAGAGGATTTCCCCTTCTACGACTTTCCTGAGACTTGGGGGTCGATTCCTCAATGAAAAAGCATTTCCCCGGATTTGAAATCTTCTTTGACCACCAGCTTCAAGAGGGTGATGAAGATGGGGCTGATCCGAGTATCAACACCGGCCAGAGTAACGATGACGATTCAAACAGCAGTAAGGCTGGAGTAGGGGCAGTATTAGCTAATCTCCTAACAGATCCTAAGACCAGTATGGAGAACTTGGGGGATACCTTTACTGTTTCTGTGATTGGAGAGGAACCGGTTATGGACTCCACCAATTGCATTCTGGACCCGTCGAGGGTGCCACGTCTCACTTTGCAATTGGAGAAAGGCTTTATTGCTAGTTCTGAATCAGATGATGAGCCTGAGTCTGATTCCACCAAGTTTGTTGAGTTAGAATCAGATTTGAGTCAATCTGGTGAGTCAGAGTCTGGCACTTTCGGGGGTGGTAACCCAGGTGCCAAGGTCCTGTCTAGGTCCTCTTTTGCTTTTTTCTTCGAGTCTGTTGTAACCGAGGAGCCAGAACTAGTGAATGAGAATGCTGCAGATTTCGTTTACTTCTCTGTGCCATTAATTTAATGCATTAACCAGGATTTTTAAAATTTTAATGAAAACAAGGAGGAAGAAATTCCTCGGGCTTTCAAAAACTTGATTGACCAAGAGGAGAAGAGACATGCTAAGCCTTGCATAGATAAGATCATTGCAATTAACGTGGTACTGAGAAGGATCCCCACTTAGTCTAGATCGATCCATGTTGTCTTCGGAGGAACGCAAGCATTTAATCGCTTTATTAAAAGATTTCAAAGATGTTTTTGCGTGGTCCTACGAAGACATGCCTGGAATCGATCCTGAGATTTTACAACACCGAATCCCTCTTGACCCTGAGGCCCGACCAGTCAAGCAGAAACTCCACAGAATTTGTCCAGATTGGGCACTGAAGATTCGTCCAGAATTCATCCAGAATTCGTCACCAAGCAGATCGATGCAGAATGTTTGATGGTATTTGAATATTCGACTTGGTTGGCCAACATTGTTTCGGTTCCGAAGAAGAACTGCAGAATCAGAGTTTCTGTCGACTTTCGGAATTTGAATAAGGCTAGTCCTAAGGATGACTTTCCATTGCCACACATTAATGAGTTGGTAGACTTCACTGCTAGCTATGCGTTGTTATCGTTCATGGATAGGTTTTCAGTGTATAACCAGATCTTGATGACGCCTAAAGATACAGAGAAGACTGCACTTACCACGTCATGGGGGTACCTACTGCTACAAGGTTATGCCATTCGAGTTGAAGAACGGTGGGGATACATATTAGAGAGTTGCAACGACAATCTTGCACGACATGATCTATAAGGAAGTCGAGGTGTATGTGGATGATATGATTGTAAAATCCAAAGAGCGAGAAGGCCACTATATCGCATTGGAAAAATTCTTTGAATGGATCAGGGAGTACAGGTTGAGGTTGAATCTGCAGAAGTGCACTTTTGTGACTACAGAGAAGATGCTGGGTTTTCTGATTACGCAGAGAGGAATTGAAGTAGATCCATCCACGATCAAGGCCATCTTAGAAATGCCATGACTAAGGACTGAAAATGAGGTGCGTAGCTTTCTAGGTAAAGTGCAATTCATAAGACGGTTCATCTCAAAATTAACCTTGACTTGTGAACCACTATTTGGTCTCTTGAAAAAGGGAAAGAAGTTTCGATGGGATGATCGATGTCAGTTTGCCTTCGAACAAGTCAAGCAGTACCTTCAGAATCCGCCTGTATTGTCGCCGCCAGAACCGAGAAAGCCACTGATCATGTATCTGTCTGTGACAAAGTCAACCATGGGGTACATGCTAGCACAAGAATTAGAAGCTAAGGTGGAGAAGGCCATTTACTATTTGAGCAAAAAGATGTTAGATTACGAGACCCGCTACACTCCTCTGGAGAAGGCTTGCTTCGCTTTGGTTTAGGCCACTAGGAAGTTGAGACAGTACCTGTTAGCTCATTCTGTAATCCTGGTTTCGAGATTAGATTCCATCAAATATCTTTTTGAGAAATCGACCCTTACGGGTAGGCTAGGTCATTGGTTGCTTTTTCTCTCTGAGTTTGACCTCAAGTATGTCACTCACAAGTTAGTCAAAGGGAGAGCAGTGCCAGAATTTCTGGCAGACCACCCAGTGGAAGGAGATGAAGCAGTAGAGTACCTATTCTTAGATGAGGAGATCCTGTAGGTTGAAGAGGAGACATGGACAATGTACTTTGATGGAGCTGCTAACCAATACGGTTATGGAATAGGCATGTTGCTTATAGCACCCGATGATTCCCATATACCCCTAGCTTTCAAACTCTGGTTTAAAGTATCTAACAATGAAGCAGATTACGAGGTGTGTATTGCTGGATTAGAAGCTGCCCTAGAACTAGGGGCAATAAGGTTGGACGTCATCAGAGACTCAAACCTGGTTGTTCCTCAAGCCAATGGAGACTGGAAAGTCAAGGAAGAGAAAATAAAAGTTTACCATCAGACCTTGGACATTCTGATTCCAAGGTTTGAAAAACTGACATTTACACATCTGCTAAGAGAGAACAACCAGTTTGCTGATACGCTGGCAACTCTATCCTCCATGGTAGACATACCGGTCGGGGTTAAGATGCGTCCGATCATTATTGAACAAAAATATGTGCTTGCTTATGAGACAATAGTTACAATAAACGAAGTTCAGGACAAGAACCCCTGGTATCATGACATTTGGAACTTCCTGGAGAAGGATGCGTATCCACAAGGGGCAAATGCCAAGGATAAACGGGGAATATGGCGTATGGTCATTCAGTTCATTATATGTAGAAATAAGTTGTACAAGAGAGGGCATCTGGGAATGCACAAGCTCTGCATTGAAGAGGAGTCAAAACGTCTCACGGAGGCCATCCACGAAGGGGAGTGTGGAGCACACATAAATGGTGTGATGCTGGCTAGGAAAATCCTCAGGCAAGGCTATTATTGGTCAACCATGGACGAAGATTGTATCAACTTTGTTCAGTGATGCCACAAATGTCAAATTCATGCAAATCACATGAATATCTCGCCGTCAAAGCTCTACGACATGACTTCACCATGGCCTTTCTCAGTTTGGGGAATCAACGCCATTGGAGAAGTCTTGCCAAAGGGCTCAAATGGACACGAATTCGTTTTAGTGGCGATCGACTATTTTACCAAATGGGTGGAAGCTCACTCATATTCTGTGTTGAAGGCGTCACATGTGGTCAAGTTCATCAGGAATAACATCATCTGCATGTATGGGGTACCAAATGAGATCATATCAGACAATGGCTCACACTTCAAGAAGGAGGTGGTGGATTTGCTTGAAAAATACAACGTGGCTTTTCACAAGTCATCAACATATAGACCACAGACCAACGGAGCCATTGAAGCTACAAAGAAGAATGTCAAGAGCATCCTACGAAAGATGGTAGAAACCTACAAAGACTGGCTAGATAAACTGCCTTATAGAACATCAATTCGAACATCTACAAGGGCCACCCCCTATTCCTTGGTATATGGGATGGAAGCTGTTTTGCCGATCAAGACCGAAGTACCATCGCTGAGAATCATGGCCAAGTGTCAGATAACAGAGGCGAACTGGCAGTAGAACAGATTCGAAGAATTGATGTTATTTGACGAAAGGAGGTTGAAGGTGTTGTATCATATCCAAGGATATCAGGGCAGAATTGCTAGGGCCTTCAACATGAAAGTTAAATCCAGAAACCTCAAAGAAGGAGATATGGTGCTCAAAGACAATCGAGCTCCCATCCATGACCCTAGGGGCAAGTTCCGACCCAACTGGACTAGCCCCTACATCATCAAGTCTATCTAGTCAGGAGGAGCAATCATCTTCATGGATTTGGATGGCTTGGAGTTCTCGCAACTGATCAACATGGACAAGGCGAAGAAATACTATCCTTGAAAGGCTCGCTAGGCCGAAAACCTGGAAGGGCGACTGAGGTAAAAGTTAAAGCATGAAAAATTCAAAATAGAGAAAAAATAGAGCTCGCAAGGTTGTGTAGCTTGCTTTTCGTGCTCTTTTCGGATATGATTAGCCCTACAGTTCAGACTCCCGTGGTTCTGAATCTGATTTCACAAGCCCAATGTGAAATAGTAAAAAAACACAAAAAGAGTCCACACTCGACAATTCTTTTGGAAAATCGATGTTTGAATCAAATGCCAAAAATAGACTGCTTTGCTAGATTTCAGAGTTGCCACCTAAATATTTTTAGGAAATTTAGGAAACCCGTGACTCGTGCCAAAGGCCACTTATCCGTCATCACCAAAGTGTCTTGGCTCGGGAACTTAGGTACGAGAGGGGAAGGTCATGAATTGAGCACCCCACTCGTCCGATCAAAGATTGGCCTCTACTAATCATGATGTGTTTCTTATTTACATTATATGCTCTTGTTCCGATTTATTAGATTTTTTTACTATGTGACGCACACAAGTATAGACTAATTTGCAAAGATTGGAACACTTTGATTTTATGTTTGTCTGAAAATTGGTTTGAATACACGTCACTTGAAAAAATGAGTTTGTATGTACATTAATCAATGCATCCCAATTTAAGCAATTTAGCTTTCATCCACAGGTATTCAAACAATTATATCATTTAAGCAATTAGCCTCATGGAAAAAATGCTCGATATGGCAACAATCACACTCATGCGATACGCTAAAGTGATAAATGCTCACCTAGTACTCCAAGGCAAGCCAAACAAAGCAAAATATTTAGAAAACATGCATCCTTCTAACTTAATGCAATATGACTAATGCAACACACACATTATATAAATAATGAGTTTGGCTACTAGCATGGAATATGATCCAATTCAAGACATGTGATAAATCACGTTTTCAAACAATGAAGTTAAAATTGACAGTGGTTAGTATGATGAGCCGAACCCTAATGCATGTAAGACAAGTGTATGCAAAACATGGGAATGCTAAGTAAATATGATGCTCTATACTACCATTATAAACGGGTAAATAAAAGGGAGAAAGAAATGGGGGTTAGAAGACATACACGTTAGTATATATTTTGCCCTCGTGCAAGAGGGTCCGAATGAGTGTCCGAGTGTCCGAATAAACTAACTATTACAAATCCGAATGAATAAATAAGAAATGAATAACTAACTAGCTATTTAAGTTATTACAACAATAATATTACAACAATCCAAGAAATAAACCAATGATTGCGCACAATGTTCCACAGAAACTACTATGTCTGCCTCGCTGGGAAACTGCCCTGTGTTTACCCTCAGCCAAAGCTCTGTACTTCTCAAAGCTACTCTGCTACCAAACATTGGAGCCCAGCCGGCCCCCAATGAGGCCTGGCCAGGTCCAAACAAGGCCGACCGTGCCCTAATTTCTTGCAAAAATCTGTTTTTGTGCTCTGGGGTGAAAACAGTGCAGACAGAGCAACTTTAAACCATGTTTGTCCCTTCTGCTCATCTCTATCATGAAACTAAAGAGAAGAGTGAATTCAAGTCCGAAACCATCAATAGGCACAAGTTGATGGCTTGATGATTTCAAACACAATTTGGACAACACAATTAATAAATGCAATGAACAACGACCACTCCTCCCTCCTATCAGGAATTTAACTCAAGGAGGAAGATAGACATGCCCCAAGTTTCGTCAAAATATCATGAGTCAATAAGTGACAATCCTTGAAGTGATGGACTCCGCATAACATCCGGCCGAATCCAACTGATTTTATTCATCTTCTTTATGTCGTTTGAATTGATTTTAAGCCAATTTTACCTTTTTTAACTTACCTTTCCATTACTTAGTCATTTAGTCCAATAATGAGAGTTACGTCCACTAAAAGGAGAGAAGCGTCAAACGGGAAATTGTTTTCGACATTAGAGAGACGTAATGCCCTGGTAATGAACCTCCAACGAGATTAAACCATTTAGCATTGTAGGTGTCTTTCTCGCGTTTAAACAACACTTGGTTGAAACAACTCTCAAAGAAAAGGCAAACCAAGAAAAGTAGGAGGTTGCAGAAATGATTATGCAAAGTTGGTTTATTTGAAAAAGTGAGACTCTCTACATGGAAGAAAGGTAAAGAAAGCTATCAACTCGTATGGCTCGGTGTCAAAGGCCTAAACAACCAAAGCCATGAGGACTTACAACACAAAAAGTATAATATTCAAAGCATAAACTATTTAAATGAATTAAACAACCCCTAAATAGCCCTTAACATGCAGAGACCAGTAGCCAAAATGATGTTTAAAAAGCACAAAAGATAGGTGTGAACAAAGTGATACAACACTAGTAAGCAAGACCAAGGAGGGATGGCTACACCCTCCACTTTTGGGACTTATAAACCATGTTTTTTTTAGCCCATTTTAAACTCTGAAAATCCGTTTGAGGACTAAAAAAAAAAGGGAGTGTAAAGACAAGGGTATGAGCTATGGAGTTAGGTGCAAGTAAAGGTGTCAACCCTCATCACCTTTGGTTGCTATTCAAACCCAAGCTTTAACACTTGAAATGGATCCAAAACAGTTGGAAAACACAAGAAAAACATAGAAAAAGATTGAAATGAAAGCAAGGAAAAAGGTGACAAGCTTATACCTCTTGAAAGAGAGAATGCATCTTAGTTAACAAACTTGATTCAAAGTACCCTCAAGCTTCTGAAATTTAGTTTGAAATCTCAACAAAGAGCTCCAAGAACAAGCTCTAATGGTGTATGTATTATGTATGTATAGTTGAAAAAGGTTTGAATGTCAAAGGAAGCAAGGAGGATGGTTTTAGCTCTCAATCTCCCTCAAAGCCCTTAGGAAAATCTTCTAACCTTCAATTCTGAATGCAGGGGGTCTATTTATAGAATTTGAGCCAATTTGATCGAAACTATCTTCAAAAAACAACAGCTGGGCAATTTCCACTAGCTATCCTGTTTCTTACCATTGAGACCCGGTCGGGCCCAAAAACACACGGCCAGGCCTAAAAAGCAACTCTGGATAATTTTTCATTGAGACCCCCAGGTCTAAATGGACCCCGCTAGGGTCCAAAAATCTACATTTTAGGCCTGACTTCAAACAGGCATACCTCCTTTATCCGGACTCGGTTTTAGGTATTCTTGATTCTAAATTGAAACCCTGGAAGTCTAATTTCCAATGGTAGTGGCCTCACATCTAAATTCTAAGTGTGTAAAGAGATATGCCTAATTTAGTGAAGGTTGCTCATTCTTTCTCAACGGTTTGATGCTCAACCTCTTCCTAAACTAGTTTTCTTCTAACTCCTATTTCCTTCAACTCCAAACCTATAAATAAGATGTTTTTAAATATTTTTCAAAGATTTCACCTCTCTTCCATTTATTTCCACTTTGTCCTTACTTGGTTTATTGAAAAGTGCAATATTTTAAACGAAATACGAGCCTCGGAACATCGTAGAAACATTTGGAAAAATATTTTGAAAAAGAGGATTTTAAGGTCTAAAATTGTTTGGCCAAAATGGGGTGTAAGGTTTGGGATTAGAGCTTGAATCTAAATTCTTCTGTTGAAGATCTGAATGATTTGCATAATGTAACTTTCATCATCGAGTGTTTGGAATGAAGCGCCCAAGTCTTAGGGCAGTCAAAAATGGGGTGTCTACAGTTGCCCCTCTTTGACAGAGCTCGAATAGTCATGAAATGACGCGAGTAAATGTCAAAGCCCAAAGACGACCCATTTTGACAAGGCCATAAGACTTGGGGAAACAAAGAAAATGCTGATGCAGTTGGTTGAACCCGAAGGTTGCCTACGTATCCTTTTACAAGGAATCAAACCAGCGTAGTTTAGGGACAGGATGTAAATAATACACAATGCAAGATGATATATAATGTAACGAAATAATCAAATGATATACATTGTAAGCAATCTAAGCCACGAGTAGTGCTTACCACACAAATATCACAAAGGAATGGGGATGCAAATCAAACTACGTTTTGTATAGAAAAGAAGTGGGCACGAGCCAAACGACGCCTAACACAGGCTAAGTGCCTACATCCTCAATACTGGCCTCAGCACAACGTGGATGCTTACACATAACAGAACCATGTTTTAACCTAAAAGGGGTGCGAGCAAATGTAGAACTATGCCTTTCGTAAAAAGAGAAAGAGTACAAGTAATTGGGTGGTATGATATAAGTGGGGAATGATTTGCTAGGGAAAGATAATGATCCTAAATGCTGAATGCAACAAGACAAAGTACGATGCAATGGATGAAGTGAATAAGGGGTGTAGGCTGAACTACATCTTACCTAGAAAAGGCATGGACACAAACCAAACCATGTCTAACATAGAAAATGTGCTGACACCCCTCATACTGGCCTCAATGTAGCATGGGTACTTAGACATGACAGAACCATGTTTCAATGAGGGAAAGGTGTGAGCGCATGCCAAACTAAGCTTAACATGGAAAGGATAGAAGCAATAAAATGGTATGCTGTAATAGATGTAATGGATAATGCAGTAGATGCATGCAATAAATGCTATATGCAATGCGATAGAGGTAATAGATAATAATAGATATGATGTAGCAGTTGGGAAGTAAAAGTACCTTACAGGGGCAATTGGTGATGACTCACCTCATGCTGCTGGGGATCTTCCTTTTCTTCTTGGTTTGAAGACTTCTTCCTGTATCTTACGTTTCCAAACTATAGGCACTACTTTTCTCCCTGGCCATGTTTGCAACTTCCCCTATTCTCTAACAGGGTGACTGACTAGGTTGGTTCAATATCCAGAATTGAGGGGCATACAAGCTACCTCCACCTATGGGGCTGCCATACAGATTCAAGCCGAGGATACACCCCTGGGTATTTAAACCAGGCTTTAGTCTCAGAAATTCGGAACCTTTGCATTCTAGGCATCGCCATTCGAACTCTAGTTTCCACCGTCTCAGTTGATCTCCTAGGAACTCACTACAAACACAGTCAGGTTGCTATACAAGATCGCCTGAAGTTGTTCAGGCACGACAAACACCAAAGGAATTGCACCTTTAGAGGATTTAAGGTCTCCTAGACCTAGTGAGTGCACAAGACAGTGCGGGTGAGGTGCACGAAACAGTGCGGGGTGAATGAATGCACAAAACAGTGCGATACAAAGTGAATGCACAAGACAATGCTGTGGAAGGTGCACAAAATAGTGCGATACAGGGTGCACAAAATAGTGTGTTGCAAGGTGCACAAAACAGTGCGAAACAAGGTGCGTAAAATAGTGCGATGCCAGGTTAATGCACAAAACAGTGCGATACAGGTACACAAAACAGTGCAAAACATGGTTAATGCACAAAACAGTGCGAAACAATGTAAAGATGCACAAAATAGTGTGATCTAAGGTGCACAAAACAGTGCGAACCCAAGGTGCACAAAACAGTGCAAGGTGAAGTGCACAAAACAGTGTGATCTAAGGTGCACAAAACAGTGCGAACTCAAGGTACACAAAATAGTGCAAGGTGAAGTGCACAAAACAGTGCGATCTAAGGTGCACAAAATAGTGCGATGCAAGGTGAATGCACAAAATAGTGCGATACAAAGTTTGCACAAGACAGTGCAATGCAAGATGAATGCACAAAACAGTACGATGCAAGGTGCACAAAACAGTGTGATCTAGGTGCACAAAACAGTGTGAACTCAAGTGAATGCACAAAACAATATGATACAAAGTTTGCACAAGACAGTACGATGCAAGGTGAATGCACAAAATAGTGCGATGCAAGGTGCACAAAACAGTGCGATCTAGGTGCACAAAACAGTGCGAACTCAAGTGAATGCACAAAATAGTGCGATACAAAGTTGGCACAAAACAGTGCGATGCAAGGTGCACAAAACAGTGCGATCTAAGTACACAAAACAGTGTGAACTCAAGTGAATGCACAAAACAGTGCGATACAAAGTTTGCACAAGATAGTGCGATGCAAGGTGAATGCACAAAACAGTGCGATGCAAGGTGCACAAAACAGTGCGATCTAGGTGCACAAAACAATGCGAACTAAAGTGAATGCACAAAACAGTGCGATGTTGGATGAAAAGTGAAATGAGCAGTACATAGAGTAGTGCATTATGTACCTTATGAGATGAGTGCAGGGCAGCTTGCCACAACTTACTGAAATATAACTGAAAAACATCAAAGGAGGTAACTTGACTACAGAATAGAGTCAAGGGCAAGATCACCCAATCACATAGTTTAATTCAATCAGAGTGCATGAGCATGCATGCATAATCCAAAACACATGTATGAATCAGAGGGAAGATGGAAATCCCAAGAGAGTTTTGAAAATGGTTGGAGACAACTTTCGAAAGTTGAATCATATCAGAATCATCATGGGGGTGAGTTACCCTAATCCAAGGGAAAGTGCCCGACAAATGGCTTGAGCGGGTTGAGTGAAATGTTGGGTCCATGTCCCTTGTTCAATTTGATGGCCCGATTAGATGTATTGAAAATTGCCCCTAGTGTCCAGTCATTGGCCACCTTTTTTCAACATCATGCAGGCATGTGTGATGGGGATCATCAGATCCTGGAATAGTTAGTGTCCAGTCATTGGCCACCTTTTTTCAACATCATGCAGGCATGTGTGATGGGGATCATCAGATCCTGGAATAGTTGCCAACCGATCAGACTCATGCTTCTCTTCTATCCCAGCATGTTGAGAACTTATTCCAGTCCCCTCCAAAGTAGTGATGGATTCCTCATATATACTTTGCAATGATAATGAATGCGATGCCCCTTGTATGGGCACTCTCAGTTTATTTATTTATTTATTTATTTTTTATTTTTATGAATTCCACACATGGACTTGCTTTTGAGTTTGAAGCGAACATTCATGTATCGAATTTTGACCATGCCACTCTATTGAACTTGAGCAACAGACACACTATGGTGACTCGATAAAGAGCGCTTTTGAGCGACAGACACATTATGGTGACTTGTTGGCTGGCATCGATAGGAACAAACACTAGACACGACACAACAAAACTCACAACTGACCCAAAAGCAGAAAAAGACTCAAGGTGACTAATCATTCATAGTGCCCCTAGTATTACTCATGCTCTCTTTAAAATTCAATTTCGATTCCTTTTTATGCTCAAGTTAGAGATTCTACTGATAAGTTCAAGTATTGAAAATTGCTCCACTTGTTGATTCAAGCTAGTTCTTTCTTACCCAACACAAGTATGTGATATGCACAACAGTTGGTGTAGCCCATGGACTGATGCTAGATAACTGAGTTGCGATGAATAAGATGGATATGGTTGAGACCGAACTTCAGGATGAAGTAGCCTACGTATCCTAAGAATGGGAATTAGGTCAACGTAGTTCATGGCTGAGGTTCACTTTGGTGTTGGTACTCTCCTTTTGCACTCTAACTTTTGCCATAGTCGCCTTTTCGGGGTTTTCAACCTTGCGAGCTATATTTATTTGATTTCTCATTTTTCTTTCTCTAACTTTTGCCTAGGTTGCCCTTTCGAGTTTTCGGCCGAGCGAGCCTCTCAAGGATAGCGTTACAACACTTGTGAATTTGATCAATAGTAATGCTCGCCCTAATACTGGAACTGGATTTGCCTTGATTTGAGCTTGGTTCTCCATTCTCTTATACATGTCTTCCTCCTTTCTTTTGCTCCATTTTCAGAGTTGGTTCTTCTTGCAATGTGGTACCTCCTCGCATTGGCTTCCTCGAATTCAGACAAAAATTCATTTCCTCACAGTTGCGTGGAGTTCATTCCAATGGACGCCCCTGGCTTGATGGTTGACTTCTTTTCTTTTCTTCTCTTTTTCCTTTTCTTTTCTTCTTTTTTTCCTTTTCTTTTCCTTTCTTCTTTTTGGTTTCTTTTATCCATTTCCTTTTGAAGTAATGAAAACACCAGGGGGAGAAATTCTATGATGGTGAGGTCTAAAAGCCGTCTTGTGTTTTGCCAAAATGATCGCCAAGATGAAAAAAAACCCCAGGTGTAGACACCCCATTTTTGACTGTCTTTAAGACTTGGACGCGAGTGATGGTTTATATGGTGGAGAAAGGTGTGCAGGGGAAATGTTCAGTTTCTTCGGCAAGGAGAGAGTCAAATCTCAACCTCATACCCCTGTTCTAGACCAAAACAATCTTGATCAAAAGATTTTAGTCTTAAAACCCTCTCTTTCAAAACGTTTTTGAAATAAAGTTTTTACGATGTTCCGAGGCTCGCATTTTGTCAAATGTTGCGCTTTTCGGTAAACCGAGTAAGGACAAAGTGGGAATGAATGAAAGAGAGATGAAATCTTTGAAAAATCTTTCAAAACACCTTACTTAGGGGCTTGAAGTTGAAGAAAAGAGGAGAAGAAGGAAGAAATCCAGTTGGGGGAGAAAATGGGCATGAATCGTTAAGAGAGAATCGGACAGCCCTCGCCGAATCGGGCCTATTCATTTGCATACTTGGAATCAAGCTATGAGGCCACCACCATTGGAAATAAGACTTCTGGGGCTTCATTTTGCACTCAAGAATCTCCTAAATCCAATTCCGAATAGGGGAGATATGGTTGATTGAAGTAGGGCATCACTCCGGTGGGGACCGAATCTGCGCGGCTTCACGGAAACGGGCATAACTTTTTCCACAGGAGGAATTTTGATGTAAGGTTTGTTCCATTGGAAAGCTAACTTCCGGGGCTTCAATTTGGATACTTGAACGGCCACATTTGGACTTCCCAATCACCCACCGGCCACTTTTCTTTCCGGCAGCCCACTTTTTTTGTCCTGAATGTAGCTGGCCGGCCAGAAAACCCAGAAAAAAGTAGCCGGCCGGCCACCTTTTTCTGGTGGATGATCTTTTTTGCCCATTTAAACTAGCCGGCCATTATCCCCCTCCAAAGTGTGTTCTAGCAATGTATTTTGTTTTGCACATCACCCATGTCCGAGGGTTTGGCCTTTTTGGGGGGAAACTTGGATTGTTTTCCCCCCCTTTTTTTCCCCTCTTTTCTCCCCTTTTGCCTACATATACAGCAGCTCCAGCCCCTTGCAAAGGGTTAGAAATTTTGCCTTTAAGCCTCTTGCATTGCCTCTCTCCCTCTCTACACTTCAACCCTCAAAACATCCAAGTTTCTACATCATTTCTTCACCACCACCTAGCACCACACCACCACCTCCATTCCAGCCACTTGGAGCTGTCTTCCAGAGCTGAGGAGCACCCAAACTTGGTCCAAGAAGTTGCTAAAGATTGGTCTACAAGGGTGAGTTACCATTTCCCTCTTTTGAGCTCATTTTTTGCATTATTTCTTAATCCTTCTTGCTTATACTTTTGAGCTCCGGCCATAACTGAAAGTGGAATTTTTTTGAGCTCTATTTCATCTTTCATTAAGGGCCTCTCACTGTTTGAGGCCCCCATTTGGTACTTACTTCATTATCCCTCTTATATGCCATTTCCTTGCATGTTGTTTTTGGCCTATATGTAAACTGTTTTGAGGCATGTTATAAACTGTGAAGTAGCTCATTTTGAGCCCTTCTTCAACATTGTTTAAGGGCTCATCACTGTTTGGGGCCTCCATGTATCACTTGCTTTGATATCCATCTTTTGGCCCCATTTTTGCATGATTTATTAGCCTATTGAGCTTCTGTTTTTGGACCTTGCTCAAAACTTAAAATGGCATTTTTTTGACCCCCTCTCCATATTTCATTAAGGGTCTATTGCTGTTTGGAGCATCATTTGTATACTTTGTGTTGTAGCCTCTCTTTTAGGCCATATCTTGCATTGCATTTTGAGCATAATTGTACACTGTATTGGGCTCTGACATTAACTGTAAAAAGTCATATTTTGGGCCCCTCTTCAACATTGTTGAAGGGCCCTTACCTGTTCGGGGCCAGCATCTGTGAGTTTCTTCAATATCTTGCTTTCAGGGCCATTTTTGTATGCTAATTTAGCCCTATTTGTGCCCAGTGTTTGGCCTTGCTTAGAACTGTAAACATGCTTTTTTTGGGGCTGCCTTTCTTCTTTCTTTACACTTCATGTTCAAATATTGCATGCATTGCATAGCTATAGGCCATTTCATGCGCTAAATTTCATGTTTCGGGACTTGTCCCATGCATCGGGTGCCATTTCACCATGTTTCGGGGCTGTTTTGCATCTCATTTTGCCTCTGAAATTTGCATGCTAGTATGCCATTTCCCATGTTTTGCCATGTCTTGTTAGAGTGGCATTCCGTGCCGTAGGTTTGGTCCTCGGTTTGCGTGCACACGTGCACGCATCTCGAGTTGTCTCATTTTCATCTAATGGCCTCTTACGTGAGTGTGGCTGAGGTCCACTCATGTTAGTGTAAGTCCATTATGCATTGTATATGCCATTTCATTACATAGCGTTGTGTATGCTAGGTTGTATATTAGCGCATTGTGTATGCCATATTACCTCGTGCATCGTGTATGCCATTTCATAGCATGTTGCATTTTAGGATGTATCTTAGTTACATTTCATGCATGTCATGCATATTGCATTGTGTTCGGGATAGGGGTTAGCCCGAGCACGGGAAACGAGGTACGTTTCGTACTCCGAGTGACGGAACGTGTCTCAATTCCCCAATCATCGACACTCTGGATCATCCATGATGGAGTTAGGTCTTAGTTGTGTTTTCATGTGCATTCATTCCATATTGAACTGTGCAAATCGACTCCTCGGCCATCATGCATTGAGATGCGTGATTGGTGGCACGAGGATCGAAGCATGCATACATTTGTGAAAATACATTGCTATGCCCATTTCCTGCTCTCTGTTGCAGCAAAATCAAGAATCAGCAGTCTTCCGAGGCTTGGCGTGCTTTCCAAGAACAATTGCAAAACAGAGGCTAATTGGGGTATCCCAGTGGATTTCCGCGCAAGGCAGCCTAAACATACATCATTCATCAGAATCAAGGCAGTCCCTGGCTTGCATGCCAGTTCATAGCTTTCCTAGATTAATTTGTAAATTAATTAGGGATTTGTACATTATTTGGACTGTATTAGTCGGGACTGTACTATTTATTCGGACCCTCTGCGCGAGGGCATAATTGTAATAAGTGTGCGTGAGTGTGATGTATGTCTTCTAACCCCACGTCTTTCTTCCCTTTTATTTACCCGCTTATGATGGTTAGATTAGGGCATGTTTCAATTAGCATACAGTATGATAGCATGTTTGCATTCATTCATCTGTTTTGCATGCACCGGGCTCGGCGCATCATACTAACTGCATTTGTATTTCAATTTCAAGTTGAATACATGTTAGCTGTAGCATCATCATATGCCATGTTTAGAATAGCCGAGCCTGCTATAGTTGCATTTTTGCATGTGTTGCATTAAGCATTTCTGTATAATTAAGATCATGCATGATTTCTAATCAGTTTCTGTTTTGGCTTGGAGTACTCGGTGAGTTTTATGCTTTAGTATCCTTGCATGCGTGTGAGTGACAGCCATGAATAGCATGCTTACCATGAGGCTATGTGCTTATGTGATATAACTGCCTGAATGCCTGTGGGTGAAGGTTGGGTTAGTTGGATTGGAACAAATCATTGACTGTGTGTTTTAAGCCCACTAGATAGTGGCAAAATCATGTTTTCTAAGCCCACCCGAGGGTGGCAAATCCATGTCTTAGCCTACCTGTGGGTAGCACCATCAAACCATTTTCAAACAAACAAACATGAAGTGTTTTGTTCCAATTTAGGCGATCCAGTCTATACTTGTATGCTGTGCGCATCACATAGTAATCTAGGCTAATAACCGGAGTAAGAACACACAATGTTTTCAAAACAAGATATCATGATTAGTAGAGGCCAGTCTTTGATCGGGCGAGCGGGGGTGCTCACGAAGTGACCTTCCCCAATCGTACCCAAGTTCCCGAGCCGAGGCAACTTTGGTGATGACGGACACGTGGCCTTAGGCAACGAGTCAGGGTTTCCTAAATTTCCCAAAAATAAAACATTTAGGTGGCGACTCTGTATCTGGCAAAGCAATCCATGTTTGGCACTTCTTTCAAAAATTTGTTTTCTCAAAACGATTTGCCAGATTTGGACTCTTTGGTTCAGATTAAGAACCGTGCAACAAATCGAGTCCGAACTGTAGCGAGGTCCCCGCGGGCTTGTTACACCAGCATAGTGCAGAATACCCCGCATAATTCTGAATCTATCTTTGTAAATTTTGCAAAAGAAACAACTTTAAACTTTTGGAAATCATGAAGGACTTTGCGCCGGTAAGTCAAAACTCACTCAAACCATTCAGGGGATCCTTCTCAACACTCAAGCTTATTAACAGAATCTCATTCAAAAAACAAATTCAAATCTTTTCTATTTTCAAAAAGGTCACGCATGCATTACGGTAGGCATAACAAAATGATCAAAAACTTGACTCCCGCTTTCTTATTGAAAACAACAAAGACCTGAGGGTACGGAGAGTGACTCAAAGGAAAAGACTCAACTAACGCAACAACGCAAGAAAATACAAAGAAAATAAAACTCACAGCAACTATTTATAGGACACGTACCCTTGAAACAAAAGGGGTTTCACTCTTTAAGTCCATCTACAGATTTCAAAAACAACTTCAAGTAGCCCACGGGAGGGTTCAAACTAGCCTTTAATTCAGCAATACTAACATCCACACCCAGTAGGATTGATTTCAGATTCACTCTCACCGATTGAGCCTCACAATTACCCCGGTTGTCTCCACACATCTCCTCGATTTTGCTGGCAAGGGTCAAGGTTGGTTGTTGGCAAACCGTGGAAGGGCTTTATGCTATGGAATGGTCTATTGCCGTCAGGGAGAGGTTTATTGACAACTTTGGGATTTGCAGGTGGGGTGATAACCTTATAGTTAATCAAGTCATGAATTTCATGGCGAATGCGAAAACAATTATCAGTATGGTGATCGTACTGCTGATGAGATGTGTAATATTGGGTAGGGTCTTGTCTAGGTGGAAAAGGATTAGGGAGAGGTCGAGGATTGAGAGGTTTGAGATATCCTTTCTCCATCAGTATCTTCAAGGTGAGGGTTGGGCTCATATGGAGATGGGCAAAGGTTCGTTTTTGGGAAGAGGAAGCATCAGTGTTAGAAACATTGGTAAATGGGTTGGCGGGTGTTGGCCGGGTATTCATGGGCTTGGGACTGAAATCAGGATGGGTGTTCTGGTAAAGCATCTCTCCTCTTTGTTTAATGTTCCCTTGTTTGCCAACCTGTGAGTAACCCCCACTTGAGCATTGGTGTGTTAAGAAGCGAATCTTTCATTTACAACCTTTTCAACAATTGCAAGGACATGCCATTGGTTTAAGCCTTTGGTCTTCAAAACTTCAACAACCCGTCGGAGATATGCACAAGGGTCAATAGTCACCCCAGACTCATTTTTGCTACTTGCTTTAGCCTTGTCACAGAGTCGGACGGCTATATCTGGGCAAGGCCTATTTGTTTTTGATTGGCCCATTCCACTTTTAGCTGTCCCAAGATTAGAGAATTCTTTGACGGGTTCGGAACCCCAAAAGTTAAATTTGCTACCATTCCTTGAAGGTCTTCAATCATTCTCAGCATCTCAACAGCAGTGGGTTCGGCCATTTGGCGCTCTTGGTGTATTCGAACCGGGGTGGATGTATCCATCATGCACAAATCGGTACTTTCAACAATGAACACCTCTAGCTTGCGCAGATGGGATGGAGTGATATATATACTAGGGTCAAAGGTAGGAGGTAGTGTATGGATGAGGTTAAGGTGATGAGGAGGTACTTGGTCATGGATGGGAAGTGCGTTTGTGGTAGCGTTAGGTTCTTGAGGTGGAGCTATTGTCTGGTTGTCGATGAGATTCTGAACCTCATGACAAAGGTGGTAGCAACAATCGGTGCCATGACCACGCTGTCGATGGTAGGCACAGTATTTAGTGGGGTTATGTCTAGCAGGGAGTGGGTTAGGAAGAGGTTGGGGATAAAGGGGTTTGAAATAACCTCTTTCCATCAGGATTTTTAGTGCGCTTGTTAGGCTCATATGGAGAGGGGTAAAAGTTCTACCTTAAGCTGGGGTTGGGTTGGCTGTTTGTGGGCTAGTATTGGTGAAGGGGTTTGCAGTTTTGGGAGTGGTGATGGTATTGATTTCAGTGGGTTCAGGAATAGTGCTACTGCTAGCATTGGTACTCGAAAACACCCTCCTTGTTGGTTTCCTTGATCTAGGAATAATCCCTCTGTTAAATGCGCTCTCAATCTAAACCCCTAATTCGTGCAAATTTTTGAAAGTAAATAGTGGAGCGACTATTAACTTTTGTAACATATCAGGCTGAAGGTTCTACACCACTATCCGCACTTAGTCCCTCTCATAAGGTTGATCAGTCATTTGCGTTGCCTTTGCTCTCCACCTTGCAACAAATTCCACAAAAGATTCTTTAGGATTCTATTGGGTTGCTTCAAGTTCTTGGGTGGTCATTTCAATTTGGGTGTTGTAAGAGTACTGATTAACAAATGCCTCAGCCAAATCTTCCCAGTTCTGCTTCACTTTATCCTCCAACTTGGTGTACCAAATGGCCGCTATACCAGACAAGGTCCTTCCATACAGAGAAAGTTTCTGAGGCTTAGTTAGACCCATCAGTTTCAGGACATCCAAGAAAAGCCGGATATGTACCATAGGATCTCTAGACCTGTCAAAACGGTCAATGTGTGGCACTTTGAACCTGTCTGGGAGCCTTACGGTAGCCTCGGTGTACCTACCCTCAATGTCGGGAATGGAGTTAATTCCCTGTGCCTTTTTGAATTGCTTCTCAATGTTAGCAATTTTTAATAAGGTCGGGTCGAGATCATTAATATTAAGGGGAAAAAGCCCCGCATTAGACTGCACCAGGGGTCTAAAAACTCGAGCTTGAGCCAACCCTTCTCGAGGATCGGAACCCCATAAATCTTCAGCTGGTGGAAGTGGATCAAAGTTCGGTTGGGGGCTTGCCCCAGATGGGCGTTGCATTTCAACAATGGTCTTGTCCTGCATGGCAATTCCTTGGTTTAGGGTCATTATCATGGCCACAACTTCTTCTGGACTCTGTGCCATCACGGGTCTGCTGAGTTGGCAATCGGGGAAATGGATGGGTGTAAGCTGAGAGCTAACTAACAAGGATTTTGACCCGATTTATACTTGATGTATCTGGACTGGATTGGTCTAGACAGGTTTGACTGGTTTGGGCTTTTTGGAATGGGTCTTTTGACATTGGATGGATCTTTTTCTTTTGGGGATCAGATGGACTGGGCCTTTGCTGAGTGGATTCTTTCTGAGATTGTATAGACTGTGATGTGTTAAGGCTTTCCAGGTCAGGTTGGGCTTGGCCTTTGCTGAGCTGGGTACTGTTCCTTCTTTGGCTCAGACAAACCTTGCATTAAAAACAAATGCCCTATCAAATCAAGGTAGTAGGTATAATAGTCAAAGCAAAGCAAGATACAACTTTTGGCCCTGGTTCTGGTTCTGGTATATTTCCACCATATCAAACACAAACCTCTGAATTTTGACCCAAATTATGATTCTGATATGACCCTTTGAAAGGAATCACCTCAATATTAAGACTCTCTAAGGATTGCATCATACATTCCCAAAGATTTCACATTTTGCACAAAAGCATTCAAAACACCCCTATGAGAGGTTAGGGTTTCCCTGTCCTAGCTTTGGAGTGATCTACCGCTTAACTATTCAATCAAACGGTATCACAACATCCTAGTAAATAGGAGAGCATCCTGTCCTATATTTGAAAAGTCATTAAGGCTGACTATATGCATTTAGGCCGATTGGTAAAAAGGGGTACCTCAGTAAGATTACCTAATATACCTTTCACACCTAACACCGAGAAGTGAAAGGAGGATCAAGCGGTATGACGATAATCCAAATCCGAGGGTTGTGTTTCCACTATGGAAAAGTCCATGACCGCCAGCCTTTTGGCAAGCTTTTTAGGCAAGCCTTCGACAAGTCGTCCAGGAATAGCAGATGGAAAACACAGTGACTTAAAGTAACAATGCAAATGCAATGCAAAAAACATATAAGTGTAGCTAAAATTTCACATCATAAAGTTCAAGTCAAGTTCTCTAAATCCCCAGCAGAGTCGCCAGAAACTATAGCTTGCTTTTCATGCTCCTTTCGGATACGATTAGCCCTACAGTTCAGACTCCCGTGGTTCTGAATCTGATTTCACAAGTGCAATGTGAAACAATAAAAAACACAAAAAGAGTCCACACTCAGTAATTCTTTTGGAAAATCGATGTTTGAATCAAATGCCAAAAATGGACTGCTTTACCAGATTTCAGAGTCGCCACCTAAATATTTTTGGAAAATTTCGGAAACTTGTGACTCGTGCCAAAGGCCACTTATCCGTCATCACCAAAGTGTCTCGGCTCGGGAACTTAGGTACGAGAGGGGAAGGTCACGAATTGAGCACCCCACTTGCCGGATCAAAGATTGGCCTCTACTAATCATGATGTGATTCTTATTTACATTATATGCTCTTGTTCTGATTTATTAGCTTTTTTTCCTATGTGACGCACACAAGTATAGACTAATTTGCAAAGATTGGAACACTTTGATTTTATGTTTGTTTGAAAATTGGTTTGAATACACGTCACTTGAAAAAATGAGTTTGTATGTAGATTAATCAATGCATCCCAATTTAAGTAATTTAGCCTTCATCCATTGGCATTCAAACAATTATATCATTTAACCAATTACCCTCATGGAAAAAATGCTCGATATGGCAACAATCACACTCATGCGATATGCTAAAGTGATAAATGCTCACCTAGTACTCCAAGGCAAGCCAAACAAAGGAAAATATTTAGAAAACATGGATGCTCCTAACTTAATGCAATATGACTAATGCAATGCACACATTATGTAAATAACGACTTTGGCTACTAGCATGGAATATGATCCCATTCAAGACGTGATAAATCACGTTTTCAAACAATGAAGTTAAAATTGACAGTGGTTAGTATGATGAGCCGAACCCTAATGCATGTGAGACAAGTGTATGCAAAACATGGGAATGCTAAGTAAATATGATGCTCTATACTACCATTATACACGGGTAAATAAAAGGGAGAAAGAAATGGGGGTTGGAAGACATACACGTTAGTATATATTTTGCCCTCGTGCAAGAGGGTCCGAATGAGTGTCCGAGTGTCTGAATAAACTAACTATTACAAATTCGAATGAATAAATAAGAAATGAATAACTAACTAGCTATTTAAGTTATTACAACAATAATATTACAACAATCCAAGAAATAAACCAATGATTGCGCACAATGTTCCACAGAAACTACTCTGTTTGCCTCGCTAGGAAATTGCCCTACGTTCACCCTCAGCCACTGCTCAGTATATCTCAAAGCTGCTCTGCTACCAAACGTTGGAGCCTAGCCAGCCCCCAATGAGGCCCAACCGGGTCCAAACAAGGCCGGTTGTGCCCTAATTTCTTGCAAAAAAATGTTTTTGTGCTCTGGGGTGAAAACAGTGCAGATAGAGCAACTTTAAACCATGTTTGTCCCTTCTACTCATCACTATCATGAAACTCAAGAGAAGAGTGAATTTGAGTCTGAAACCATCAACAGGCACAAGTTGATGGCTTGATGATTTCAAACAGAATTTGGACAACAGAATTAATAAATGCAATGAACAACGACCACTCCTCCCTCCTATCACGAATTTAACTCATGGAGGAAGACAGACACGCCCTAAGTTTCGTCAAAATATCATGAGTCGATAAGTGACAATCCTTGAAGCGATGGACTCGGCATAACGTCTGGCCGAATCCAACTGCTTTTATTCATCTTCTTTATGTCGGTGGAATTGATTTGAAGCCAATTTCACTTTTTTCAACTTACCTTTCAATTACTTAGTCATTTAGTCCAATAATGAGAGTTACATCCACTAAAAAGGAGAGAAGCGTCAAACGGGAAATTGTTTTCGACATTAGAGAGACGTAATGCCCTGATAATGAACCTCCGAAGAGATTAAACCATTTAGTATTGTAGGTGTCTTTCTCGCGTTTAAACAACGCTCGATTGAAACAACTCTTAAAGAAAAGGAAAACCAAGAAAGGTGGGAGATTGCAAAAATAATTGTGCAAAGTTAGTTTATTATAAAAAGTGAGACTCTCTACATGGAAGAAAGGTAAAGAAAGCTATCAACTCGAATGGCTAGGTGTCGAAGGCCTAAACAACTGAAGCCATGAGGACTTACAACACAACAATATAATATTCAAAGCATAAACTATTTAAATGAATTAAACAGCCCCTAAACAGCCCTTAACATGCAAAAAATAGTAGCCAAAATGATGTTTGAAGAGCACAAAAGATAGGTAAGAACAAAGAGATACAACACTAGTAAGCAAGACCAAGGAGGGATGGCTAATTCCTGCACTTTTGGGACTTCTAAACCATGTTTTTTAGGGTATGAGCAATCGAGTTAGGTGCAAGTAAGGGTGTCAACCCTCACCACCTTTGGTAGCTATTGAAACCCAAGCTTTAACATTGAAATGGATCGAAAACAGTAGGAAAACACAAGAAAAAGATTGAAATGAAAGCAAGGAAAAAGGTGACAAGCTTATACCTCTTGAAAGAGAGAATGCCTCTTAGTTAACAAACTTGATTCAAAGCACCCTCAAGCTTCTGAAATTTAGTTTGAAATCTCAACAAAGAGCTCCAAGAACAAGCTCTAATGGTGTATGTATTGTGTATGTATAGTTGAAGAAGGTTTGAAGGTCAAAGGAAGCAAGGAGGATGGTTTTAGCTCTCAATCTCCCTCAAAGCCCTTAGGAAAATCTTCTAATCTTTAATTCTGAATGCAGGGGGTTTATTTATAGAATTTGAGCCAATTTGGTCGAAAATATCTTCAAAAAACAACAGCTGGCCAATTCCCGCCAGCTGTCCTATTTCTCACCATTGAGACCCGACCAGGCCCCAAAACACATGGCCTGGGCCAAAAACACACAGCCAGGCCTAAAAAGCAACTCTGGATAATTTTCATAAAGACCCAGTCAGGTCTAAATGAGCCACGGCAGGGTCCAAAAATCTGCATTTCAGGCTCGACTTCAAATGGGCATACCTCCTTCATCCGGACTCGATTTTAGGTGATTCTTAAGTCTAAATTGAAGCCCCGGAAGTCTACTTTCCAATGGTGGTTGCTCACATCTAAATTCTAAGTGTGCAAAGAGATATGCCTAATTTAGTGAAGGTTGCTCATTCTTTCTCAACGGTTTGATGCTTAACTTCTTCTTAAACTAGTTTTCTTCCATCCCCTCCTATTCCCTTCAACTCCAAACCTATAAATAAGATGTTTTTAAATATTTTTGAAAGAGTTCACCTCTCTTCCATTTATTTCCACTTTGTCTTTACTCGGGTTATCGAAAAGTGTAATATTTTAAACGAAATACGAGGCTCGGAACATCGATAGAAACATTTGGAAAAATATTTTGAAAAAGAGGGTTTTAAGGTCTAAAATAATTTGGCCGAAATGGGGTGTAAGGTTTGGGATTAGAGCTTGAATCCGAATTTCTTCTGTTGAAGATTCGAACGATTTGCATAATGTAACTTTCATCATCGGGTGTTCAGAATGAAGCGCCCAAGTCTTAGGGGCAGTAAAAAATGGGGTGTCTACAAGTTGAAAACCCGAAGGGCAGCTTTGGCAAAAGTTAGAGCACAAAAGGGTCCACCACTTTCAGCTTATCCATCAACCACACTTGGGACTGGATAAAAAATAAGAGAGATTAAAGAATAGAGAAATCTACGTTAAGTGAAAAAGTAAGGAAAGGGCTTTGACAGAAAATAGAGAGTGAGTGCCAGAGGATGGGAAATAATACCTGGAGAAGCAGTGGACTCCCTGCAAACCGAGAAGTCTCTCGCCGATGGAAAGCATCCAAACCAATAAAGTTTCGTCCAATGCCAAACCTATGCAACTCTGACCCTCCTTGAGACGTTGGGCCACTTCAATCAATCTAATGCTAGCTCCGCTGCAACTAGGGGCAAGTAGGAAGTGTGCGAGTAAACATAAGCAGAGGGCGTGTTGACGATAACCTCACCAAAGAAGGTCACCTCTATCTCCAACGCCAGAAAATCGATGAATCAAGCCAAGTATATCTAACTCCCCGTCATAAGCCTCAGATCGAGCCTCGTATAAAGTAAGCCCACACATCTGTTCAAGAGCCCGCGCATGGCCAAAACAGGGTTGAAGCATAATCTCCTCATTTCGGTGAGACTCCATTAATGCTTGAAACTCTTCAAGAGTAGGACACATCTCTTGTGATCTGAAGTAAAACACATGAGTGAGTGGGTCCCAACACCGAGCAGCACCATGGAGGAATGGTAAACAAAGCGGAGTGCGACTCAACAGAAAAAGATTGTTTATGCCAAAACTATTGAAATTTATCTTTTCTGTACCATCCAAAGTGGCTGTCCAATCCTTGAGCCTCTTAACAAGAAAAATCTCCATTTTCAGAGAAAACTAGAAAAAAGATGAAGTTCTGTCGAAGAAGGAGCAAGAAAAGACCTTTGTAGAAAATAAGATTGTGTGAATGGTTGACAGCTGTTGCCTACTATCCAGCGGCCACTTCACCAGCCGATCATCCATTTTATTGGTCGGCTGACCAAGTCTGCCGACCAAGCAGCTGGGCAGCAGTGTTATGTTGGCCCTTTTTATTTTTGGGTCTTGTTTCGAGTCTTTTATTTCTAGCAAGTGTAAATAGGTGTGTTTAGGTTGTTTTTACTTTGTTTTTCCTTTATTGAGTTGTATTTTATATTTTGGTCAGTTGTAGGCTTAATATCCTGCTAAAAACTCATTTTGAATGTGATCATTCTTAGTTTCAAATTCAAATACAATCATTTTTTATGTAAGTGTTGTGTCATTCTCGAGATGCTGTGCAAAGCAAAAGTTTTTTTTTTTCATAAAACTGCAGGGTTCAACCCCAATCATAGTTTTTACAAAAAGAGAAAATACAATTTTTTAAAACAAAAAAGTAAATGACCTATCTGAAGCTATACAAGTTTTGAACTACCAAAACAAAAGAAGAAGAAAAGAGAAATCCAAAATCAGCATCCGTCAGGTCAAGTGCATTGAGAAGCCCTCTTCGTCCTCTTTCAAGGATGAGACTCAGGATCACTGTCGCCATCAGGACCGCTCTCACTGGAAGACTATGACTCCAAGCCAGAATCATCGTCTCCATCCTCAGAGTCGGAGTGCTCGCCTCCTTGGTGTCTCTAGTCTTAGTGTCCTTGCTGGTCAAGGTCCTCTCAACGGACGAAGAAGCCCCCTACACTCGGGACTCGCTGTCTTCGTTCTAACTCCGGCTCCAACTCCGGGCATCTCAACCCGTACCTCTACTTCTACCCTTGTCCCTGCCACGTACAGGAGCTCGTCTGTCTCCCCTCCCTGCAGCTGGAGGAGGTACCACAGGTGTCGCTGGTACAAGTAGAGGCTGAAAAGAGTTTGCAAGAAACAAAGCATCAAAGCAGTTTGGTGCAGAAACAATATGAGTATAGTCAAAGCAAATCAATGCATGTTAGATGAGAAAAATGAGATACGTGATGACCATGGTAGGCAAGTAATGCCTCCCTCCTCTGTACCATGTGGATCAAGGAGCCAACCAACTAAAGGAGGCTGTATATGTACACCACCAGCACCTACAAGTGAGTTTGGGCATCAGTATACAGAAAAGGAAATATGAAACACGAACTACAAGACAAAGTGCATACCTGTTACAAGTCGGGGTCCCTAACATACTCGTGCTCCTCTTTCGGCTACTTAATCAAAATCTTGTAGGCTATCCCACTCAGCCGCCAATATGTGATCGTAGTTGGGATTACAAGAAGACCGGCTACATGAACGGCGGGGGCGGTCCCTCCAACATCAGGCTCAGCCCCATGAGCAGCACCTCTGGCGGCGGGTATATCTGCAGCGCCTTCCGCATGAACTCTAGTCAAAGATGGCATGAGATGGGTCCGGATGAAGACGGTGTAATCCCCAACCCTACGGCAAAGATCAGCATCTTGCCCCGCCATAAACTGCATAATAGCCTCGACTGGTAGACTATCAGCGATCCTCATAGATGTAAGGGATGGAACAGGAACAACGGGGTCATGTAGGCCCAGAGTCTGGCGCACAAACCTCTCTCCCAAATACCAGGTTCGGCAGAAAGGACCCTCCAGCAAGATCCAAAATCTAGAGGTATCCCAGGTCCCAGCATACTCGTCTCTTGTCCCGGCTGGCATGACCACCTACGGCTACCACGTAACCTGCAAACAGAGAATTTACAATTGTCAGTTGTTGTCAGTTGTATCAGTTGTCAGATTATGGAATGGAAGTAATATAGGTGGAATAGAATGGGTATGGGTTTCAGATTACCTCATGTGCCGCCACTGTATCAAAGAATCGACGATAGTAGGAAAAAGTGGTAATGCTGCAACGTCAGGGATAACATCAACCGCTGTAACGCCTCGAGTGGGGGACAACTACCTCCGCCTCATCTCTCGACACCGGAGTGAGAGCAGGAAAGTAAGCATAAATCTAGAGCTGCCATAAGAGAACAGTTTGTGAGTCAACAAGTTATAAATAGAAATAAAGGCAGAAAGTGCAAAGCAGAAAGTATAAGCTACAAAAATTGAAAGTGAAAGTGCAGAACATACCTCCCAGGCTCTCTATTAGCCGGCGACCATGTTCCCCTTCCTGCGGGAACCGGAGCTCATATATCCATATAGGGTGGCGAGGTCAGCACCACCCCAGTCATAGTAACGGACACGCGATAGGACCACCAGGGCACTCAGAAGATACAGACCCATAGTGTTCCACCTATTCGTGAACAAGGTGGTACCTAGGAGGTAGATCAGAAATCTGCGAGTGTACTTCTCGATCTGCTTCTGAGTCTCTGGATGGCTCCCATAGAAATGGTTGTAGAACCAGCTAGAGCACACCATGGATGGCCTATCCAAGGAAGGGCGCGCACCAAGAAGATAGACCCAGGCGGCTTACCACTGGCCCATGTCAAGATCAAAGGGGATCGGATCACCCCCAACTCGTAACCCAGTGATCATGGAGAAGTCATAGGGGGTCATCGTCATCTCCCCAGTAGTGGAGAAGTGGAAGGAGTTAGTGGTGTCCCACCACTTCTCTACTAGGGTGCCAAGTAGGGGTCGGCTCGCCTGCAACCGTGAAAGCCCAGAGTAGAATAGGTCGAAGCCTACCTCATTAACTAACTCTCGGACTCGAGCGGGGAACTCTTAGTACCAATCCCTCATTGTCACCGCCTCATAGCCTCTCAATGCAAAAGCATTACCCTGTGTTGAAAGAAGAATTTGTTATATACATGACAGATAAGAGTTTGTAATGAATGTCAAAGCAATCAAAGTGCATATAAAGGAGCAAAATTTCTTACCTCAGAAGCGTCATGGGAGAGGTGCGAAGTGTGCTCTCGTATGAGGAAGTCCTCAAGCATGCCCTGGGCAAAATTCTCAAACCGCAACATGCCACCAACCTCCTCTACCATCGGCTCCTTCATACCCGCGGCAGGCGGAGAAATAGGTACCTCGGAAGGGGCACCATCATCTGGAATATCATCGACCATGGAGAATATAGTGGGTGGTGAGAGAAAAATAAGGAAAATGTGGGATATAGGCGGGAAACCCAACAACCCAAACCTTAGGAGAGAGAAAGTGAGGAAAAAAGTGAAATATTCAAGCGTAAGTGCACAAATACCGAGAAAAGCTGTAAGAATGAGCCAAAAACAATGAGAACCCCAAAAACTTAGCTAAATCAAAATCTAATTGGCTCAAAATGTAGAGGGCCGAGAGAGTTTCATGAAAAAAAAGTTGGCGTGGATCATTGGGTAAAGTGAGTAGAGTGAAAACCTAGAGAGAGAGAGAGAGAGAGAGAGAGAGAGAGAGAGAGAGAGTGTGTGTGTGATTTTTGGATGTGAAGGTGTGAGAAACTAGGGCTTAAACTGTGTTTAAATGAGCCATAGGTGTAAAAACCCGATTCTGCCCTCTAAGCAAATCGATCAGCCGGCCGTCCAAATAATTGGCCGGCCGACCCATCTATTGGCCAACTATGCCATTAAGTGGGTCCTAAGGTATTTTTTTCTGGTTCCATGCATGGTTGGTCTTGTATTCATCTTTGGGAAGGAAAATTGGAGTATTTGAGTGTGTTTCAACTTCAGCAAGTCTCAGAATTGTGCTCCAGATATGCCATCCCGGGTCCCGTCATTTCTCTGAAGTGGGAAAGTGCCCCGATCTTAAGCTTGAGCAAGTTGTATCGTTTTCTGAGCACTTACGGACCTCTGAACTGTAAGTCGGAGATCTTTATGAGGTGTTTTCAAAACCACCGTTTCTTGTTTATCATGTTATATGTTATGCCGCTTGGAGCATGCATCGCATCATATTCCGCATCAACTACAACAATTATGTTATATCTATCTATATCATGCTTTTCATTTTATTGTGTCCACCCTTATCACACGAGTGTGATTTGGCCTGTACCCTGTTTTTCTTTTCGCGCAAGGCGTAGCTTGGCTTGTACCTTTTGTCTCATCTCCTCTCTGCGTGAAACGCAGATTGGCTCGCATCTTTTCCATGGTTAAAACCTTCTCTCTGTCCATAGGAAATACAGTTATATACACCTATCGGTTACACCACCCTCCCGTCCTTCACGTGAAACGTGTTAGGACATTCTTTTCCTTGGTTCAAACATTCCCTATCTTCGTATGAAATACAGTGAGATACGTTTGTTGGTTACACCACCCTTCCCTCCTTTCGCGTGAAACATGTTAGGATGTTGTTTTCTCTTGGTTAAAACATTTCCTCTCTCCGTATGAAATACGGTGAGATACGTCTGTTGGTCACACCACCTTTGCACCCCTTTCGCGTGAAATGCGTTAGGTTGTTCAATTTTACATGGTTACAACCTTCCCTCTCTCTGTATGAAATACGATTAAATACGCATGTTGGTTATACCACCCTTCCGTCCTTTCGTGTGAAATGCATTAGGACGTTCTTTTCCCTGGTTAAAACATTCCCTCTCTTCGTATGAAATACGATGAGATACATCTGTTGGTTACACCACCCTTTCCTCCTTTCGCGTGAAACGCGTTAGGATGTTGTTTTTTCTTGGTTAAAACATTCCCTCTCTCCATATGAAATACGGCTAGATATGCTTGTTGGTTACACCACCCTTCCGTCCTTTCGCGTGAAACGGGTTAGGATGTTCTTTTTCCTAGTTAAAGCCTCCCACTCTTCGTATGAAATACGGTGAAATACGTCTGTTGGTTACACCACCCTTCACTCCTTTCGCATGAAACGCGTTAGGATGTTGTTTTTTCTTGGTTAAAACCTTCCCTCTCTCCGTATGAAATATGGCGAGATACACCTGTTGGTTATACCACCTTTGCACCCCTTTCGGGTGAAACGCGTTAGGTTGTTTGATTTTACCTAGTTACAACCTTTTCTATCTTCGTATGAAATACAGTTAGATATGCCTGTTGGTTACACCACCCTTCCGTCCTTTCACGTGAAACGCATTAGGATGTTGTTGTCTCTTTGTTACAACCTTCTCTCTCTCCGTATAAAATACGGTGAGTGTAGACACCTCATTTTTGACAGCCCACAAGGCTCGAGTGCTTTGTCTGGTACACTCGATGATGAAAGTGGTGTTATGCGTGGTTCGAGGTCTCAATGAAGGATCCGAGTTCAAGCTCCGTAATAATCCCAACTTTTCCATATTCACAGCATTTGTACCTTAGAAATCCAATTTTACACATTGTACCACCCTATGCTGAGTCTGAAGCAGAGAAACAGGGTAGTGCATTAAGGCCCGGCCGTGCCCCATTGGGAGCCGGCAGTGGCTATTGATGGTCAGCCGTGCCTTAGTAGCGAGAAACACTATTCTAGACGGGAGCCCGCCAGCTGTCTATTTTTGAAGATATTTTTGACTTGTTTTGCTCAAATTCTATAAAAACGAGGTTATACCTCTGTTTTGAAGGCTGAAAATTTTCAAAAGAACCTATACACATAAGAGAGAGCTCCTTCTTCTCATACAAGTCATCGTTAAACCAACCTATCTATCTTGACCAATATCCATACACCATACTTCACCTTGGATCATCACCTTAGAACCTTGGTTGAGGCTTGAGCGTCACAATTCAATCTTGAGAGGGCGCTTGGACTTAGTTCGTGTACAAACAAGAGCTTACCTCCTTCTCTTTTACTTCTTGTTCTATCTCTTGCTATCTACTTCTTGTGTTTTTATGCTGTCTTGAATCCATTTCTAGTGTTTAAACTTGGGTTTGAATGGCTACCAAAGGGTAGAGAAGGTTGCTCCTTATTTCATAGCTCAAGCCCTTGTTTTTACACTTTCTTCTTTGCCTTTGAATTGATTTTCAGAGCTTGGAAAAGGCTAAAACACATGGTTTGAGGTCTTAAAAATGGAGAGGTTAGCCACCGCTCGTTGGTTTTTGTTCACTAGCTTTGCTTTGCCTTATTCTTTCCTATCTTCTTATGCTCTCTAACATGATTTTTAGTCACTGTTTTTAGCATATGAGGGGTTGTTTTAGGGCTATTGTAATTTATTTAATTAGTATATGCTTGAATATCAAGGCTTGTTGCATTGTAAGTCATCACATCTAGCTTGTTATGTTGTGTTATGCCTATTTCGGTAGCTTTTCTATGATTAATTAAAAATTAATCTCGCAATCATGTCTGCAATCTCCCCCCTTTCTTATTTTATTCTTGTTTGAGAGTTATTTCAATCGGTTGATGGTTATTCAAAATATGAGCTACGAACCTATACTCAATGGCTTAATCTTTACGGAGGTTCACCGTCATAGGCATGGTCTCTCCTTTATATTTAGGAGTACCTCTTGTTTGACGTTCTTCTCATTTAGAAGACTTAGCCATCACCTTGGACAAATGGATTAAAGAATGGCAAGGACTAATGAATTTGCCTTAAAATGAACCAACCAACATAAAGAATATGAGTCATATTGCTTGGGCTCGGCCGGACGTTATGCCGAGTCTATTATGTCAAGAATTGTCACACGTCAATTCATGGTGTTTTGATGACCCTTGAAGCGTCTTTACTCCCCTCTTTTGAGCTCACTCCATGATAAAGGGGAGGGTGGTTATTATTCATAGCATTCATTAACTTTTGTCCAAATCATGGCTGGAATCATCAAGCAAACAACTTGCTCATTGATGGTTTCGGAAACGACTCTATCCTTCTTTTGAGGCTTTCCATGACAGAGAAGTGTAAGAGGGACCAACAGGGCTCATAAAACTTTGACTACACTGTTTTTACCTCAGAGCACAAAAACAGGGTTTTGCATAAAATTAAGGCACGGCCGGCCTTATGTAGGCCCGACCGGGCTTCATTGAGGGCCGGCCGACCATCAATGTATGGTAAGGCAGAGTGTTTTGCAGAAAACAGGGGGTAGTGGCTGAAGGTGAAACAAGGCAAATTCCAAAGAAGGCAGACAGAGTTACTTCTAAAACCGCAACGTGCATGCCATCTTTGTGCATCCTTGTTTGGATCAATGTTGTAAATTAATTCTCTCATTGTAGTTGTAATTAAATATAAGTAATTAAATATAAGTAGCATTTTTGTAATCATTATACTTGTTTATTTGTGCTTGTTATAGCTAGTTAAATTAGATAGCTCGTTTCTTGCTCATTCTTATTCTCATTGTAATAAATTAGCTAGTTAGTTAATCATATCTTAGCTAGTTATTTATTATTCATTCACTTGGCTTTGTAATAGTTAGCTTATTTCGGACTCTTAGACGTTGATTCACACCCTCTTGCACAAGGGAAAATATGTAATAAGCGTGTATGTTTTCCAACCCCATTTCTTTGTCCCTTTTATTTATTCGCTTATAATGGTAGCATCACATTTATTTAGCATTCCCATGTTTGCATACACTCGTCTCGCACGCATTAAGGTTCGGCTCATCATACTAACCAATGTCAAATTTCATCATTGCTTGAATATGTGCTTTATCACATGTCTTGAATGGAATCATATACCATGCTAGTAGCCGAGCCTATTTAATTGCATTATTGTATGTGTCACATTATCCATTTTGCATAAGTTAGGATCATGCATGTTTTCTAATTATTTTGCTTTGCTTGGCTTGCCTTGGAATACTAGGTGAGCGTTTTGTGTTTTAGCATATCGCATGAGTGTTAATGATTGCCATATCAAGCATGCTTTCCATGAGGCTAATTGTTTAAATGATATACCTATTTGAATGCCAGTGGATGAAAGCTAATTGCTAAAATTGGGATAAATTGACTAATATTCATAAAAACTTGCTTTTTCAAGTGACATGTATTCAAAACAATTTTCACAAACATGAAATCAAAGTGTTCCAATTTTTTTACAAATTAGTCTATATTTACGTGCAACACATAGTAAGTTAGCTAATAATCGGAACAGGAGCATATAATGTAAATAAAAATCACATCATGATATCTTTAATCGGGCGAGTAGGGTGCTCAATTCATAACCTTCCCCTCTCGTACCTAAATTCCCAAGCTGAGACACTTTGGTGATGACAGACTAATGGCCTTTGGCACGAGTCACGGGTTTCCTAAATTTCCCAAAAAATATTTGGGTAGCAACTCTGTAATCTGGCAAAGTAGTCCATTTTTGGCATTTGATTCAAACATCGATTTTCCAAAAGAATTGTCGGATTTGGACTCTTTTTGTGTTTTCACTATTTCACATTGCACTTGTGAAATCAGATTCAGAACCATGGGAGTCCAAATTGTAGGGCTAATCGTATTCGAAAGGAGAACGAAAAGAAAGCTACATTGAGATATGCCTGTTGGTTACACCGCCCTCTCGTCTTTTCACATGAAATGCGTTGGGATGCTGTTTTGTCTGGTTACAACCTTCCCTCTCTCCGTATGAAATTCGGTTAGATACGCTTGTTGGTTGCACTGTTTTTCCTCTTTTCACGTGAAACGTGTTTGGAATTGCGGTTTGCTTACTCCTTTCTGTGTGAGACATGGTTAGATTTGTTCATTTAAGCTTTTCATTCATATGTTGTCATCTTGTTATTGCTCACTGCATTGTCTTGCATGATCATGAATTTTCAAGAATAATCAACTTCGTAAAGCGTGTAAGTCTAGCTTCCAAGTGTATTCTTTGAGCATATCATTTGCATCCTACCCTTGAACTAGGCTGGTTTGATTCCTTGCAAAGGGATACATAGGCAACTTTCGAGTTCAACCAATTGCATTTACATTTTTTTTTTGTTTGCCCAATTCTCACGACCTTGTCAAATGGGTTGTCTTCGAGCTTTGACATTCACTCATGTCATTTCATGACTTTGAGCTCTGTTAAAGAGGGGCAACTGTAGACATACCATTTTGACCGCCCTTAAGACTTGGGCGCCACACTTTAAACACTCAATGATGAAATGTTACGCTGCGCAATCGTTCGATTTCTTCAGCAAAATGTTTTGATTTCAAGCTTTAGAGCCTAAACCTTGCACCCCCTTTGAACCAAAACCTTTTTTTTCCTAGCCTAACCACTCAGAGAAGAGCTGGCCAAACAAATGGCCAGCAGGCCATTATTACTTGGCCGGTCGTCCCTCTTCATGGCTGGCCGGCCATGTTTAGCGTAGCAAATATTTTGATAGCAGCCAGTTGTCCCCATGTGCATGTCTTGCACTAGCTGTCCCTTTGCTGATATTTCCAATGTGAGAACATGTTTTTCTATATATATAAGCCCTCCTCTCATGGTTTGAGGTTAGAAAAATTCTCCAAAGAGATATAGCTTGTCCAACACACTTCCCTCCTCTCTTGCAATATACATACACTATACATACACCTTCTAAGCTTGAACTTGAGGCCTTTGCTGAGATTCTTTAACACAATTTCAGCTACTAGAGAGTGTTAAGCTTGTGGTTTGTTAACATGGAAGCTTTTCTTCTCTTTTAAGAGATATAATTTCAGCTCTTTTACCATCTCTTCTCTCTCTTTTCTTTGCTTTTTCATACTTTTTTTTTAGAGTGTTTTGAGGCCTAAAATATGTGATTTAAAGTCATAAAAAATAGGAGGGGTTAGCCACCCTTCCTTAGGCTTGTTGGTTGGTTGAAACCTCTTGGCTTTATCCCATTTTTGCTCACTTTTTCCACCTCAAAAACTTGATTTTCAGCACTATTTTTATGTTGTTTCAGTGCTCTTTTTGTGTTAAATTATGCTTTGAATACTATAGATGTGTTGTTGTAAGTCCTCATGGATATAGCTTTCAATCCATGTGAGTTGATAGTCTTTTCTTTCACTTTTTTTTTTTTTTTTTTTTATAGCTTTCATACATATTCACACTATTGTACTCACCCACCTTTCATTAGCACTCTGCAATCTCCCTGCTTTCTTTGTTTCTTTGATTAAGAGTTGTATCAAACGAAAGATTGTTGCTCAAAGCATAAGAAAGAGACCCCTCGTGCTAAATGGTTTAATCTCCTCGGAGGTTCATTACCCGGGCATTACATCTCTCTTATGCTAAGCCCAATCTCTTGCTTGATATCTCCCTTTATCGCCGGTACATTAACTTCTAAGAGACTAATTTTCTAGTTAGACCCTTGGAAATCAAAAAAAAAAAAAGTTTCATTATAGCTTATTATCAAGTTTGGATTTGGAGTCCTTATCGCTCATTTTGGGTTTGACTAGTCCTTATCGCCCTTTTCAGGTTTGACTAGTCATTATCGCTCACTTTGGGTTTGACTTCGAATTCATTATCGCTTGTAAATGAGTTTGATTCTTTCTTTGTAGTTTCCCCCATAGAAAAGGGCTTGAAAAGCTCATTTCTCTGGTTAACTCATGCTTTCTATTCTTTATTGCTTTTGGACTTAATGGACATAATCATCACCTTTGGACAAAAAGGAAGAAAAGATAAGAAAATGGAAAGGTAAAGTAAAATTGGAGTAAAAAAGGGTAAAAAGATAATAAAATTTGGTTAGGCTCAATCAGACATTATATTGAACCTATTGTGTCTTGAATCATTGCATACTTTTTAGTGATGTTCAATGATTCATGAAGCAATGTCTACCCCCTCCCTTGAGGTAACTCCATGATAGGGAGGAGGTATTGTCTATCTTTTGTTTCATTTATTGAGCTTTTGTCCTATCTGTTCTAAGATCATCACACAACAAATTTGCAATAATTGATGATTTGATAGTCGAATCTACTCGTCCCTTGATCATCTTCATGATAGGGAAGGGCAGAGAGGATAAAAATCTCCTGGAAACACTCGGTTTTTGCTCTGTTTTAGCTCTGTGGTAGCAGGGTATCCTCCAGAAGCAGTGGTCGGCCAGCCATCATTTTGTACGGCCGACCACTCTTCAAGGCCAACCGATCACCTATTTTGTATAGGCAATGGTAATTTTACAACAGAACAGAGTAGAATCTTAGGTCAAAACAGAATAATTTTCTGACTACAAACAGAGCAGATTCTAGCAGCAAATAGAGAGGTTTCCGGGAGGATGTTCTCGGTTATGCGCATACGGCGCCTTGTCTCCCGTTCAAGTCCATTAAATTATTGCTTTAATATTAGTAAGTGTAATTAATTAGTTAGCTTCATTCGAATTTGTAATAGCTAGTTAATGTAGTTAATTCGTTTGGGTTTGTAATAATTAGTTTAATTAAGACATTTATTCAGACCCTCTTGTGCGAGAGCAAATTTATAACACTTGTAATATTTTGTATGTCTTCCAACCCTCGTTTCTTTCTCCCTTTTATTTACATGCTTACCGTGGTAGCATCATGTTTTCGTTCCATATCATTACCATACTTTGTATCCATGTTTGCATTCATTGGGTTCGGTTCATTATTCTAACATTGTTGTCATTTCCTACTTGAATATGAGCGTTAGCGCATGCTTTGAGTTGATCCATATGACATGTTAAATGAACCAAACCTAGTAGTTGCATTTTGTATGTGTTGCATTAGTCACTTGCATATTAGAGCCTGCATTTTTCTAATTATTTTATTTTCTTTGGCTTGCCTCGGTTGAGTACTAGGTGAGCATTTATGCTTTAGTATATCGCATGTGTGTTTGTGTTGCCATATTAAGCATACTACCATAAGGCTAAGTGCTTATTTGAAATATCTCTTCGAAGGCCTGTGGATGAAGGCTATTTCGCTTAAGTTGGGATGATTTTGATAAATGTACATATGAGCTTTCTTTTCCAGTAGCACATATTCAAAACTCTTTTCAAAACAAACATGAAATCAAAACATTCCAAAGTGGGTGACATAGTCCATACTTGTATGCCTCACCTAGTAAGTTAGCATAATAATCAGAACATGAGAATATACTGTACATAAAAATCACATCCTGATTAGTAGAGGTCGATCTTTGATTGGGTGAGTGGGGTGCTCAATTCATGACCTTCCCCTCTCATATCTAAGTTCCCGAGCCAAGACACTTTAGTTATGACGGACAAGTGGCCTTTGGCATGAGTCACGAGTTTCCTAAATTTTTCAAAAATATTTAGGTGGCGACTCTGAAATTTGGCAATGCAGTCTGTGGGGATATGGTTTGGAAATACTCTTCTGATCCTGGGGGACGCTCGTGATCCTCAGCTAGTCACCTGAAAAGGAATGAACACTCCGGTCGAGGGTGCCGGAATTAGCACTCCGACGGACAAGTCAGTATATACTTTCTTGATTGCTTGTATCTTAAGTTCAACATACTAATTCTCACATACCTCTTTCTGGCTAATGTTCTTCTATTTATATCTTTTCTTTCTTGGGCCTCGTGGCGGGGCCCACTTTCGATTCGCCGTATAACTGTTTATTCGGCTTCTTTAACTGCAAACCGCTTTCCACTCGGCCCCTTACTCAACCGGCTATTTGGCCGAATAGGGCCGAATGCGATGTATATATTTCGACTCTCCTGGTCCAATTATTCAGCCTATTTACATCTCCCAATATTCGGCCCCCACAATTGCCCCTCAAGCACTTCACTAACGATAGTTAGCTGGAGTGTTTCGTATCGAACTCGAAAAGTCAGAGCCGAAATTCGGCGGCTAACCTCATCCCAATGCAGATGTCAGAGCACATGCCTCTCGGTTATCATTTCAACTTTCTGCCCCTTTGTACGCTTCCATTTATTGTGATTTAAAATCTTGTCGTCTTTTCGAACACACATTTTTGGACGCTTAAGAGTTCTTGGACTGTCTTCCGACTCACCTCTGCAACGTCCATTCATCCTTCATTGTCCTCTCCGTCTCTTGTAAGTTTTCTTCCTCTTTGCTTTGAATCCCTTTTCTTGGTTTGCCTTTAGTTTAGTACGCTCCTATAGGCTGACCGAAATGGCAAAGCATCTGAAAGACTTTCTCTCCACAGATCGAATCTCTGGCTTTCGACGCCATTTTTCTATCCTTGATGATGTCCGTCTATCGCTTGTGACAGACGGCACTCTCGATATGGAGAGGGATGATGCAAGCACAATCGTCTTCCCTCTCTTATCAATTGCAGAGGGCGGAATCCGTTTCCCGCTTCATCCATTCCTTAGGGCTGTCCTTCGCCATTGGGGTCTAATCCCATCCCAACCCAATGTCAACTTTTTTAGAATCGTAATGGGGATAATAGAGCTAAACCGTCGCCTTAGGATCAACCTCGGCATACTTGCTATTTGGCATTTTTATGCCTTGGCCAAGTCTTCTGGTCGGCATGGACGCTATTTCCTTAGGGCTAAGGACACCGACCATCAACTAGTGACTATGCTTTCCAGCTCTGGCAAGCGAGTCGATGATGTTATGGTCATTGTCCAAGGTAACTGGGAATTCGGCGAAGGCGAGGATTGCCTTGATCCTATTCCTAGACGGAGGGGCGAACCAGGTGGCCGTATAGTTTTTTGCATTTATTTTTCTTATATTTATAAAGCTTCATTTTTGAGATCTCATGGTTCGGTTTGTGCAGGAAACGATTTGAAGAAAGTCTTGACCTCAATCGACAACGCCATTCTTTCAGAGATCAAAGTCACGCTGAACTACTTCGGCCGTCCAAGCCTTCAGAAACAAGGGAGAGCGGCTCACATTCTTCTTCGATATGAGCCGACGTACACGACTTTCTCAGCAGCAGAAAACATCCTGATTCCGAGGGGTGAAGAGTTTCTTATGGCTCTTATTTTAACCAACTTCAGAAACTTGCGCCAAATCGGTTTTGAAGGATCCGATTCGGAGCGTGCGGAAGTCGCTGAGGTCGCTGAAGAATCAAGCCAGTCCAAGGCCGAAGTAGACGAGGCTTTAAGGGTAGCCTTTGAGGAAGCCGGCCTCAGTTCAGCCAACCCTCGTCCACCTCGGGTCGAGGGGAAGTTTACGACGACGTCTTTATTGGATTAGAAGACCTTCTCGGCGCGTACCCTGAAGATATGGCCGGTTTGTCACTCACACAACTCGCCAAAAAGAAAAACGCCAAACGATTGGCCGCGCGGCGGAGAGCAGAGGCCATTCGATCCGAAGTGCCATCCGTCGCCGATGTTGAGCCCTCCTTGCCTGTTATTGAGGAGGAGACGGCTCAAATACGAGATGCCGAGTCGGAGCCGATCGTGTCGGCAAATCAGGAGGCTGAACGAAGGGCGGAGAAACATCCTGCCGAGGTTGAGGCCGGCTCTGGAGAAGACCCTGCTAACAAACGGCCACGTTTAGAGGAGTCGGATACGGTTGTGCCTTTTGTGGTTCAACCAAAGATAAAAAATATGCTGATCTCCTCCGACGCGTCGGCTATGAAAGATCCAGCTGTGGCACTGAGCATGGCTTCATCGGTTTCATTGCCGTCTGACAATGCGACTTTCTGCTCGGAGCCAGACCTTTTGGAAATAGCATTAGCCGCTCAATCGGCTCTTCTGGTAAATATCTTGATCTTGCCTTTCCCTTTTATGCATATATTTTGGTTTTAGTCTCCTGTTTTGCAGACGGTCGGAAGGATAGCCGAGATAGGCCGTCGCCAGCACGATGCCATCGAACGAATTGGTCGTTTACAATCCGAAGTTGAGGGCCAAATGAGCCAGGCCGAGTTTAAAGCGACGAGGGCGAAAATGGAAGCTACAAGGGCCGAGGCCGAGATGGAGAGGGCCAGAAATGCAGACCAGCTCAGATTGGCTGCCGAGCAGAGGACGAATGCGAGCGAAGCTGTGCTCAAGTTAGCCCAAGAGGCGATCGCCAAACTTGAGGCGGACTTGACAGAATCGAAGGTGGCGAAGGAAGTAGCCGATTCTGAGGCTTCGAAGGCGTATGAGGCTGGGCAAAGCGCTGCCCTCGCCAATTATGTGGAAGAAGTCCCCAAATTTGAGAATCGGGGATTCAAACACGGCTTGCTCAAAGCCCTTGCTGCTGCTAATGTGACATTGGCTATGCCGATTCCATACAAACAAGTGGATGTTGAGCCGCTGGAGTCTAACTTCGAGGATTGATTAGGGCGACAGTAGTTATTTTTGTTTGAAGATTTTGAATGTAATGTTACAGCTTTTTGTTTAGTAGTTTTTATGTATGGCTACAGTTTTTAAGTTTTTGCTAGGCATTTGCCTGCAAACTTGTAGCTTTTTCTCTAGTAGTTTTCACATGTAAAATGGCTGCAATCTGTGCCCAATTTACTAATGAAAATTTCCCTTGTACTTTGCTATTACTTGTGCTTAATTTTTCTATTGATGCATAGTATTGCTTTTTGCTTCTTTGGATAAAACATTCGTGTACACTTGACGATTAGATAATTAGGCAATTCAGTAATTTACCATCGTAGAATAGCCGATCAGATTAATAAATCTGCCCTTGCCCCAGCCAATTTACGAACTCTAAAGACCGAATACCATGAGTTCATGGAGTGGCTGCGGCGTCGATCGATCGGCACTTCGCCCAGGCGACTAAGTTACCATTGTAGAATAGCCAATCAGATTAATGAACCTTGGCACTGATCGATCGACACTTCGCCTAGGTGATTAATTTACCATTGTAGAATAGCTGATCAGATTAATAAATCTGCCCTTGCCCCAGCCAATTTATGAACTACAAAGGCCGAATACCATGAGTTCATGGAGTGGCTGCGGCACAGATCGATCGGCACTACGCCCCGACGACTAATTTACCATCGTCGAATAGCCGATCAGATTAATAAATCTGCCCTTGCCCCAGCCAATTTATGAACTCCAAAGGCCGAATACCATGAGTTCATGGAGTGGCTGCGGCACAAATCGATCGGCACTACGCCTAGGCGAATAATTTACCATCGTCGAATAGCTAATTAGATTAATAAATCTGCCCTTGCCCCAGCCAATTTATGAACTCCAAAGGCCGAATACCATGAGTTCATGGAGTGGCTGCGGCACAGATCGATCAGCACTACGCCCAGGTGACTAATTTACCATCGTTGAATAGCCGATCAGATTAATAAATATGCCCTTGCCCCAGCTAATTTATGAACTCCAAAGGCCGAATACCATGAGTTCATGGAGTGGCTGCGGCACCAATCGATCGGCACTTCGCCAGAATAGCCGATCAGATTAATAAACCTGCCCTTGACCAAGCATGAACTCCAAAGGCCGAATACCATGAGTTCATGGAGTGGTTGCAGCCAGATTGATTGGCTCTATGTCCAGCCGTCAGTAATTATGAAACCGCCTCGGGGGCGCTGCATGTGTTAAGGATAAATGGGGTGGGTTCTTCGCGCCCATAATTCCACTTATTGTGTTTGTACTCGATTGAAACCAGTTTGTTGCGGAAGGTCAGATTAACGCGGATGTCAAGTAGACTGTTTTTCAACAGTAGAGGAGAAGGGCGAACATTGGCTGAGCTAGACATTGAAATGAATCACAGCAGCGAACCCACACACACGGGAGGTAGGACGTCCAAGGAACGGGAAAAACGTCAGCCCCCAAGTTGTCGAAGCAGATCACCCCGAAAAGAAAAACAGCAACGAGGAAGCTCCCCGCGACTGCGACTAACCGCGACCGTTGAGTTTTGCGATTTTTGTGGGGAATAAACCAATGACGGAGGCGGACTCTATTGTTAACGACCCAAGTGTAGCAGTCGAGTTCGCTCGACAGATTTTTCCACCGGAAGTCCAGCAGTCGATGGTTGGCTGACAGGATTTCGAAGTATTTCGAGAGGGCATCCATAGGGTGTTGAAAGGGCTGTATACCGCTTATGAAGTCGGCATGCGCCTGCGCGCCACCCGACGAGAAATAAAGAAGAAAGACGAACGAATTCGATGTTTGGAGGCTCGCGCGGAGAAAATTGAGTGTGAGCTCAGGGAGCTCAAGAAGGATCAGACCACCGAGCTGTGTGCGGTAGGTCAATCTAACCCGGTCGTGGAGGAGAGAGTGACCCAACGGCTATTAAGTCACGCGATTGCCGATCAAGATACGGCAAGCATGTTTGCCGTAGAAAATGCAAGGACCATGGGTTATGAAAAAGGCTTCCACGACGGCCGGAAAGTCGGGATAGACAAGACCAAAGAGAAACTCGCAGAGGAGGTCTACCGATGTGAGAACCGGGGCTTCAGGCACGGGTGGATTAAGGCTCTCCAAGCCTCAGAGGCACTCCGAGGAGCAGGAGTTGAGTCGGCGTCGCCATTATATCAGCGTCATCACTTTCTTTTCGACACCTTCGAAATTGAGAAGAGTGATGACGAAGGCAATGCCGAATAGAATTGAATATATATTGTAAATGCTCCAACACAGATTAGGCGTCAGCTATGTACTTATTGGCTAATTTAATAAAATATTTTATTTTAAATGTTTGTGTTTCATTTTGAGCGTTTACATGCCTAATTAGGCATCTCATTTCGAATTTTTGCGTATTTTAATGTCTATGTGGTTGCGTCGGCACAACTTAATTAAGCATTTCACTTTCAATGTTTGTATGCTTTAGTGCAAACGGCTTTTGCCAGCTCAACTTAACGAAGCATTCCACTTTGAATATTTGTATGCTTTAACCTTCGTCGTGAAGGGTGCTCCGAATCCGAAGTCTTATTCGGCCCAAACGTGTTACGCACGGCTCTGGTTCCGAATTCGGAGACTTAAATATTGGCCAATCATGATATCCACAAAGGGCGCTTCAAATCTGGAGTCTTATTCAGCCTAGAGGTATCATGCACCGATGGGTCTCCGAATTCAGAGACAGCCAATCGTGATATCCACGAAGGGCGCTCCGAATCCGGAGGCTTAATCGGCCTAGAGGTGTCATGCACCGATGGGGCTCCGAATCTGGAGACTTAATTTGTCCAATCGTGATATCTACGAAGGGCGCTCTGAATCCGGAGGCTTAATCGGCCCATAGGTGTCATACACCGATGGGGCTCCGAATCTGGAGACTTGGCCAATCGTGATATCCACGAAGGGCGCTCCGAATCCGGAGGCTTAATCGGCCCAGAGGTGTCATGCACCGATGGGGCTCCAAATCCGGAGACTTAATTTGGCCAATCGTGATATCCACGAAGGACGTTCCGAATTCGGAGGCTTAACCGGCCCAAAGGTATCATGCACCGATAGGGCTCCGAATCCGAAGACTTAATTTGGCCAATTGTGATATCCATGAAGGGTGCTCCGAATCCGGAGGCTTAATCGGCCCAGAGGTGTCATGCCCCGATGGGGCTCCGAATCCGAAGACTTAATTTGGCCAATCGTGATATCCACGAAGGGCGCTCCGAATCCGGAGGCTTTTATCAGGACACTTTTGAACTGGATTTCGTAGTGAGTGAACAGGAATCTTTGCATTACAAAAGTGGAATGTGTACATGGCGAACCATCCAAAACTAGTATCATTCCCCACTGGTCGGGTTTAATGGTAGAACTTACGCAAGTGCGTTGAATTCCAAGGCCATGGCAGACTCCTTCCAGACATGTCTTTGAGCCGATATGCCCCTACTCCTACGATCGAATCGACCTAATAGGGGCCGTCCAAGTTAGGACCCAATTTTCCATCAGCCGGTTTCCTGGCAGCTGGAAGTACTTTCTTCAGGACCAACTCTCCTGGTGTATAGCGGCGCAGCTGAACACATTGATTATACGACTTAGCAAGCTGCTGCTGATACCGTGCCATGGATGCAAGGGCATGGTCTCATCATTCTTCAATCAGAACCAAATCCAAGGCCAGCATCATGTCGTTTTGGCCCATATCAAAAACTTTTGATTTCAAGGTTGGGAGGCCGATCTCCAAGGGTATGATTGCTTGTGTTCCAAAGCATAAAGCAAACGGTGTTTCCCCAGTGGATCGCCTTGGCGTAGTTCAATGAGCTTACAACACACTCGGCAATTCTTCGACCCATTTGCCTTTAGCTTTCTCCAACCTCTTCTTGATGCCATCCAAGATGGATTTGTTAGAGGCTTCAGCTTGACCATTGCTTTGTGGGTAAGCCGACGTGGAAAAGTAAGGCCGGATACCATACTTGCTGCACAGCTCTCGGTAGACGCCACAATCAAACTGGGTGTCGTTGTCTGAGATAAGTGCTCTTGGGATGCCGAATCATATTATGATATTTCTCCAAACAAAGCGCTTAACATCAGCATTTCGAATGTGCGTTAATGCCTCCACTTCGACCCATTTTGTGAAGTAATCTGTCGCGACAATCAAGTATCGCTTGTTCCCGGGCCGTCGGCAATGGTCCGACGATATCAAGTCCCCACTGGGCGAACGGCCAGGGACTGGTGATGGAGCTTAACTCTTCAGTAGGCAGATGGGTTAAGGGGGAGAACTTCTGGCATTGTTCAGATTTTTTCACATAACATTCGGCATCTGCTCTCATTGTTGGCCAATAATACCCCTGTGTTACAACTCGATGAGCCAAAGAGCGCCCGCCATAATGTGCGCCACAACTGCCTTCATGTATTTCAGTCAGAAGCTCTCCGACTTTGTCCGGATGCACGCATTCCAGATATGGACCAGAAAGGGATTTTTTATAAAGCTTTCCTTGCGGATCCAAGTAGTATCGCATGCTTTGTTTCGCAGCTTGTGCGCTTCTTTCTTGTCCACTGGGAGCTGTTCGGAAGACAGGAATGCAGCAATGGGGTCCATCCAACTCGATCCTGACTCTATGACATTGACCTGGACTTCCTCTAAAGAGCCAATGATTGGCTCCGGGATGAAACCTACTTCGATGGTCCGTTTAATCTCTGAGTTAATGGCGGAGGCTAGGCAAGCCAGGGCATCTGCATGTGTGTTCTGATCTCGTGTTATTTCATTCAATTCATGATGGTCAAATTTTGCCAGCAAGGAGTTAGCTGTTTTCATGTAAGCCGCCATACGGTCATTTTTGGTCACGTACTCCCCCTTTAGCTGATTAATCACCAGTTTTGAATCGCAAAATACAAGCAAACGCCGAGCACCCAGAAGATATGCATTCCGCAAACCGGCTAGAAGGGCTTCGTATTCAGCCTCGTTATTTGATGCTTCGAAGCCAAGTTTGACGGCCTGCTCAATTATTGCGCCGTCGGGGGCGATTACTACTCCGACTCCACTTCCCCGTTGATTGGATGATCCATCACAGTACAACTGCCAAATGTCCCCAACATAAATTCTCCAGTTCGGCTTAGGTTGAATTTCATCAGACTTGAAGCCGGCAAGACCCTCAGTGAATTCGGCCACAAAATCGGCAAGCACCTGTCCCTTAATTGAGGTTCTAGGCAGAAACTGAATATCGTACTGGCCGAGTTCAAGTGCCCACTTTGAAACGCGCCCTGATGCTTCCGCACTACGGAGTACCGACCGGAGGGGGTGGTCCGTTAGTACGCCGATGGTATGCCCCTGAAAGTAATGCATCAGCTTTCTCGTTGCCATGACAAGGTCCAAAATGAGTTTTTCCAACGGAAGGTAGCGTGTTTCGGCATCAACCATTGCCTTGCTTACATAATATACTGGCCACTACTCCCCCAGCTCTTCCTTTATCAGTACGGCGCTGACGGCCCGATCGGAAACTGCCAGATACAAAATGAGCGGGTCGCCTGCTGAAGGTGTTGTCAAGAGTGGAACTGATCGGAGGTAGGTCTTGAGGCCGTTGAAAGCGGCTTCGCACTCGGCGGACCATTCAAAAGCCTTGCCCTGCCGTAGTGTATGAAAGAATTGTCAGCAGCGATCTGTGGACCGACTGATGAACCCATTGAGTGCAGCGGCCATCCCCATCAACTTTTGAACCTCTTTTACTAAACGAGGGGAGCCGAGCTCCAAGATTGCTATGATTTGCCTCGGGTTGGCTTCGATTCCTCGGTGGTTGACAATGTAACCCAAGAATTTGCCAGAGCCGATCCCAAACGCACATTTGGAAGCGTTCAGCTTCATTTTGTATTTGCGTAAAATGCCGAATGTCTCTTCCAGATCGGCTAGATGAGTTTGCTATTCTTTGGACTTGACCACCATATCGTCAATGTACACTTCCATAGTATGGTCGAGTTGCTCTTTGAACATGGCAGTGACCAGTCTTTGGTAAGTTGCCCCGGCATTCTTCAGCCCAAAAGGCATAACCTTATAGCAATAGGTTCCTCTTGGGGTGAGGAATGCAGTTTTGTCTTGGTCCTTCGGATGCTTGGCAATTTGATGGTAGCCTCTGTAAGAATCGAGGAAGCTCATGCGCTAATGGCATGCTGTCGCGTCCACAAGTTGGTCTATTCTGGGGAAGGGAAAACAATCCTTGGGGTAGGCTTTGTTTAGGTCTGTGAAATCAATGCACACTCGCCAACTCCCATTTTTCTTCTTCACAACCACGGTATTAGAGAGCCATGTAGGGTAGGTCACTTCCCTGATTGCCCCGGCGTCAAGCAACCGGTCAACCTCTTCGACAACGGTGGCAGTGTGCTCTACGGCTGACCGCTGGCTTTTCTGAATGATCGGCTTGCATTTAGGGTCAACATTTAAATGGTGCTGCGAAACAGACGGATCTACACCCGGCATCTCATATGGAGTCCATGCAAATACATCAAGGTTGCCGAGCAAGAAGGAAATTAGCTGCTGTCTGTCGGCTTGATTCAGGGAGGCACCGACCATGAAGAACCTGTCTGGGTTTCCGTTGATTTCAACTCGATCTAGGGTTTCTGTGGCCTTTTCACTTGGGAGCCGCCCAACATCGTCGAGGCTCTCCCTATCCGTCACCTCAATAGAGTTCACTTGCAACTCCTTTGGAGTCTTTTCAGCAAGGAGATAACATGCTTGTGCCGATTTCTGGGAGCCACGAATTTGCTCAATGTCGTATTCTGTCGGGAAGCATAGCAGCTGATGATAGGTGCTTGGCACGGCTTGCATAGTATACAACCAAGATCGCCCCATGATGAGATTATACGGCGATGGCAACTTGACGCCCAAGAATTCCACATCCACTATTCGGGAGCCCGCTTGAACGGGTAGTGTGATTTTCCCTAACGGGTATTCTAGATTGGCGTTGAAGCCGAATAGTGGATAAGGAGCCGGAGAAAGATCCGATTCGGAGAAGCCGAGTTTGGTGAATGTCTTATAATACATAACTTCTGATGTGCTCCCTGGGTCAATGAGTACGCACTCAACGGTGAATCGGTTTATGCGTAACTCGATTACCAAGGGATCAATGTGGGGAAGTGTCACTCCGGCCAAATCTGAATCATCAAAAGCAATGTTCATAGCTTCATGGGGCCGTTTAGCCGAAGTGAGATGACTTTGAGGATCGGGATTCGACTGAATCGTATACACCGCGGATGACATTGGCAGGCTGTATATCATGTGGATCACGCCGAGTGGAGGTGAATCCTGTCTTAAGGCTATTACTTTGGTTGAGTTGCCTTTTCGGACGTACTGTTGTAGCCGACCATCTTGTGCCAATTCCTCCAGGTGGTCCTTCAATGCAAAAAAACTCTCAGTATCATGGCCAAGATCCTTGTGATACTGGCACCGCCTATCCCGTCTTCGCGCGTCGGGAGGTCCCACCATTTTGGACGGCCATTTGAAGAACGGAAGGTGTTGGATTTTGGACATAACTGCGCTGATCGGCTCTGACAACTCCGTATATTTCTTGCCAGCGCACCTTGTGCGCTTGCTATCGACTTGCAGCTATTCATTTGCTCGGTGGGAGCATTGGTCACTTGATCGGGGAGAATCTCGTCTCTTGTCTCGTTTGGCCTGATGCCGTGGTTCAGGGCTCTGAAGTGGTACAGAATTTAACGGCTGAGCAATTTCAGAAGGAGCCGTCTTGTTGGCCACGTTTCCGGCTTTAACCCGCAAGGCGTCATCTTCCACTTTATAGTATTCCTCAACTTTCTTCATCAACGACCAGACTGTTTTGGGGGGCCATCTGGTCAAAGAGTTGCGGAGGGCACTGTCGGGATGTAACCCCATCTTGAAGGCGGTAATGGCCATGGAGTCATTGCAAGCATCATCTACCAGATTAAAACACTCCCAATACCGCGCCGAATACGCACGAAGGGTTTCCCCCGGTTGAATCTGCATTGCCCAGAGGGAATCGGCTTGCTTTGGCTGGACCTCATTAGTGATAAACCTTGCCCTGAAGGATTTTTGGAGTTGGTGGAAGCTTTTGATCGAAGCCAGCTCCAGTTTATAATACCACCTGACAGCCAGTGGTCCTAAACTGCTCGGAAATATTCTGCATATGAGAGCCTCATCGTCTGCGTGCAGCGTCATGGCTTGCTTGTAATGGCGGATGTGATCGGTGGGGTCTGATTTACCGTCGTACAAGGTGAATGTCGGTGCTTTGAATTTCTTGGGTAGCACTGCCCTTGCAATCCGTCGTACAAAGGGATCGTGCTGGTCTTCTTTGTCTGAACTGTTTCTTCTTCGCTTATGCCTTATACGTTGACTCTCTTCAAAGAAACTGGTAGTTTCGGGTCGTCCCTTCTTCTTGGGCTCCGGGGATAATGAGTTGGAGTCGCTATCAGTGTCTTGTTGTCGAGCTAGAGGTCGTCGACCACCTGCCCTCAGAGGTCTTTCCGGATCTTGGCGTACAGCTTGTTTGGACTTCGCCACTTCCAAGGCCAAATCCTGACGAAGACATTCGTTCTCTGCGATCATGTTCTCCAACCTCTGTTCGTTTTGCTTTGCTTGTTCCATGATCACTTGCATTGTCTCGTGCACTGAAGTCAGGGTGAGGCGAAGTTCAAGGTGCGCCTTGCGGCGATAGTCTCCGGTCCAAGCATGTTTGTTGGAGTGAGGTCGTCTCTCTGTGTGGTTTCGTCAGTGACTATCGGAGGGTCTTCCGTTACGCCCGCCATTGATGTATTTGAGTATTCCCACAGACGGCACCAATTGTGGGGATGTGGTTTGGAAATACTCTTCTGATCCTGGGGGACGCTCGTGATCCTCAGCTAGTCACCTGAAAAGGAATGAACACTCCGGTCAGGGGTGCCGGAATTAGCACTCCGACGGACAAGTCAGTATATACTCTCTTGATTGCTTGTATCTTAAGTTCAACATACTAATTCTCACATACCTCTTTCTGGCTGATGTTCTTCTATTTATATCTTTTCTTTCTTGGGCCTCGTTGTGGGGCCCACTTTTGATTCGCCGTATAACTGTTTATTCGGCTTCTTTAACTGCAAAATGCTTTCCACTTGGCCCCTTACTCAACTGGCTATTTGGCCGAATAGGGCCAAATGCAATGTATATATTTCGACTCTCCTGGTCTAATTATTCGGCCTATTTACGTCTCCCAATATTCGGCCCCCACACAGTCCATTTTTGGCATTTCTGATTGTAAATAGATTTTCCAAAGATTTTCTGGATTTGGACTCTTATTTGTATTTTTATGTTTCACATTGCACTTGTGAAACCAAATTCAAAACCATGGGATTTCGAACTGTAGGGCTATCATATCCAAAGAAACTAAACCCCTCCGAGGAGCACGAGAAGCCAGCTACAGTAAGCTACAACTTTGCCCTCTTGCATTAAAATGCATCCCAACCCTTCTCTAGAAGCATCACAATAGATGGTATAACCTCTTCCTGTTTCTGGAATAATCAAGATAGGTGTGGTAGTTAATCTAGCCTTTAATTCTAGAAAAGGTTTCTCACAAGCATCATTCCAAACGAACCTCACCCCCTTTCTGGTTAATTTGGTCAAAGGTGTCGCTAAAGTGGAAAAATCCTTCACAAAACGCCTATAATATCTGGCAAGACCCAAAAAGCTACGAATTTCGTAAACATTTCTAGGTCGTTCCCATTTCTGCACTGCTTCAATTTTAGAAGAATCTACAGTAACTCCCTCCTTTGAGACCACATGACCCAAAAACTTCACTTCTGAGAGCCAAAACTCACACTACTCATATTTAGCATACAACTGATGTTCTCTAAGGAGTTGTAGGACAATGTGAAGGTATTTCTCATGCTCCTATTTAGAAGGCGAATAAATAAGAATATCATCTACAAAAACTACCACGAACTTATCAAGATAATCACGGAAGACTCAATTCATTAAGTCCATGAAGGTAGCAGGAGCATTAGTCAAGCCAAATGGCATCACAAGGAATTCGAAATGAACATATCGGGTACGGAAAGCCGTCTTAGGAATGTCCTTCTCCTTCACCCGTAACTGATTGTAACCCGATCTTAAATCTATCTTTGAGAAACACCGACAACCTTTAAGTTGGTCAAAAAAATCATCTGTTCGGGGTAAAGGGTACTTGTTCTTAATTGTGACACTATTGAGCTAGCGATAGTTGATGCACAATCGCAACGATCCATCTTTCTTCTTAGCGAAGAGGGCCAGTGCTCTCCATGGTGAGGTGCTTGGGCGTATAAAACCCTTGTCTAACAATTCTTGTAACTACTCCTTTAAGTTAAGCAGCTCCGCTAGGGCAAATCTATATGGCGACATTGAGATAGGTGTTATTCTGGGCACTAAATCTATAGAAAACTCTACCTCACGATGAGGCGGTAATTCGATGAGGCCTTCAGGAAAGACATCAGGTTTCTCGCAGACTACTGTAGGAAGTATCTCTCGAACCACGTTATTCTCGTCATCTACGATGGTTACAAGAAGAAAACTTAGTTTACCCCAAACTCACGGGTCATACAATGGTGACAACCCTTCATTAGCTCTATCCCCCAGAAAATGGAAACAGTTCCCTCATGCCGTACACATCGTAACCTTTCCACGGTAGCAATATATAATAACACGATAAGAGGGCAGCCAGTCCATACCGAAAATGACATCAAAGCCTGACATTTCTAACAATACGAGATTAAAAGGAAGTTGACGTTTAGCCACCTTGATTATACACCCATAACATCCCCGATCCAAAATACATTGACCCCCAAGTGGTGATTCAGCCACGAGCGAAGACTTTAACCGTTCTACAATTAGGCCCAACGTTGATGCAAGTGCAGATGCAATGAATAAATGAGATGCCCCAGTATCTATCAAGACGTTGGCCCATGTGTTATAAACAAGATAAGCACCTCTCATCACCAATGGCCCGGATGACTGTTCAGAAGCAGTAACAACATAGACTTATCCTTGGACCCTCTGATCACTTCGATCACCTCTCACAGTATTGGTCGGTTGCGTTGACTGTGCAGATGTGGCCCCTTGCACTGCCCTTGATGTCTACCCAGACTGAACAGACTGATAGTTTTGCCTTTGACCTTAACTTGCTAGATAACCCCTAAAATTTTGAGACCCCAAAGTACTTCCCGCTCCACCCAATTGTGGACAAGATCTCTTCATGTGACCCGAGTGCCCGCAATGATAACACGCAGGCAATTGGCCCCTCCCTTGGGCTTGACTTTGAGAACGAATTGGTTGTTGATGACTAGGATTTTGTTTGCAATCTGATGCCTTGTGACCTTGTTGGCCACTCCTGAAACAGGTAACACAATAGGGGCCCGCACCCGATGATTTCACTTGTTGGGGTGTGGACTGAGAAGATGGAGTGAAAAAACCCCTACATCTCTTAGAAGATCCCATATCACTCTTAGATTCATCATAACTCGACCTCTTATGCTTCTGTCTTGTTTCTTTGGCCTCAAGCATAATCTCCACATGAGCCGCAGTTTCAACCAATCTGTCATACTCTCGGTACATATTACCCATCACTTTCATCAAAATTTTGGGCCTCAATCTCTTTTCAAATTCCAAACACCTATGGTCATCGGTTGCTACTAGCTCAGGCGCAAAGCAGGTTAAGCTAGTGAATGTGGCCGCAAATTCCGCCACCGGTGTGTCTAACTGCCTCAAGTCTTTGAATTGTTTCCTCAACCTCTCCCTTGCCGTAGGAGGCAGGAACTTCTCCTAGAAAGCATGGGTGAATGCCTCCCAAGTATGCTCCATTCTATCCTTGACAGACTTCTACCATTGGCCAGCCTCCCCCTTTAATTGACAAGCCACTAATGCCACCCCAAGCTCTCTGTCGCAGATATCTAGAATCTCAAATGACTTAATGATCTCCTTCAACCATTCATCTTCCTTCATTGGATCGAGTCCACCACTAAATTCGACAGGGTTAGAACGGAAAAATTTCTTCTTCAAGAAAGTGACTCGAGTTTCCCCTTCGATTGTCCTTGTCGCATACTCAGCTCAGAGTATCTCTATAGATTCACGAAGGGCCCTCGCTATTTCCCAAGCTAATGCCCCCTATTGCATCTTGGGCCGGCAAAACGGCCGCATCATTTTGCCTCACCCCTTCTTCTTGAGGAGGAAGATCTTGTTGTACCGGCATTTCTCGATGACCTCTACTACCTTGACCTCTTCCTCGCCCTAACATCCTATATAATTGTAGGGAGAGAACCAATTAACTCAAAACTTATACATCACACAGCAACTCACTCGTTACACACAAATAAAACATACACCTACACATGCATATCTACCATAAACAACAAACTACCGAACCACGTAAACATATAAACCACAAACGAGTTACTCTCCTAAGATACCGACTCGCCCTTAGCACTTAAGGACTTCCTAATGGAAAAAAGCATTGATCAGGTGCCTTTTCAAAAGGATTTCAATGATTGCAATAGGCATTAGTCATATCCTAAGAGCTTAACTCCATACCCACATAATCACACAAATAATTAAAACATACAAAACAACCTAACATTCTCTTCTAACACTATGACCCTATGCGGTAAAGCCGCTTCCCACGAGCTCCAGGTATTCAAACCCAGTTAGCTCTGATACCAATTTGTAATGCCCTGGAAGAACCATTCTAGATACTGTCAAGCATTATCAACACACAACTCATACAAAATAGAATAAACATAGTAATAAGATCATAGCATTCCTTTCCATTGAACTATTTACCAAAAGTTACAATATAGTCTCTTTACATCCCCGATAAGAAAAACAGTTCAATAGGAAAGAAACATATACAACAACCAAATCCCAGTGGACCTCCCTCGAAAATATATATCTTTCACTACATTTACACACAAAATCAACATTTAATTACAATCATCATAGCCCAACCCAACAAAACTCCAATAGATATGTCATCAAGCTCCAAAATAGTTCTTTCTTATCAATGCCATCATTTGGTGGGTACTTCATCTTCATTTCCTAAAATTTGTTAACTTTGGGGTGAGTATAAGCTCAATAGGTGATGAATTTAATAGGTTATATAACCAATTGAATAACCCATGATCATGCAATGCAACATTTGAAAATCTATAAATACAGAAATGCATAATTTCTTCCATAATCATGAAGCATTTACCACATGTATCCACTTGTTCAACACAACCAAAATCTTTACAATATATATATACTTATGTATATATATAACTAAACTATATGAATAACTAAGGAAATTGCCACATAAGTTGTTCAAATTAAGAGTTAAAGACACCCCTACCTCGAGATGGGAAGCTAGGGTTGTGAATCACACTTGGAATGACAACGAACTCGCGAAACAATTGGTAGAAAGGTTGATTGTAAGGATCTAAAATTTTTCCCTCCGCTCGAGTGGGGGAGTTGACGCTCGAGCAGAGTTGTTAGGCTTCCAGCATTTTTGCAGACGACCCGAGATTCTGTGAGTTGTGAATTCCCGCTCGAACGTGGGAGTGGTCGCTCGAGCGGACAGCTTTGTTAGTCTGCGCATGCTCGAGCGTGGGAAGCGACGCTCGAGCGTGGAAAGTGAGATTGCCCTTGGCATTTTTATTAATGTATATGGAACCTTCTTATTTTATTTTGGGGTATTGATTGAGGTGGTAACATGATGGTAAAGTAAGATTAGACCAAAAACTTTAATCCGAATAATTTGCCTACGATCAGCCGTCACTCTTTTGCCCTTTTCTTTTTCCACACTTTGAATTTGGATGTGAGGCTAGAACCATTGGAAAGCTTGTTTCCGGGGCTTCAATTTGGACACAAGAACGACCTAAAACGGAGTCCGGATGAGAGAGTTATACCTGTTTGAAGTTTTGGAATTTGTGCCGAAAGCAGGTACGCTTGAGCGGGAAAAGAGACGCTCGAGCGGACCGCGCGAATTCAGCAAGTTTAAAGGCACAATTCCAGATCATTCTTGGCATTTTCCATTTCCTTCCTCCTCCCTCTCACCCTAGGTCCGAAAACCCTAGGGTTTTGATCCCAAATATTTTCCAATTTCTCAAAGGATTGGCTAAGATCTCTTACAAGCAAGTGAAGAAGGCATGAAGATCAACATTTTCAACCGATCGAAATTTGGGATTGCGAAGGATTCTTCTCAAAGCTTGCTTTTCTTGCTTGATTCTTGAGGTAGGGGTTATAGTTCTCTTCAATACTTACATTAATAGATAGAATTGTGGTATTTTCATTATATAAATGCAAAATCCCCATTTTTTTTTAGCATATAGAGTAAAATATGAGATTTAGGGGTTTAGGGTTTGAAGTGTTGGGGGTGAAATTGTTGGGTTAAGATGATGGATTATGAGCCTTAGGTGTGTAATCAATGGGAAAATTGGAATTAAAAGTAGTGGTTTAAGAAATTTATATTTTTGTTGAAAATCTTAATTTTTCTTGAAAACCCTAAGTTGATTCATTATGATAATTAATGATTTTGCCCAAATTGAAAGTAGAATCATAAAATTGGTAGGTTGAATTATCTATGTACAAGTTTAATTGAATTTTGGAGGTGTTTCAAAATTATGTTAAAAATTAGCGATTGAACTTTTATTATGAACATTGTAAATCATGCTATAATGTGAAAGGAAGATTGGAGAAATGATTTATTAATGATATGGATGACATAAACTTGGTTATGGAATGTTGAAATGGGATTCAAGAAGTTATCTTGAACTATGTTGGATTGCAAATAGTGTTGTTGAACTAAGTGATGTTGACTTTTGTTGAATCATGTTGTGTTGGATAATGTTGAATTCAATGGTGTTGAATTATGATGAATTGTGTTTGAATTATGTGAATTGTGTTGGATTGAGTTGTGTTGGGTTGCGTTGAGTTTGAGTTGTGTTGTGTTGGGTGTGTGGAGTTTGGGTTGAGTTGTGTTGGGTGGTGTTGTGTTGGTATTCGCGCGGGGAGATGAAAAATGATTTTAAAAATTGAAGAAAAAGGTTTTTGGGGGGCCACGTCCCGCTGCATAGTAGCCGGCAAATGTGGGGGTGATTTTGGATTAAAGGTGCCCAATTACCCTGTCTAGGCTTATCGCTGGACAAATATGGGAAAATGTTTTTGGGTGTCCACACAGACCCGCCGTATAGTAGCCGGTGAAAGTAGAAAAATAATTTTTGGGTGCCCACACAGTCCTGCCGTATTGTAGCCGACAAAAGTGGAAAAACGGATGGTTTTCGAAAATGTTTTGGGTGCCCACATCCCGCCGTATAGTAGCCAGCAAATGTAGAGGATGGTTTTCAAAAGTTGAAAAATGGTTTTGGAAAAATATGGTTTTTGGAAGAACATGGCTTTTTAAAAAAAAAAGGTTTTTGGGAATTCACTTCCTGCTGTATAGTAGCCGGCAAAAGGTGAAAAGTGTTATGAATCGGGTGCCCGTTGTCCCGCCGTAGTAAGTCGGCAAAAGGGTGGATTGTGTGAGATATGTGTTGAGAACTGTGTTGAGTTGATGGTGTTATTTATGACTTGTGTTGAATTTGTGGAATTGCATATTGATGTGTAATTTGGTTTAAAGAGGAAATGTGCATAGACATTGTTTGTAAAGAATGGACACCAAAAATGGGTAAGGGGATTATGGATTGGTAATGGTGAACTTAATGAATTAGTGGTGACAATAAAGTAACTTACGAGCGTTGTTCTATGACTAAATGAAAGACTGAATTGAAAGGGGGTGTATTAATCTTGTATTATCTTGAATTGAAATTTCGAGAGTGTAAATAACGGAGTGATTTGGGTATAGGAGAATTGTTAATAAATTAAAAATGGAACTTGAACTTGAATTTATGGAGTTTTAAATAAATATAATGAGTAGAATGGAAGAAAACGAGAAACATTTTGGGAATTGGTTGATAACTTTTAAATGATATAGTTTCTTAAAAATGTTTGTTTCACATGGAACTATGGTTTTCCAAAGTTAACGGGTGATTTTAATGGTTGAAGGTTTTCTTAAAAGTATTTAAATAGTTTTTGAGGAAAAAGTACTTTAGTTACGATATTTTGAAATTTTAAAATGTCACCCTACTATTTGGTATCACCCTGCATACATGATCATTTTTATTTGTGTGTTGGCTATTGACTTAGAACTATGAGACTCCTACTGGGCATTAGTGCTCACCCCTGTTGTTTTAATCTTTTTACAGGAAGAAAGTGTGGAATCTGTGATTGAATAGAAAAGAAGTCCAAGTGTCGTTATTCGTAAATTCATTGTAGATGTAATGGAACTTGTGACTGTATTATATTTATTTGTAACATCTCAGTAGGAGATTGGCATGTATCATTATTAGTATTGTATTCATTGAGAGAGAGAGAATATGTATCACTGTATTTCTATTACTCAAGTGTAATGGATATTTGTACCAAAAAAAAAATGGACCTAAATTAAAGGCTTTGGTAATGATTTCGAGTAATTAAAAATCGGGGTGTGACATTGATCTAGACCTCCTTTCATTTCCTTGGAAGGTTTGAGTGGATCTTGGGTCGAGATTAGAGAAATTTGGGGTTTATGGATTAGGGTTTTCGGAAAAAGATAGGGTTAGAGAGAGAGGATGAAAAAGTGGAAAGAAAATGACTTAGGATCAACTTTTTAAAATCTGCTACCCGACAGGCCGCTCGAGCGTAACTTCTTTCGCTCAAGCGAAGAGCCCAAATTCAAAGAGATCGCTCGAGCGACACTTTCACCTCTTGAGCGAAAAATGTAAGGTCCCAGAAGTTTTGCAGAGCTACAGTAAAAATACTGGGAGCATGCATTCTACGCTCAAGTGACAACTTCTTCGCTCGATCAATCCCGCCTGCAAAACAGCCAACTGCTGAGAGCTGAAGATCTACACTTGAGCAAACAAAGTGTCCCTCGAGCGGTCCGGAAAACTCAAAGTGTCACATGATCATTTATACTGGTGGAGCATATTTAGTTTTTGAAATATTCTCTACTAGGCATTATGCTTACCCTAAGTGGCTGGAAATGTTTTTCAGGTGTGCCTATGAGGATGTGGACTAAGATATTGAAGTTGTGTTCAGAACCGTGTAGGGTGGTTCTATTATTTGTAGGTCATGAGCCATTTATGTTATTTATTTGGCCGTGTGCCATTCTTGCAAGGGTTACACCTTTTGTACATGATGTAAGCCTTTGGGTGTTTTAATTTAGATGTTTTAGCTATAGAACATCCATTCGACTTAGATGTTATATCTAGGAATGTATGAAATCGAATAAACACATGTATTGTGTGACTATATTATATACATCTGTATGAGAGTTGTTATCTATTGTTTATCATTGGGTGGTTTATTCACGTGAGTTGGACCGTGTAAATCCGGGGTGTGACAAATTGGTTCATAAAAAAACTCTCAGGATTAAAAGGATCAATATTTCCCTATATGGGATTTATGGATAAATTTTTCATTCCTTTATTTAATTTTTTATACGTCTTTTCATAAAAAAAAAAAAAAAAAAAGTTAAAAAATTAACTAAAATAGCTAGTTCTTAAAACAATCCTCAAATGTATAACAATATTTTAAGATATCTAAAATGTATTAGGATTATAAATATTTTGACGTTTTATATTTCTTCATAACAATTAGTTGGAGTTTTGTTTTAAATTTCAAAATATTTTATTGCATGACACATTAATTAATTATGAGCATTTATTCATAAATCCCTCTTCATCTAATTATGTTTCACTTAATTCAAAATATTTTCTTTTGTCCTAATAAATCCTATAAGTGACATAGTTACCAAAATATTCCTAATGATAATAGAAAAACTACTTGGGAGCTCTAATTGGGCACTCCTAATCCACTCCTAATAATCTGAAATGCACCCCACTCCTCACTCCTCATAACTAAGCACCACTCTAATAATAGGGTGAAGCGCTCATTAATGTTCACATTGATAGTGTGAATATTCCATAATTGGAATATTCACACTATCAATTTGAACATTCATACTGTTAACGTGAACATTCACATTGTCAAATTTATTTAATGTGCATGTTCACATCACCAAGTTGTTAAGGGTTCAAAAATTATTTGTAAGGATTCTATTGTTCATAAAATTCCTTAAAAATAATAATTAGAATTTGGCAGGTCAAATGTTCAAAATAATATGATATATTGAAATTTAAGAATATCTTATTCACTAATTGGGATACAAATACTTGAAAATAATTTTTTAATAAATTTTCCATTAATTTAATGTATCCTTCTTCTCCATTTTAGGAGCTTTCATTTGATGATTATTTTCTTCTCATTTTGAAATTATTGTTTACATTGATTTTTTTTCCCCCTAATTGTCATGATTATTTATAAAAAGCTTTGGGTTTTTTCTCTGATCTACAATTCGGATTGGAATTTGCTTGTGGCTCACCATAGATTATGTTTTGATAATTCAAATAATTTATTTTGTAAAATCTTTTATGTATATCATTCATGAGAGAAATTAGGACGATTTAACAATCGCAAAATTTTCATTTTATCAAGTTTATCTTAAAAACAATGAATAATCTATTTTTAAAAGCACACTTATCTTTTTCTTCTTCTTCTTCTTCTTCTTCTTCTTCTTCTTCTTTTGATTCGAGTGAAAGTTAAAAGGAAATAGTTCAGTCTTACAAAACAAAATAGAGAGAGGGCTGAGATTTAGTCCCTCCTCGAGCTTGCAAATAACATATTTGCTACTAGAAAGGATGTTACAGTGCTTGGAAGATCATCAAGAAAGATTAGGTGCTCTTTTTGGTTGACTCCAATGTTCGCTAATGCATCAAGACATTGATTAGCTTCTCTTAGCACATAATGAATGGTGCATCTACATTTTCTCAACATAAAGTTTCCGTTTTCAATCAATGCTTTGTAGGGATGAGTTCTTTCCACTCCATCACTAATTAGTTTCATTGCAGTTTGGGAATCAAATTCTATCTATATTCCATTCAGCCCCTTTTGCATGATGATGGTTAGGCCTCTGTACAGGCCCCATAAATCAGCTTCCAAGCTGGTGCAGTTACCCAGGTAACCATAGTAACCCCATACCTAACTACCAACTTCATCTCTGAGTAGACCTCAATAGCTTGATTGTCCTGGATCACCCTTGGAGCAACCATCAGTAGTTAGCTTGAGTTTACCTGCAATAGGAAGAAGCCAATTAGTTAGTCTAGGCTCTATATAGTTTGGGTTAGCATGTCGTTGAAAGCATCCTAAGTTTCTTAGGCCTTCTTAAGAATTGAGCAAGTGGTAATGTGGTGGAAGGAGGGAGGGGAGTGTGGTTGTCAAACACTTCTTTATTTCTCTCATTCCAAATAGTCCATTATGCTGTCAAAAATATGGTGGGCCATTTAACTTCTATCATCTGGTCTTTTTGTTTCATGTTGGTTTTGATCACATCTTCAAAAGTTTTCATTTTTTTCCTTCTACTACCAGTCGAAGTCTTTAAGTTTTATCTGATAGCTTTTGCTTTTAAGCACCCTCTTAAGAGGTGATCCATGTCTTGTCTTGTTATCTCGCATGTGGTGCAGATATCAAAGTCTGTAAGGTTCATGGTGAGGTTCATTTGGTTTGTTAACAATTTACCATGCATCACCAACCAGAGGAAGCTTAAGTCTTTGAGGAACCATAATTTTCCATCCCAGTTTATCAATTAGAGCAGAATTATGTTCTCTTGCCTTTCTAATGCCTAGGCCCCTTGGTTTTTACTTCTGTAGACATTATGGCAGTTGACCAGATGAACTTTCTTAACATTTTCAGTGCTTCTCTAGAGGAAGTTTCTATTTAGCCTGTCAATTTTGTCACAGATATTCCTACGAAGTTCCATAGTCTACATCAGGTGGTTAGGAATGGTTGAGGTAACAGACTTAATAAGAGTGGGTCTTCTTGCAAGGGATAGGTTCTTGGCTTTCCATCCAGATAACCTTCTAGACATCTTTTCAATGATATCTTTGGTGTGGACATTATTTATTCTTCCATGAAGGAGTGGGGTTCCTAGGTATTTACCTAAGTCATTGGTTAAGGATATGCCACATTGATAGCTCAGAAGAAGAGCTTCTCTTCTAGAGAGGTCAGGGGAGACATACATTTTTGACTTTTGAAAGTTGATTTTTTGGTCAGATATTTCACAAAACTCAAAGAGAACTTTCATGATACAATCACAATTATTTCTGTTGGCTTTGGCAAAAAGAATTAAGTCATCTGCAAAGAAAGATAGCAGATAGGTATGCTATTTTTGGAAGCTTTGAGGCCTTTCCAATCACCACTTTCAATTTTGAAATTTATCATATTGGATAAGTTTTCCATGCAAAGAGCAAATAAATAAGGGGACAGTGGATCCCCTTGTCTAAAACCCTTCCCCACAGTGATGTTAGGAAGGGTCTCTCCATTCCAAATAATAGCATAACTGACATTAGAAACATAATTCATGATAATAGTAATCCAATTAGAATCAAGTTTAAACTGCTTGAGAGTTTGAAGAATAAAATTCCAAGAAATATGATCATAAGCTTTTTTAAGATCAATTTTTAGACCCATACCTCCAGTTTTACCTTTCTTATTTCTGAGAGTTGAATAATCTCTTAGGTTATGATTATATTGTCAGTAGTGGTTCTCCCAAGAATGACGCTACTTTGATTAGGACTGATGAGGTGAGGTAGGAGAGGTCTAATGCAATTGACAATGATTTTGGTGATGGTTTTATGCAGGACATTGCACAGGCTTATGGGTCGAAATTGTTTGATGGATTCAAGGTTCTTCAACTTGGGGAGTTGTATGGTGGGGAAAACAAATAGGCATGACAGAGAGAGAGAGAGAGAGATGATATTAAAATATAGGGTAAATTACATTCACTTCCTTTGAAGATTCTAACAATAAGACTAGCCTCCTTTACTTTTTCTTTTTCTTTTTTTAAATTAAACTAACCTCTCTTGAGGTATTTTGATTTGTAGGTTTTTCCTTTATGTGAGTTGACTGCTAGTCAAACTAATAGTTCTGTTTTTTTTTTTTTTTTTTTTTTTTTTTTTGGGGGGGGTCAATGTTAGTTGTTATATTAGCACATAGAGGGGATTTTAATTTATTTTGTATAAAATTTGAAGTGATTATCTGTAAATTAAGAATAAAACAAATCAATTAATCATTTGCTAGAGCATCTCTAATGTATACTCTTTTTTTCTTTTCTTTTCTTTTTTTAAAAAAAAAATCAAATTTGAGTAAAGGTTTGGGTTCAAATCTACATTTGATACCAAGCATTTCAACGCTAAATTTTCAATTTTTCCCAAACAACTGGTCGACTAGGAGGACAATCGGGAGGATGTCTGGGCAATCGACCGACCTAGTGTAAATTTTCTTTAATTTTTTTCTCAATCCGATCATCTACCTAGTTGATCGGCTAGTCACCCATCCAGTCGTTCACCAACGTTTACCTGTGAGATTTGATGAAAGGTTAAACGCTGCCTTGATATGATGAAAAAAGTAGGTCTCCCTTCATTTGATACTAATTTGGTAAAATAGTTGGAACACTGTTTTCACTAAATTTTCACCAAATTTAAATTTGATGAAAGATTTGAGTCTGGGTTGAAAATGATCATAGGCAACAAATTAGTATGAATTATTGAAACCATATGAGAATTACAATAACTTGTATGCATGTAAAGCAATAAATTATATATGCATATATGTATATATATTTATAGTCATGACATGTAATGTTCCAATTTGATTTTTTATTAGTTTAAATAGTGAGACTCATCAACTTTATCTTATTTGTTAGAAGACAATTAAACTGTATGATGTAAAGTATTAATTAAAAACCACCCAATGACTTATTTTATATTTATATAATTAATTTTTTAATTTGTTTCATCTTCACTTTTGTCATAACAATAGGTTATTCTATGGGACAATTACTTACAGTGGGTTTTGGAAAAACCTATCACAAATCAGTGGGAAATTCTATTTCCACACAACTAATTACCTCAATACACATCATTTCTCAGTGCACACACTTATTAATTTGGTTATAAGTTATTATTCTCATTCCACACATTTCATGTTCCAATTATTCCCTAACTTGTACCCTTGGACACACACCACCTAAACCCTCATTTCATACACCTGTACCCATTGTAGTCATTTTCTTTCTCCTCAAAATAGGGAGATGATTATTATAAATTTCAAAGATCTATCACTCAAAGTTGTAGATACCTAAAACTAACCCAATACCCAGTTGGAAATTTTAATAAATCAAAGCTATTCAAGAACAGAAATATATAAAAATGCAAGGGTACCTATTTAACATTGATATTGAGAATCTTCAAGTGAGAAGACAAAACCATTCCAAGACTGAATAATCAAAACCCAGGTAAGAAAAAACTAGTCAGTGATCACTAACTCAATCCTTCGCCGTCAATCTAAACGGATCGCCGATGACGACTTTGCGGCTGTCATGACTAGAGAACAAAGTCTTGATACGTGGACGGCAATGCCATCATTCTCTTTTGCCTTTTCGATTTCGAATTGGGCTTGATTTCGAGATCTTTTTCTCTCTCTTGAGTTCCAAACTGGGTTATGATGAGTTGATTGAATTTGAGAGCTCTTCTAATTTGCCTGATGACTCTCTTCTGTATGCATGGAACACCAATTATAGATCCTGTAATGTAGTGGCCGGGTCAGTTTAACTTGACCCATATTCTTTCTTGGTTGGGACACGAGGTTGTTCAAGGTGACGTGAACCTTTTGAGTGTATTTTCGACCTTGGGAGTGCCTCGGACTAGCTACTGGACAGCAGCCCAGAGCTTTTGGTTTGAGCAGGGCACGCCTGCGACCACCATGGTCACGCCCGCGATTTGCAAATTTGACCTCAGGTCAATCGGCCTAGAGACGAGTGCGTGGCTCGCGATGGGCCGTGATGAGGGGGCCGCAGTATGCACAGTCGCGGTTGCGGTCAAGGAGCTCATGCCCGCGAGCATGCCACTTAGGCAGGTCGTGGCCGTGGTAGGGGGGTTCACGCCCACAACCTCTTTTTCTATAAAAACCCGTGAAAAGCTAAAAATATCTGTTTTGATCTCTTTTTCTCCTCTTTCTCCTCCAGTTCGCCTTTTTTGCCTTTTTCTAAGCTTCAAAGCTTGGTTTCACCTATTTCTAGTCACTTTCTATGCCTAGTCCCTTATACCAAAACGTAGAGTTCGTTGAGTGCTTCCATTTAATCTGAATGGGTCATTTTTTCGTTGTCAGTGGTTTTCTCGGCTTCTTTCCTTTTTGCTTCAAGAGGTACGGTCCATTTCTTAAACTCGATGTGAGTTCGGTAGTGTATTTGCGATGTATTTTTAATATGTAAATTTTGTTATTTTTAGGTTGATTTTGGAAAGTTGTTTATAAATTGAGGGTTGTTCCAAAAAAGGGTTGTTGAGCTATGGTTTGGCTACAAAAGTCTATTTTCCCTTTACAAAGATGCTTAGGAGTATTTAAAAGTAAAAAGCCCAATTTGAGATAAAAAAACCTTTTGGGAATTGTTGGATTTTTGGAGGAAAAAAAAAATGGGACTTGATTGGAGAAAGGTGTTATGAGATTTGGAAAATATCGAATGTTGGATACTCTTGTGGAAATGCTTTGGAGTTGTGACTTTAATATTTTTGGATTTGCATATTTGGATTGTTATCTTTTATTTATTGTATTAGAGATAACTGTTTTGGCTATCGGTGGAGGATAGCATTGCCATGTGTTAGAAATTGCATGTGGACTAGGCAAATTGGATTGTTTGTAAATCATGCATCTCATGGATTTTGGAATGGATTTCAAAATCGGAATTGTAGGATTTCAAAAAGGTTGTTTTGGTATCCTTGTTTATATTGTGAAAACATTGGTATCATTTCGAAAAGAAATCATATTTTTGAATTATATGTATTGTGTTATTGGAAATGGTAATTAAAATGGTAAAACTGTAAGGGAGTGTTAAAGCAGAACTAAGTTGGCCTATGTATCCTTAGTCTAAGACCTAAACCCGCGCGGTAGATGTCGAGCCTTCCAGTTAATACCAGTAAAAATGACATAGTGACTTGAATAGTTACTATTATGAACACTAGCCCTGGAGATTTATCCATTTTATTTATTATTGCTTTGGTTTTAAAAAGAATGTTTTGGAAACAGTTTTAGCAATGTAATTGTTGTTGTTTAGAGATATGTTCTCATTTGATTTGGCAATGTATTTGCTCATTGGTATTAAGATACCTAGATTCGTTTTGGAAATGGATTTCTCTTTTGTTTCAAATAGATGTTGTAACTCGGGAAAACATTTTAAATAAACGTAAAGTTTTAATAACGGGAAAGAAAGGATTTCATTGAGAAAGCAAGTGGATTTGGAAAATGCGTTTGGGCATATTATATATATGTATTGCATCATGATCATTTATATTGGTGGAGCATATTTAGTTTCTGAAACATTCTCTACTAGGCTTTATGCTCATCCTACATATTTGAAAATGTTTTTCAGGTGTACATGTGTGGATGTGGACCGGGGCGTGAAGTTGTGTCAGAATCGTGTGGGGTGGTCCTTTTATTTGTAGGCCATGGGCTATCCATGTTATTTATTTTCCATGTGCCATTCTTATAAGGGTTACACCCTTTGCATTTGATGTAAGCCTTTGGGCATTTCAATTTAATTTATAACATCTATGAATGTTTTAGTTACGGAACATCCATTCAATTTAGATATTGTATCTAGGAATGTATGAAATCGGACAAACACATGTATTGTGTGACTATATTATAGACATCTACATAAGAGTTGTTATCTATTGTTATTGTTGGGTGGTTTATTCACGTGGGCCGGACCACATAAATCCAGGGCGTGACATGCAATGACATGGTGAATTACCTTGACAAGTAGATTGAGACCTTTGCATTAGATTAGGGAAGATAAGGAGTTGGATGGGGAGGAAGAGGATGAATCTGTAGATGAAGCAATGGAATAGATGAGGATGAGGAGGAGAAGAAGAATAAGAAGTTGACGATGATGAAAAAGTAGAAATAGCACAGAGTCCTTTGAGAATTTCTAAATCTTCATTGGAATTTATGTAAATTTGGATCAAACAAATCGAATCAGATGAAGGGATACAAGAGTAACGAGAAAAAATTGGAGAGAGAGAAATATGAGAAATAGAGAGATGATTCTCATTCCATACACTTTGTGTTTTGATGTCCATTATGGTCATTTTGCTTTAGAGTATAATTATCATTAAAATAATATTTCATTAAGTGAGTGCATATAGGTAAGTAGGTGTGTAAAAATAGAATTTTCTCAAATCAGTGGGGAATCTTTTAAAATTCCATCAGCAATGGCAAGTGTAAAAATAATTATCAATACATGACTTTATTAGTTGAATGTACCAATCTACCCTTTTTTTGTCTCTCTCTCTCTCTCTCTCTCTCTCTCTCTCTCTCTCTCTCTCTCTTGTTTTCCTCCCTCACACCTCTCTCACTGTCAACTCACACTTTCGAGAAGTTATTGGTTAGTCTTGGGGCACTGCCACGTGATGCTCCAACAGTGTTCTGATTGGTAGAGGAAGTGATTAGGAAACATAAGGAGTATGGTAAATTGTGATTAGTGAGGGGTATGGCCACATAGCGTATAACAACCCTCATTTTGCCTTAGTCATATTCATAAGAATCATGATTTTGGTTTGTTAAGCTCGCATCTTGTAAACTTTGATATTTTGTCTAAGTATGGGATCATGTCTTGTTTTGATGCTATTGTGTTTTGCCTAAGTATAAGATCCCTGTTTTGTTCCATGCTTGGTGTGTTGAACTTAGGCTATCTACCTTTGCTACCTTACACCTAAGTCACATCTTTGAACCTCTTACACCTAGGCCGTTGAGCGACAACACCTAGGACCATCTTGGAACCATCTTGGCTGAGCTCGACTGTAGCTGGCTTCTCGTGTTCCTCGGAGGGGTTTAGCCTCCTCGAATAGGATAGCCCTACAGTTCGGACTCCTGTGGCTCTGAATCTGGTTTCACAAGTGCAATGTAAAACAGAAAAACACAAATGAAAGTCCAAATTTGGCAAATATTTGGAAAATATATTTACAATCAGAAATGCCAAAAATTGACTACATTGCCAGATTTCAGAGTCGCCACCTAAATATTTTTAGAAAATTTAGGAAACCCATGACTTGTGCCAAAGGCCACTTGTCTATCATAACCAAAGTGTCCCGGCTCAAGAACTTAGGTATAAGAGGGAAAGGTCATGAATTGAGCACCACACTCACCCGATCAAAGATCGACCTCTACTAATCATGATGTGATTTTTACGTACATTATATGCCATATTCTGATTATTATGCTAACTTACTATGTGAGGCACACAAGTATAGACTACGTCACCTATTTTGAAATGCTTTGATTTCATGTTTGTTTGAAAAGAGTTTTGAATATGTGCTACTTGAAAAAGCAAGCTCATATGCACCTTTATCAAAATCATCCCAATTTAAACGAAATAGCCTTTATCCATAAGCATTCAAAGAGGTATTTCAAATAAGCACTTAGCCTCATGGTATTATGCTTGATATGGCAACACAAACACACATGCGATATGCTAAAGCGAAAATGCTCACCTAGTACTCAACCGAGGCAAGCCAAAGAGAAGAAAAATAATTAGAAAAATGCATGCTCTACCATGCAAGTGACTGATGCAACACATACAAAATGCAACTACTAGGTTCAATTTATTTAACATGTCATACGAATCAACTCAAAGCATGCGGCAACGCACGTATTCAAGTAAGTAGGAAATGACAACAGTGTTTAAATGATGATCCAAACCCAATGCATGTAAAACATGGATACGAAGCATGACAATGATATGAGAATGGAAAACATGATGCTACCACGATAAGCATATAAATAAAAGGAAGAAATAAATGGGGATTGGAAGACATACAAAATATTACAAACGTTACAAATTTACCCTCGCACAAGAGGGTCCAAATGAATGTCCTAATTAAACTAATTATTACAAACTCAAATGAATAAACTAGACGAATTAATTATCTATTACAAGTCCAAATAAAAGTAAAAAAAAAAACTAATTAATTACACATACTAATATTAAAGCACTAATTTAAAGAACTTGAACGGGAAGTGAGGAGCTGCACGCATACAACCGAGAACATCCTCCCGGAAACCTCTCTGTTTGCTGCCAGAATCTGCTCTGTTTGTAGTTAGAAAATTATTCTGTTTTGGCCTCAAATTCTATTCTGTTCTGTTGTAAAAATGCCACTGCCTATACAAAATAGGTGGCCAACCGACCTTGAAAAGTGATCGGACGTACAGAGTGATGGCTGGCCAACCACTGCTTTTAGGAAATGCCCAGCTACCACGGAGTTGAAACGGAGCAAAAACAGAGTGTTTCCAGGAGATGTTTATCCTCTTTGCTCTTCCATATCATGAAGATGATCAAGGGAGGCGTAGATTCAATTCACAAATCATTAATTGTCGCAAATTTGTTGTGTGATGATCTTAGAACCGATAGGACAAAAGCTCAATAAAATGAAACGAAAGATAGATAATACATGCTCCCTATTATGAAGTTACCTCAAAGGAAGGGGTAGATATTGCTTCATGAACCATTAAACATCACTAAGAAGTATGCAATGATTCTAGACGCAATAGGTTCAATATAACGTCCGATTGAACATAACCCAATTTTATTACCTCTTTTTACTCCAATTTTATGAGCCTCTTTTACATTACCTTTCCATTTCTTATCTTTTCTTCCTTTTTGTCCAAAAGTGATGAATACGTCCACTAAGTACAAAAGCAATAAAGATAGCGATCACGACTTGACCCGAGAAATGAGCTTGTTAAGCCCTTTTCTTCGGGAGAAATTACAAAGGAAGAATCAAACTCATGTACAAGTGATAATGAATTCGGAATCAAACCCAAAATGAGTGACAATGACTAGTCAAACTCAAAAGAGCGATAATGACATAGCCAAACCCAAAATGAGCGATAATGAATCCAAATGCAAACTCGACAATAAGCTATAATGACACTTTCCTTTGTGATTTCCAAGGGTCTAACTAGAAAGTTAGCCCCTTAGAAGTAATGCACTGGCGATAAAGAGAAGTATCAAAGGGGAGATCACGCTTAGCATAAGAGAGATGTAATGCCCTGGTAATGAACCTCCGAAGAGATTAAACCATTTAGCATGAGAGGTCTCCTTCTTATGCTTTGAGCAATAATCTTTTGTTTGATACAACTCTTACTCAAAGAAATAAAGAAAGGAGGGAGATTGCAGAGTGCTATGGGAAAGTGGGTGATTACAATGTTATGAACATATATGAAAGCTATAAATAAAAAAAAATAAAAAAATAAAAAGTGAAAGAAATGATTATCAACTCAAATGGATTGGAAGCTATATACATAAGGACTTACAACAACACATCTATAGTATTTCAAAGCATAATTTAACACACTAAAAAGCTTTGCAACTGCACAAAAACTGTGCTAAAAATCAAGTTTTTGAAGTGGAAAAAGTGAGCCAAAAAAAAGGCTAAAGCCAAGAGGTTTTTACCAACCAACAAGCTTAAGGAATGGTGGCTAACCCCTCCTCTTTTTTGTGACTTAAAATCACATATTTCAGGCCTCAAAATGCTTTGAAAATAGTATGAAAAAAGCAAAGGAAAGAGAGAGAAAAGATGGTACAAAAGCTCAAAGTATACCTCTTAAAAGAGAGGAAGAGCTTCTAGTTCACAAACCACAAGTTGAGCGCTCTCTTTTTTTTTTTTTTTTTGATAGAAACAAGTTGAGCACTCTCAAGAGCTGAAATTGTGTTCAAGAATCTCAGCAAAAAGGCCTCAAGTTTAGGCTTAGGAAGTGTATGTATGGTGTATGTATATTATAAGAGAGGAGGGAAGAGTGTTTAACAAGTTATGGCTCTTGGCAAAATTTTCTAACCCCAAACCATGAGGGGAGGTCATGTATTTATAGAAAAATAGGTCCTCACGTCATAAATATATGTAATGAGACAACTGTTGCAAAGCATGCACATGGGGACAGTTGGCAGTTGTCAAAATATCTATTACGCTAAACATGGTCGACCGGCCATGAAGAGGGACGGTTGGCCAATCAAAAATGGCCTGCCAGCCACTTGTTGGCCAGTAGGTCTCTGAGTGGTTAGGCTAGAAAAAATTAGGTTTTGGTCCAAAGGGGGTGCATGGTTTAGGTTCTGAAGCTCAAAACCGAAGCCTCTTACAGAAGAATTCAAACGATTGTACAGCGTAACATTATTTCTTCATCGAGAGTTTCAAAGTAAGGCTTCCAAGTCTTAAGGGCGGTCACAAATGGAGTGTCTACAGTTGGCCCTCTTTGACAGAGCTTCAAGTCATGAAATGACATGAGTGAATGTCAAAGTCCGAAGACGATCCATTTGACAAGGCCGTAAGCCTTGGGCAAACTATCAAAATGTAAATGCAATTGGTTGAACTCGAAAGTTGCCTACGTATCCCTTTGCAGGGAATCAAACCAACATAGTTTATGGGCAAGATGCAAATGATATGCACAAGACTACACTTGAAAGTTGGACTTACACGCTTCGTGAATCCGGTTATTTTTGAAAATCCATGATTATGCAAGACAATGCAATAAGCAATAATCAAGATGACAGCATATGAATGAAAGGCTTAAATCAAAAAAAAACCTGACCATGCCTCATACAGAAACGAGTAAGCAAATAACAAGTCAAAACACGTTTCACATGAAAAAAGGAAAAGACGGTACAACTAACAGGCGTATCTCACTATATTTCATACGGAGAGAGGGAAGGTTGTAACCAGGTAAAAACAACGTCCTAACGTATTTCACATGAAAAGAGAGAAGGGTGGTATAACCAACAGGCATATCTCATCGTATTTCATACGGAGAGAATGAAGGTTTTAACTAAGAGAAAACAACATCCTAACGCGTTTCACGCGAAAGGACTGCAGGGTGGTGTAACCAACAGACGTATCTCACCATATTTCATACGGAGAGAGAGAAGGTTTTAACTGAGAAAAAGCGACATCCTAATGTGTTTCACGTGAAAGGATGGAAGGGTGGTGTAACCAACAGGCATATCTCACTGTATTTCATATGGAGAGAGGAAAGGTTTTAACCAAGAGAAAACAACATCCTAACGCGTTTCACGCGAAAGGACAAAATAGTGGTGTAACTAACAAGCGTATCTCACCGTATTTCATACGGAAAAAAGGAAGGTTTTAACCAAGAGAAAACAATATCCTAACGCGTTTCAAACAAAAGGATGGGAGGGTAGCTTAACCAACAGGCGTATCTTACCGTATTTCATACGGAGAGAGTGAAGGTTTTAACCAAGAGAAAACAACATTCTAACGCGTTTCACACGAAAGGACGAGCAAGTGGTGTAACCAACAGGCGTATCTCACCGTTTTTCATACACAGAGAGGGAAGGTTTTAACCAAGAAAAAGATACGGGCCAAACTATGTTTCACGCAAGAGGAGGTGAGACAAAAGGTACAAGCCAAACTACGCTTCGCGTAGAAAGGGAAGAGGGGGTACAAGTCGAATCACACTCGTGTGACAAAGGTGAACACAATATATGAAAATCATGATGCTTATGGATGCAACATAATTGCTGTAGTTGATGCGGGAGATGATGCGATGCATGTTCCATACAACATAACAGGCAACATATTTGAAAAGATAAATAAGAAGCAGTGATTTTGAAAACACCTCACAAAGATCGGGGAACTTTCCCACTTCGAAGAAATGACGGGACCCGGCACGGTGCATCCGGAATGTAATCTCAGAATTTTCTGAAACCAAAGCAAACCTAATTTCTTCAATTTTCCACTTTAGGATGAACACAAGACCCTCCATGCATAGAATACACAGGATCTTAGCAAAAATCAACTCTGGACCACTTAACAGGTACGGCTGGCCAACAGATGGGTCGGCCAACAAAAAGATTAAACGGCCGACCACCCAATCTGTTTCAGGGGTAGAAATGGGTTTTCACACCTGTGGCTTATTTAAAACACATTTTGGCCCTATATTTCACACACACAACCTCTAAAAACTCCTTCCCTCTCTCTCTCTCTAGGTGCCTGTCTCTCTAGATTTTCACTCTTCTCGTGTTACCCAACGACCCACGCAACTTTTTTTTCGTAAAACCCTCTTAGCCCTCTACATTTTGAACCGATTGGATTTTGATTTGGTCGAGTTTTGGGGTTTCACATTGTTCTTGGCTCATTCTCATGGGTGTTTCTTGGTCTTTGGTACTTTCTCCCAAGTTTTGACTTTTCATCTCTTTTTCTCTCTCCTAGGGTTTGTTTTTGGGATTTTTCACCTATTTCCCTCATTTTCCTTATTTTCTCTCTCCACCCACTATATTTCTCTATAGTGAATGATATTCCACATGATGGTGCCCCTCCTGAGGTACCAGTGCTTCCACTCGTTGCGGGTGTTGAAGAGCCGATGATTGAGGAGGCTGACGGAGCAAGAAAGGACATTGTCGTCGATATTGCTGTGAAGGAGATCTATCCTCCAGAGCCTGAGCCCGAGCTACCGCCGTTGACCCTAAGGCCATTTGACCCTGTCACCTACCATCCACGCATGCATGCGATGATTCCCGAAAGTATGTTGCGATTTGAGGACTTTGCCAGGGGTATACCTGAGGACTTCCTCTTGCGAGAGTGCACCTCTCATCTTTCACACGAAGCTTCTGAGGTAAAAATCTTTGCTCTTTTTTATGCACTTTGCTTGCTTTGATAATTCATTTATATTCTTTCATCTGACATGTACTTAACAAATTCTTCTTTCAACACTGCCTGGAGAGGCTATGAAGCAGTGACTACGAGGGACTGGTACTAGGAGTTCCTCGCTCGAGTCCGAGAGCTAGTGGACAAGGCAGGCTTCAGCCTATTCTACTCAAGGCTTGCACGACTACAGGCCAGTTGAGCCTTACTTGGTGCTTTAGTGAAGAGGTGGTGGGACACCACCAACTCCTGCCACTTCTCCTTCACCGGGGAGATGACGATGACCCCCTATGACTTCTCCATGATCACGGGGCCATGAGTAGGGGGTGATCTGATCCCCTTCAACATTGACATGGGCTAGTAAGAGGCAGCTTGGATCTATCTGCTTGGAGCACACCCTCCCTTGGACAGGCCAGCCATGGTCAGATATAGCTGGTTCTACGACTACTTCCACAGGAGTCAGACAGAGAGTCAGGAGCAAGTCGAGTAGTACACCTGGGGCTTCCTGGGCTATCTCCTCGGTACCACCTTGTTTGCGAACATGTGGAATTCCGTAGGTTTGTATCTACTGAGCGCTTTTGTGGTGTTGCCCCTGGTGTGGTTCTACGACTGCGGTGGCACTAGCCTTGCCACTTTGTATGGCTATATGAGCTCCGGTTCCCGTAAGAAGGGGAACAAGGTTGGGGGCTACTGGAGAGCTTGGGAGGTACTCACTGCACTTTCTGTTCACTTCTGTTACAGATTATGCTTTCTACTTTGCACTTTTTGTCTTTATTTCTGTTCCTACCTGTTGACTTGCAAACTGATCTTTTCTTGTAGCTCTGGGTCTATGCCTACTTTCCTACCCTCGCCCCGATTCCACGAGATGAGGTGGAGACAACTCTTCCCAACTCCAGACGATACGATGGCAAGTGCCACCCTTGGTGCCACAGTGTTACCATCTTTGCCTATTACCGTCGTTTATTCGATACAGTGATGGCGCGTGAGGTAGTCTAAAACTCATACTCATTTTTGCTCCATTTCCATTTCCATTGCTTCGGCCCATACTCTGACAACTGAGACAACTGACAACTGTAAATTCTCTATTGCAGGTGACATGGCAGCCATGGGCAGTGATGCCGGCCGGAAAGAGGAACGAGTACGATGGGTCTTGGGACATCTCCAGGCTGCAAATCTTGATGGAGGGTCCTTTCTGCAGAACTTGGTACTTAGGGGAGAGGTTTATGTGCCAGACCCTTGGTCTACCAGCCCCCGTCGTTCCTGCTCCTCTCCTTACATCGATGAGGATAGCCGATAGTCTACCTATTACGGCCATCGTTCAATTCATGGCGAGGCAGGATGCCAATCTCTTACGCAGGGTCGGGGATTATGCCGAGTTTATCTGGACCCACCTCATGCCTCCCCTGATTGGAGCTCGCGCAAGAGGCACTGTTGATGCACCCGTTGCCAGAGGCGCCGCTCGTGCAATCAAGCCTGATATTGGAGGGGTTGCCCCCGCTGTACATGTTTTAGGTCTACCTATGATCCCAGCCACGATCACATATTGGCGGCCGAGTGAGATGGCTCTGCAGATTCCAGTGGAGTACCCGGAGGAGCGCAAGTACGTTAGGGACCCTGACATGTAGCAGGTATGCACTTTATCTTGCAGTTTGTATTTCATATTCCCTTTTTTGTATACTAATGTTAAAACTCATTTGTAGGTGTCGGTGGAGTATGCCGACGGCCTCCTTTAGTTTGTTGACTCTCTAGTCAGAAGGTACGAATAAGGGAGGCACTACTTGCTCTCCATGGTCATCAGTACTCTACTTTTCTCATTTACCTAGCTGCTCTGATTCTCTTTTTGCTATACTCATACTGATTCTGCACTAATACTGTTATGATACTCTATTTCTTACTTTTAGCCTCCACTTATACCTGCGGCACTAGCAGCACTAGCGGCAGCTCCTCCAACTGTGGGGAGGAGGGGTAGACAGGCTCTCATACATGATAGGGGTGAGGGTAGAGATTAGGGCAAAGGTAAGTGTGCCCGGAGGGAAAGTGGAGAGTCCCAGCTGCAGGAGACTTCCTCATCCTTAGAGTCGATTTTCAGTGGAGATGATGCTGAGACTAGTGGCACTGAGGAGACGATGAGCGGGCGCTCCAGGTCTGGGAGCGAGGGAGATAAGGCTTGTTCTGGGTCAGGGAGCAGAGAGGATGATACTGGCTCTGAGTCCCACTCCTCTGATGATAGTGGCGCTGACGGTGACATTACTCCTAAGTCCCCTCCTCAAAAAAGGAAGAAGAGGGCCTCTCAATGCATTTGATATGACTGGTACTGAGTTTTCCATTCCTTTTTACTCTTTTGTTTTGTTTTGGTAGTTCAAAACCTTGTACAGCTTCAGATAGGTCTGTTACTTTTTGTTTTAAACACTTGTATTTTCTCTTTTGTAAAAACTATGATCGGGGTCGAACCCTATAGTTTTATATGAAAGAAAGAATTTTGTTTTGTATAGCATCTTAAGAATCGCAATGGCACAACACTTGCATAAAATTGTAACTAAATTCAAAACTGAGAATGCTTGTATTTGAATGATGTTCATAACCGGATATTGAGCCTACAACTGACCAAAATGCAAAATACAACTCAATAAAGGAAAAACAGACCTAAAACAACCTAAACACAGCTATTTACACTTGCTAGAAACAAAAGACTCAAAACAAGACTCAAAAGCAAAAGGCCCAACATAACACTGCTGTCCAGCTGCCTGGCCAGCACACTTGGTCGGCCGGCCAATAGAATGGACGACCAGCTGGGAAAGGTGGCTGGTCAGCCAACATCTATGGCTAGACAACTAGCAACAGCTGTCAGCCACTCACACAACCTTATCTTCTATAAAGGTCTTCTCTCGCTCTTTCTTCGACAGAACTTCATCTTTTTTGCTACTTTCTCTGAAAATTGAGATTTTTCTTGTTGAGAGGGTCAAGGATTGGACGACCACTTTGGACGACACGGAAAAGGTAAATTTCAGTGATTTTGGCATAAACACTCTTTTTCTGTTGAGTCGCACCCCGCTTTATTTTTCGTTCCTTCATGCCGCTGTCCGATGTTGGAACCCAGTTATTCATGTGTTTCACTTCGGAGCACAAGAGATGTGTCCTACTTTCGAAGAGTTTTTGGCATTAATGGAGTCCCAGCACGATGAGGAGATTATGCCTCAACCCCGTGTTGGCCATGCAAGGCCTCTTGAACGGATGTGTGGGCTTACTCTATAGACCGCCCCGAACTCGCTCCGTGCGCCCCCCTTTCGGAGAGGGCACAAATTATAGTTCTTAGCTACTACAGTTCGGACTCCTATCACGGTTCTGAATCTAATCTCAGAAAGTGCAATGTAAGACTGATAAATCACCAAAGAGTCCAAATCGGGCAAATCGTTTTGGAAAATCAATTTTAATCAAAAAGCGCCAAACATGGACTGCTTTGCCAGATTTCAGGGTCACCACCTAATATTTTGTTTTGGGAAATTTAGGAAACCCTGACTCGTGCCTAAGGCCATTTGTCCGTCATCACCAAAGTTGCCTCGGCTCGAGAACTTGGGTACAAGGGGGGAAGGTCATGAAATGAGCACCCACGCTCGCCCGATCAAAGGATCAGCCTCTACTAATCATGATATGTTGTTTTTGAAAACACATGCGTTCTTATTCCAGTTTATTGGCTAACTTACTATGTGATGCGCACAGCATACAAGTATAGACTAAATCACTCAATTTGGAACAAAACATCTCATGTTTGTTTTTCGAAAATGGTTTGAAGTTGCTACCCTCAAGTAGGCTAAAATGCGGATTTGCCACCCTCAAGTGGGCTTAAAACATGATTTGCCACAAACAAGTGGGCTTAAACGCACATTTTGATGAATGGTTCCAATTCAAGCAATGAAACCTTCATCCACAGGCATTCATGCAGTTAAACACTTAAGCAGTTAGCCTCGTGGCAAGCATGATATCATGGCAACACTCACACTCATGCAAGGATGCTAAAGCATAAACACTTACAGTGTACTCCGAGCCAAAACAGAAGCTAGTTAGTAATCAATGCATGATCCTAGCTATGTGAACAATGCCTAATGCAACACATGCGAAGATGCAACTAAAATAGGCTCGGCTATCTAGAATGGCATACGAATGCAACACTCGATAACATGCTTTGAAACACGTATTCAAGTCAGTATTGAAATACAATGCAGTTTGAATGATGCGCCGAGCCCGATGCATGCGATACGAATGAATGATGCACGCATGCAAGCAAAAGGATGCTAATTGAAATATGCCCTAAAACTAACCATAGAAAGCTGATAAGTAAAAGGTAGAAAGAAATGGGGTTGGAAGACATGCACACACACACGCACCCTTATTACAAAATTGTGTCTCGACGGAGGGTCCGAATGAAAGCTAAGCTATTCTAAGCTAAGCTACTTAACTAATCTAATTAAGCTAATTAGACTAATTATTACACAACCAAAACGAATAACTAGCAAAACAATTACTAATTATTACAAAACTTAACTAATTAACGAATTAACTAATTAAATTACAAATTCATGCTAAGCATTAAAGTATGTGAACTAGGCTGCCTTAGCTCTACCTTGAAGAAGTTGAAGATGCATGCTCGGTTCCCGTCCCGAAAAGCTCTCCAAATGCTCTTTAGAGGCTCTGCTTGCAGGGTGTCTTCCAGTGCTTGCTGCTAAAACTTACCAAAATAGTGCTGGGGAGTGCACCAGTGGCCTGCCGGCCATGAATGGTTGCTGCCGACCCCCCTACCGGCCAAGGATGCACACTGCCGGCCACAAATGAAGAGGTGCTGGCCAACAATCAGAGGGTGCTGGCCACTAGTGTGCTGTGACACCAAGCTGCAATAGAGCACAAAACAAAGAAAATAGAGGGTCTCCCAAAAACATGTACGTACTATGCCCCTCCATATCATCTCAAAACATCAAGGGAGAGACATAATTGGATCCAAGACCATCAATCAAGCATCACAATGCATGATGGCCAAAGATCCAATTTGTACAAACTCAATAAATGCATGGCAAACAAGACACTTAGACCATCTCCTTATCATGAGAGATCAAAGGCAATGGAGACCAAGGGAGATTGGCTCATTTCCTCACTTCAAGTATGAAATGAGCCAATCTTCCTCGTGTTCAATACGGCATCCGATTGAACACAATGCAAAGGAAGCAACATGACATGCAAACAACATGCTAGGACATTTAAGCATTAAAAGCTAGTGAAGGACACAACACTAGAATCATGCAAAGCAATGCTCGATGGACTAAACCAACACCAAACAGACCCCATGCATGCCAAAACAGTGGCCAAAATGAACTGAGATGATGGCTTGAAAGGCAAGAAATGATGCTCATACAATGGCTCACAAACAAGGCATAAAGGTACAACTCTCAAGAGCACTTAAAGAGTGAAAAACATGGAAGTGTGACAACACTATATGCTCTGAAATAACATGCCAAATGATGCCAAAACATACAAATGCCTCAAGCCAAGCATGCAAGACACCTCAAAACTCTAAGCTATTCAAGACTATTGCACTACAAGCATGCATAACAAGCATCATACGACCAAGAAGCCTCAAAATAGAGCTAAAGAATGTTAAAACATGAGTAAAAACTTGCTGGAGTGGAGCCAAAACATGCTAGAATAATGGGCCAAAACAACAAGTATACTAGGCTAGTGAGCAAGGTTTACACTACAAGTGTAAGAAGCAAATGAGGGATGCTCTAACCAACCAAAAAAAGAGTTGTATCATGGCAAAATAAGACCAAAAACACACTGACATAGAACCAAAATAGGCTAGCATGATGGATCAAAGCATTGAGCACACAAGGCCAAATGGTAAGATTACACTACAAGTGTAAAAAAGCATGCATGAGGTGACTCAACCAAGCCAAAACAGTGTTATGCCATGCTAAAATAAGGCCAAAAATAAGCTGAGAACAAGCCAACACATGCTAGAAAAACATGCTCAATCATTAGGCCAACAAGGCATGCAACCAAGACAAAAGGAGAGGGGACCACCCCCTCTTATTTTGGACCTCAAAATCACATTTCTACCACTGAAAATCCACTGGATTTCAGTGGCTAAAAGGCTAAACAAAGATGATTTCAAAGGCCTTAAGAAATGGTACAAAGCTTAAGCAAATAAGGCACACAAGAGGGTAGAACACCCTCAACACCAAAGAGGCCTCAAACAACCATTTTAAACACTTAAAATCAGAGCTTTTTGTAGTTAACAACCAAGCCTAAAACAACATGCAAAGGTGGCTAATATGGTATACAAAATAAGCTTAGGAAAGGGAATATGCTCACCCTTGAAGCACAGTAGCAAGGCAGGTCCTTCTCTGAGCCAAAACCAGCCTTTTGAGTTCCAAACAAGACCCTCAGATACCTCAGCAACAAAGTGATGGTGCTTTACTAGGTGTTGTAGTGCAAAAGTGAAGAGAAAATGCACTTTAAGACACTATTAAGCACAAATATAGAGAGAGAAGGAGAAATATAGAGCGAGATGGATATGTTTAGCCCTAAAATTGATGAACCTCTAGAAAGGGGGAGGAGCCTCCCCTTATATAGAGCAATGCAATGCAAAGCTTGTTTAACAAGCTTGAAATGGCCTCCATCCCTCCATACACGTGTATGGAGGATGGCTCAGTGAAAACCAGCTGGCTCAAAAGATCTAGCACAAAATACGCTGAAACAAAGTGTCCTGCCGGCCATCAGTGGTGGCCAGCAGTGCCTCATTGATGGCCGGCAGGCTTCATCAATGGCCGACAGACCTAAACTCAAGGCCGGCAGTGCCTCACAAGAAGCATGCTGAAAGGACCAACACATGGTCCAAAAATGGGGCAGAAAGGATACAGAATTTGGAAAGCTCAAACCTGTGACGTTCTGCTGTGAAATTCGAGTACTCGATGAGCAATCGAACTTGTCATTGGATGTACCTCCAAGAACATCCAAGTCTTGAGGACGGTCAAAAATAGGGTGTCTACAACTTTACACAAGATTATGTTTACTCGCACACTTCCTACTTGCCCCTAGTTACAGCGGAGTTAGCATTAGGTTGATCAAAGTGGCCCAACATCTCAAGGAGGGTCAGAGTTGCATAGATTTGGCATTGGCCAAAACTTTGATGGGTTTAGATGCCTTCCATCGACGGGAGACTTATCGGTTTGCAGGGAGTCCACTGCTTCTCCAGGTATTGTTTCCCACCCTCTCTTATTTATAATTTCTCACATCACTTTGGCACTCACTCTTTATTTTCTCTCAAAGACCATTCCTTACTTTTTCCTCTCAACGCACATCTCTCTATTCTTTAATCTCTCTTCTTTTTTATCCCTTCTCAGGTGTGGTTGATGGATAAGTTGAAGGTCGTGGACCCTTGCCCTAGTATTTGGCCAGATCCTACTTTTTTCGGCTGCGGCTAGGGAACTTTTCCATAGAGGGATTATGGTGTGACTGGATATGCAGCAGATCCGCAGCTAACATCGCTTGTTGTTGCCCTTGGCTGAATTTGACCAAGATGAGCTACAGTATGTCTTGCCAGCTGGGTATAGAGTTGATTGACTTTTCTTTTCAAGTTTTTATGATGTAAAAGCAACTTTGATTTAACCCTAGAGTTGGAGGTTGTACTTGTGTTGAAATCATGTAATTAAAGTTGTGAGCACTGAAAATTTTCCTTTTTGGTCCAAATAATGGTCTGTGTTGCAAAAGGTAAAATTTTGAGAAAATCAACTTCATTAAAACTTTTCAAAACAATTTTGGCAAACAGTCATTACCTAACACACATGGAATCAATCCTCAAGACGTACAGCCGAATCAAAAAGATCATAACTGCTCACAACTGTATTCACCATTACTACTCTATCTTACAACTGACCCTTCTACCAAATGGAGGTAACACAACCAAGCTAACAGATGATTGAAAAAGATGGACCGATCAAACAAGTGGACAGGACAGTTGAGTTAGAGATGGTTGTGGCTGAACTTCAGGATGAAGTTGCCTACGTATCCCAAAGATGGGAATCAGGCCTTACGTAGTTCAGTTCGGGTTCACTCAAGTATTAATTCTCTCCTTTTGCGCTCTAACTTTTTCCAAAGTCGCCCTTTCGGGTTTTCAACCTTGTGAGCTCTATTTTTCTTTATTTCCAATTTTTCTTGCTCTAACTTTTGCCTAGGTCGCCCTTTCGGGTTTTTGGCCTAGCGAGCCTCTCAAGGGTAGTATTTTTTCAACTTGTCCATGTTGATCGGTAGCGAGAACTCCAAGATATCTAAATCCATAAGGATGATTGCTCCTCCTGACGAGATAGATTTGATGATGTAGGGACTAGTCCAGTTGGGTCGGAACTTACCCCTAGGGTCATGGATGGGAGCTCGGTTGTCCTTGAGCACCATATTTCCTTCTTTGAGGTTTCTAGACTTGACTTTCTTGTTAAAGGCCCTAGCAATTCTGTGCTAGTAGCCTTGGATGTGATACAATGCCTTCAACTTTCTTTTGTCAAATATCATCAATTCTTCGAATCTATTATGCTGTCAATCAGCCTCTGCTATCTGACACTTGGCCATGATTCGCAGCAACGGTACTTCAATCTTGATTGGCAAAACAGCTTCCATCCCGTATACCAAAGAGTAAGGGGTTGCCCCTGTAGATATTCTAATTGACGTTCTATAACCCCAGAGTGCAAAAGGTAATTTATCTGGCCAGTCTTTGTAGGTTTCCACCATCTTTCGCAGGATGTTCTTGATATTCTTATTTGCAACTTTAACGGCTCCGTTGGTCTGTGGTCTGTATGTTGATGACTTGTGAAAAGCCACGTTGTATTTCTCAAACAAACCCACTACCTCCTTCTTGAAGTGTGAGCCATTGTCTGATATGATCTCATTTGTCACTCCATACCTACAGATGATGTTTTTCCTAATGAACTTGGCCACATGTGATGCCTTTAACACAGAATAAGACTGAGCTTCCACCCACTTGGTAAAATAGTCAATTGCCACTAGAATGAACTCATGTCCATTTGAGCCCTTTGGCGAGACTGCTCCAATGACGTCAATTCCCCAGACTGAGAAAGGCCATGGTGAAGTCATGTTGTAGAGCTTTGACGGTGGGATATTCATGCGATTAGCATGGATTTGACATTTGTGGCATCGCCGAACAAAGTTGATACAATCCTCCTCCATGGTTGACAAATAATATCCCTGCCCGAGGATCTTCCTAGCCAGCATCACACCATTCATGTGTGCTCCACACTCTCCTTCGTGGATGGCCTCCATGAGACGTCTTGACTTCTCTTCTTCGACACAGAGCTTGTGTATTCCCATATGCCCTCTCTTGTACAACTTATTTCTGCAGATGATGAATTGGACGGCTAGACGTCGTATTCCCCGTTATCCTTGGCATTTGCCCCTTGTGGGTACATGTCCTTTTCCAGGAAGTTTCAAATGTCATAAGACCAGGGGTTCTTATCATGAACTTCGTCTATTGCGACTATTGTCTCGTAAGCAGGCGTATACTTCTGTTCAATGATGATCGAACGCATCTTAACCCTAAGCGGTATGTCTACCATGGAGGATAGAGTTGCCGAGGCATCAGCAAACCAGTTGTTCTCTCTTAGCAGATGTATAAATGTCAGTTTTTCAAACCTCAGAATCAGTTGTCCAGGATCTAATGATAAACTTTCATTTTCTCTTCTTTTACCTTCTAATCTCGGTTGGCTTGAGAAACAACCAGGTTCGAGTCTCCGATGACGTCCAACCTTATTACCCCTAGTTCTAGGGCAGCTTCCAATCCAGTGATGCACGCCTCGTATTCTGCTTCATTGTTGGACACTTTGAACCGAAGATCGAAAGCTAGGGGTATATGGGAATCATCAGGTGCTATGAGCAACACGCCTATCCCATAACTATATTGATTAGTGGCTCTATCAAAGTACATTGTCCATGTCTCCTCTTCTATTTGCAGAATCTCCTCATTTGGGACCAGCTACTCTACTGCTTCATCTCCTTCCACTGGGTGGTCTGCTAGAAATTCCCCTACTGCTCTCCCTTTGACTGACTTGCGAGTGACGTACTTGAGGTCAAACTCAGAGAGAAGAAGCAACCAACGAGCTAGCCTACCTGCAAGTGCCGGTTTCTCAAAGAGATATTTGATAGGATCTAACCTCGAAAGTAGGATTACGGAATAAGCTAACAGGTAGTGTCTCAAATTCCTAGTGGCCCAAACCAAAGTTAAACAAGCCTTCTCCAGAGGAGTGTAGCAGGTCTCATAGTCCAACATCTTCTTGCTCAGTTAGTAGATGGCCTTCTCCACCTTAGCTTTTGATTCTTGTGCTAGCATGCACCCCATGGTCGACTCTGTCATGAACAAATACATGATCAATGGCTTCCCTAGCTCTGGCGGTGACAATACTGGCAGATTCTGAAGGCACTGCTTGACCTGTTCGAAAGCGAACTAGCATCGATCATCCCATCAGAACTTCTTTCCCTTTTTCAAGAGACCAAATAGTGGTTCACAAGTTAAGGTTAATTTTGTAATAAACCGTCTAATGAATTGCACTTTTCCCAAAAAGCCACACATCACCTTTTCAGTCCTTGGTGGTGGCATTTCTAAGATGACCTCGATCTTGGACAGATCTGCTTCAATTTCCCTCTACATAATCAGAAATCCCAACATTTTTGCTGCACTCATCCCAAAAGTGCATTTTTACGGGTTCAACCTCAGCCTGTACTCTCTGATCCGTTCGAAGAATTTTTCCAGCGCAATGTAGTGGCCTTCTCGTTCTTTGGATCTTACGATCATGTCATCTATATACACCTTGACTTCCTTATGGATCATGTCGTGCAAGATTGTGGTTGCAGCTCTCTGATATATAGCCCCGGTGTTCTTCAACCCAAATAGCATAACTTTGTAGCAATAGGTACCCCAAGGCGTGGTGAACGTAGTCTTTTCTCTGTCTTCAGGTGCCATGAGCATCTGGTTATACCCCGAAAATCCATCTATGAATGATAATAAGGCATGGCCGGCGGTGAAGTCTACCAGTTCGTCAATATGCGGCAATGGAAAGTCATCCTTAGGACTAACCTTATTCAAATCCCTGAAGTCGACGTAAACCCTGATTCTTTCGTCCTTCTTCGGAACCAGAACAATGCTGGCCATCAAGAATCTCGCATCAATCTACTTGGTGACTTCCTTTTTAATTTTCAGTGCCCAATCTGGACGGATTCTGCACAGTTTCTGCTTGACTGGTCGGGCCTCGGGGTCAAGTGGGATCCGATGCTGTACAATCTTAGGATCGATTCCAGGCATGTTTTCATAGGACCACGCAAAAACATCTTTGAAATCTTTTAATAAAGCGATTAAACGCTCACGTTCCTCCGAAGACAACGAGGACCCGATTTGGACTAAGCGGGGATCCTTCTCAGTACCCACATTAATTGCAATGATCTCATCTATGCAGGGTTTAGCACGCCTCCTCCTCTTGGTCAATCAAGTTTTTCAAAGCCCGAGGAATTTCTTCCTATTTGTTTTCATTAAAATTTTGAAAATCTTGGTCAATGCAATAAATTAATGGCATAGAGAAGTAAACAGAATCTAAAAAATTCTCATTCAGAAGTTCTGGCTCCTCAGTTACAACAACCTCAAAACAAAATGCAAAAAAGGACCTAGATAGACCTTGGCATCCAGGTTACCACCCCCGGAAGTGCCAAAGTCCGACTCACCAAACTAACTCGAATTTGACTCCGACTCAACAGACTCGGTGGAATCAGACTTAGGCTCATCATCCTATTTAGAACTGGAAATAAAGCCCTTCTCCAACTGCCAAGTGAGGCGTGGCGCCCCCGACGCATCCAGAATGCAACTACTGGAGTCCACAACCGGTTCCTCTTCGATCATAGAAACAGTAAAGGTATCCCCCAAGTTCTCTGTACTGGTCTCAGGATCTATCAGGAAATCAGCCAATGCTACCCCTACTCCAACCTCACTACTGTCTGAATCGTCATTTTTACTCTGGTCAATATTCATGCTCGGATCAGCCCTCTCTTCATCACTGTCTTAGAGTTAGTGGTCGAAAAAGATTTCAAATCTGGGTAAACGCTTTTTGGTTGAGGAATCCACCCAAGGCTCAGGAAAGCCGCAGAAGGGGAAATCCTCTCCTTCTCTGACAAATCGCCCATTCAACGTTCCCAAGATTGGCCTATGGACTAGCTCATGGTGTTTCTCGGCTCTTTTGGCCTTGGCCCTTTCTCTCATTTCTTCTCCCTTCCTTCTTCAGTCTTCTTTGGTGGATACATAGCCCAACCCAAAGGCGTGTGGATTGTATGGCACCTTAGCTAGCATCGCAACACCTTTTCTTCTGCTCCTTTCGAGCCCCATCCCGGGAATATGTCGTAATTTGTTCATGAAGTAAATGGACTGAGCACTAACATACATGCCTTCATCCTCGGCTAAGATTGTTTGTACCACCTAGGCTTCCGCTAAAGTGAATCCCGAAAGAAATACATCCTCATCACCATAATTGATTTCCAGCAGCGGTGTAGTTACCTCTGGTGGTGGATGAATAGATTAATTCCCAAAAATGGTTGTCACTCCTCCCTCATGAGGGTACTTCAGCATTTGGTGTAGGGTGGAGGACACAGCCTTCATGTAATGCAACTAGGGCCTCTCTAGAAGTAGGTTAAAGGTAGCTGGCACTTCAAGTACATGGCACTCAATCTCATGCTCGAAAGTGCCCACTTAGACATATACTTTCACCATCCCCATAACTTCTCTGCTTGTATTATCGTATGTCGGATCACTTGGGTCATGCAAACAAAATCTTCTAGTTTCAGGCCTATTGCATAGGCGGTACGAGAAGGACAGACGTTGATAACAGAGCCAGTGTCCACTAAGACTACTGGAACCCATTTTCCTCTACGCTCAACAGATATGTACAGTGGCTTGTTGTGAGCTGATCTTTCTAGCGGCAGCTCTTCATCAGAGAAGGTAAGCATAGGCTTGGTGCTACTTGGGAAGATCAAGCCAACAAGCTGCTCTAGTGTAGTATGGATGGATAACTTGGCCTTTTCCATCGCGGACAAAACTATCTGTCGGTGTACTCGCAAAGCCATAAGGAGGCCCCAAATGGAAATGTCAACTTGGATCTTTTTGAGTTGTTTCAGAACCAACTCCTCCTCTAGCTTCTTCTCCTTCTCATTCTCAACCTCCCAGTATTTTCCTGAGGGTTTAGCCCGATCCAAATGTGGAGGTTTGAAATGCCATCCACTCCTAGTGAGGTGGTCTATTCCTCCGCATACTAAGTACTGTCTGGGATGTGATCTCCCCAGTCTTCATCTATATAGGCAAGATGCAAATCGCTATCTTCCCACCACTCACTTTCAGCTGCCGACAGACAGTTGTCCGGCTCAACTTGAATCACTCCCACAGGACAAGTGTCCCCTTCAGGGCGACAAGATGTTGCATCCTTCTGGCTATCTTCGATCCTCTACCGTTCAAATTGCGCAGTACAGGTTCCCGTTCAACTTCTTCAATTTCAACAACACCCAATTCTTAGGTTTGTTTTCCCGTGCTACTGCTCTCTGGGACTTTCCCTTTCTCTTTGGCTTCTCTAACTACCACAACTGCCATGACTTTCTTTTCCTCTGGTTTAACTTCGGTTTTCTCTTTTTTTTTTTCAGATTCATCACTCAGCCATCCCGTATTGTCAGCTGACAGGCTCAAATCAAACCAACCGATTTGCACATTGCCCTAGTCTTGTTCTCCAAAGAATTAGAGGTTGTACTACCCCAAGCTTGGTTTGAGTAACGGGAACAATGTGGTGGCTCAGGTCATAATTCCCCTTAGATGTCTTCGGAAATTCCTAGTAACAGACTGGTACTTCCTTCAGAGGTCAAAACTTTGTCTTCTTCGGGCATTGTCACCACATATTTGTGAGGCTCAAGTTATGGGTTAGATGTGTTCATCATGCATAAGTGTGTACCCTCAGGAATGAATAATACTGGCTTTGGTAGGTGGGAGGGGGTGATATAGATGCTCGGGTCATAGGAGGCAGGTAATGTATGGATGAGTTGGATATTTCTGGATGGGGGAACCTGGTTATGGACAAGGAGTGGGTTAGTGGTCACATTTGGCTTTTGGGGTGGAGCTATGACTTTGTTGTCGATGAGATCTTCAATCTCATGATGTAGGCGGAAGCACCGGTCTATTTCGTGGCCATGTTGTTGATGGAAAGTACAATATTTTGTGGGATCGTGCTTGGGTGGAAGAGGGTCTGGAAATGGTCAAGGTTCCAGGGGTTTCAGATGCCCCTTTTTTATTAACACCTGCATGGCTTGAGATAGAGTCATGTAGAGCTGGTTGAAAGTTTTACTTGAAGGTCAGGTAGGGTTGGAAGTTTGTGGGCTCATATTGGCAAAGGGGTCAGCGGTTTTGGCAGTGGTGACAACACTCACCTCTAAAGGCCTCGCAGTTGTGCTACCCCCGATAGCATTGGAACTGCAAATAAAAGGCCTTTGGGCGACTCCTTATCATCTGTGATGAACCCCTGCTTCATTGCATCTTCAATCTAAACTCCCATTTCATGAAGTTCTTTGAATGTGAATGAGGGGAGAACGATCATCTTCTGCAGCGGCTTGCAATGAAGATTCCGGACAACCATCTGGATTTGGTCCTTTTCTAAGGGTCTGGTGGTCATCATCGATGCCTTGGCCCTCCACCAAGTTACAAACTCTAAGAAGCCCTCCTTCTGTTCCTGACACGTTGCTTCAAGATCATGAGTTGTGACCTTGATCTATGTGTTGTAAGAGTATTGAGCAATGAAAGACTCAGCTAACTCCTACCAGCTCTGTTTCATAGAGTCCTCCAATTTAGCATACCAATTGGCAACTATACCAGACATGGTTCGGCCAAAGAGTGACAACTTCTAAAGTCTGGTTAAACCCATTGGTCGTAGGATATCAGAAAACAAAAGTAGATGTACCATTAGGTCTCTAGCGCTATCAAAGCGGTCAATATGCGGCATTTTGAACCGCTCCGGCAAAGTAATGGAAAATTTAGTGTACCCATCCTCTATATCCGAAATGGAGTTAACCCTCTGTGCTTTCTTGAACATTTTTTCCAGTTTTTTGACTTGAGCATGGTCGGGTCAACCTCGAATTGAAACAGTGCCTCAGCCTAGTAAACTGAGGCTCTAGATGTCTATATTGAAATTGGATCTTCCTGGACAGGAAAAATCAAAACACCCTCGGCCTGTGAATCCTAAGTTGTAGTAGTATTGGCAGTGGTGCCGGGTATGAGGATAGCCACATTAGATGTATGCGAAGCAGAAGCTGCAGCTGGCTGTTATTTTTTTGTTGCAACCTAGTTGTGACCTCGGTCTGACGGGCAATGTCGTGTTGAAGTGAGTCAACTGACTATTGCAGATGGATTAGTAATTCCTCCAATTCTGATAAGGGATATTGTGCCATTCCACGAGTAGGTGATTGTGTTTGAGGTGGACTGAGTATAAGTGAGTTGAGGGGTGATTGTTGAAATAATTGAACTGGTGAACTTTGTCTAACCCTTCTTCTCCTTTCAACTAGTGACAGTGAGGCAAACACTGGTTGTCCCCGAACAAGATCTCCGACCTTACAAAGTCTTTAGATATAGGTCCAAAGTACTTGGGGGATATCAGAACTTTCTGAAGCTATGGTTTTAGACTACCTAGCAAAAGAATTAAAGAAAAAGCAAACAAAAGAAATCGAACAGCACCTCAGCCGCAATTCTATCAAAACATAAGTGATCATAGTTGTAGAACTGTACTCCCCATTGAAATCTGCCCCACAAACTGATGTCAACTGTACCACTAACATGAAGCATTCTTGTACAATTTCACTGTAAAGCACATACCAGGTAAAGAGAGCCAAAACACCCCTATAAGGGGATAATGTTACCCTGTCATAAGTTCGACATGATCTAGGGTTTCACTACTTCAAGTAAGTAGTTTCACATAATCCTAGATACGGGTGAGCATCAGGTCCTATGTTGGAACAGTCACTATGGCTTTACTATATGCAGCTAGGCCAATTGGTCAAAAGGGGTACCTCGGCAAGATTTCCTAATATACCTCTCATACCTAACACCGAAAAGTGAAAGGAGGATCAAGCGGTACAGCGATAATCCAGATCCAGAGGTTGTGTTTCCAACATGGCAGAGCCCACAACCGACTACCCTTTTGGCAAGCTTTTTAGGCAAGCCGTCTAGGAATAGCAAACGGAAAACACAGTGACTTAGAGCACCATGCAAATGCAATGCAATGAACATATATCTGTAAATAAAATGCCACATCATGAAGTCCAAGTCAAGTTCTCTAATTTCCCTATCAAAGTCGCTAGACACTGTAGCTGGTTTCTCGTGTTCCTTAGAGGGGTTTAGTCTCCTCAGATATGATAGCCCTACAGTTCGGACTCCCGTGGTTCTGAATCTGGTTTCACAAGTGCAATGTGAAACAGAAAAACACAAATGAGAGTCCAAATTCGGCAAATCTTTGGAAAATCTATTTACAATTACAAATGTAAAAAATGGACTGCATTGCCAGATTTCATATTCACTACCTAAATATTTTTGAGAAATTTAGAAAACCCGTGACTGGTGCCAAAGGCCACTTGTCCATCATAACCAAAGTGTCTTGGCTCGAGAACTTAGGTATGAGAGGGGAAGGTCATGAATTAAGCAACCCACTCACCCGATCAAAGATTGGCCTCTACTAATCATTATGTGATTTTTATGAACATTATATGCTCATATTCTGATTATTATGCTAATTTACTATGTGAGGCCCACAAGTATAGACTACATCACCTATTTTGGAATGCTTTGATTTCATGTTTGTTTGAAAAGTGTTTTGAATATATGCTACTTGAAAAAGAAAGCTCATATGTACATTTATCAAAATCATCCCAATTTAAGCGAAATAGCCTTCATCCATAATAATTCAAAGAGGTATTTCAAATAAGCACTTAGCCTCATGGTATTATGCTTGATATGGAAACACAAACACACATACGATATGCTAAATCAAAGCATGCGGCAATGCAAGTATTCATGTAAGTAGGAAATGACAACAATGTCAGAATGATGAACCGAAACAAATGCATGTAAAACATGGATACGAAGCATGACAATGATATGAGAATGGAAAACATGATGCTACCACGATAAGCATATAAATAAAAGGAAGAAATAAATGGGGGTTGGAAGACATACAAAATATTACAAACGTTACAAATTTGCCCTCGCACAGGAGGGTCCAAATGAATGTCCTAATTAAACTAATTATTACAAACTCAAATGAATAAACTAGATGAATTAATTATCTATTACAAGTCCAAATAAAAGTAAAAAAAAAAACTAATTAATTACACATACTAATATTAAAGCACTAATTTAAAGGACTTGAACGGGAAGCGAGGAGCTGCATGCATACAACCGAGAACATCCTCCCGGAAACCTCTTTGTTTGCTGCCAGAATCTGCTCTGTTTGCAGTCAGAAAATTATTCTTTTTTGGCCTCAGATTCTGCTCTATTCTGATGTAAAAATGCCACTGCCTATACAAAATAGGTGGCCGACCGACCCTGAAAAGTGGTCAGACGTACAGAGTGGTGGCCAGCCAACCACTACTTTTAAGAAATGCCCTACTACCACAGAGTTGAAACAGAGCAAAAACAGAGTGTTTCCAGGAGATGTTTATCCTCTCTGCCCTTCCATATCATGAAGATGATCAAGGGTGGAGTAGATTCGATTCACAAATCATTAATTGTCGCAAATTTGTTGTGTGATGATCTTAGAACCGATAGGACAAAAGCTCAATAAAATGAAACGAAAAGCATAATTTAGCACACTAAAAACCTTTGAAACAACACAAAAATAGTGCTAGAAATCAGGTTTTTGAAGTGGAAAAAGTGAGCAAAAAAAAGGCTAAAGCCAAGAGGTTTCAACCAACCAGCAAGCTTAAGGAATGGTGGCTAACCCCTCCTTTTTTTTTTTGTGACTTAAAATCACATATTTCAGACCTCAAAATACTCTGAAAACAATATGAAAAAAGCAAACGAAAGAGAGAAAAGATGGTACAAAAACTCAAAGTATACCTCTCAAAAGAGATGAAGAGCTTCTAGTTCACAATCCACAAGTTAAGCACTCTCAAGAGCTGAAATTGTGTTCTTGAATCTCAGCAAAAAGGCCTCAAGTTTAGGATTAGGAAGTGTATGTATGGTTTATGTATTTTGCAAGAGATGAGGGAAGAGTGTTTAACAAGTTATAGCTCTTGGGAAAATTTTCTAACCCCAAACCAGGAGGGGAGGTCATGTATTTATAGAAAACTTGGTCCTCATGCCGGAAATATCTATAATGAGACAGCTGCTGCAAAGCATGCACATAAGGACAGTTGGCAGCTGTTAAAATATCTAATGCGCTAACATGGTCGGTCGGTCGTGAAGAGGGACGGTCGGCCAATCAAAAATGGCCTGCAGGCCACTTGTTGGCCAGCAGGTCTTTGGGTGGTTAGGCTAGAAAAAATTAGGTTTTGGTCCAAAGGGGGTGCAAGGTTTAGGTTCTAAAGCTCAAAACCGAAGTGTACAATGTAACCTTATTTCATCATCGAGCATTTCAAAGTGAGGCGCCCAAGTCTTAAAGGCGGTCAAAAATGGGGTGTCTACATCTACCTCCACCCTCGCACCTAGGCCGTGGTGTGCACCACCTAGGCCAAGGTGTGCATTACCTAGGTATCTGAGATCTTTGATCCTTGAACCTTGCAGTCATGTTGGGCGCCTTCTTGCCGAGTTGTGCACCTTAGCCAACACCTAGCAACCTTGTTCCATGACTTGTACAACCTAGGCCGAGGTGTGTCACACCTAGGCCAAGTATTACCCCTCCTAGCCGAGATCAGGAAAACTTTACCTATCCTTCACTTGTCCAAAGCCTATATTTTAATCCTGAATCCTTGCTTTCTCAGAGTACCCATGCCACCTTACTTGTTGTATACACTTTGACCTACTCTTGTTCTTTCATTCAGACACCGTTTTGAGGAGATTTAACTAGATGATGCCACGTGTCACAATAGTGGGTATTAGTCAGTTAGCAATTGAGAAACCCATATCATTTGCCATAGCTTTGTCTTGAAGAGAGAGAAGCTCTAGAAAGAAGAAGAAAAAGTTCTTGGAGAAAGCTAGATTTTACAAGCTTGATTCTTAGACTTTAAACCATTTGATTTGTGTTTTGAGGTTAGATTCTTGATCTACTTTTGTTATTCTTTATGTTAATCTTATCACATTACATGATCTAGCATGATTCATGAGCCATGCATTTATTTGAAATTTGGTTTTAGAAAGAAAAAGTGATGTTCTTGTATTCTTAAAGAACCATGTTTTGATCCAAAAGTTTGTGACAAGTTCTATATTTTTTTATTTGTTTTCATGAAATCTTCAAGTATGGGTACCCAAGTCCATGTTTTTTAACTCATATCATGAAATCCCAGATTTTGAATAAGAAGTTATGATTTTAGCATTCATGTTCTTCATGTTCTTCAAGAGGAAACCCAGATTTCCAGATTTCATTATTTCCCCAAGTGTGGTCACCGAGACCCACTCTTGTCCAGATTCCACACCTAGGCCAAGCATTGCAACTCATCTTGGCCTACCTTGCAAGATTATTTGCACCTAGGCCGACCACTGCACACCTAGGCCGACCATAAGACATCTTGCCAACACCTTGTAACATCCTGGCCAAGAAGACCACACCCCGGCCAAGAGGTGTGGAACCTCAACCATAACCTCCTGAGTTTACCTAGCTAGGCTATTTCGGCCCAGCTCATCTTTGTGCATTCATTTTTAGACTTGGTTTGTACCCAGCATGCTTTTCCAAGAAGAAAAACATTTATTTAACTTCCAGAACATGTTTTGCTTTATTTTGACTTGGTTTTGGAAAGAAATGCCGTGATCTATTTTACTCATTTGAAGCTTGTTTTGAGAGTGCATTCCATAACCATCTTTGAGCATCACTTCTTGTCTTCTTGAAGTGCATTCAATGGGAATACCATGTATTTGTAGGTCTTGGATCTTTGCCGTAATTCCCGCGATTGAAGAGCTATTGTGAGTGGTATTTTTTATAAAGTTATGTTATAATGTTTAGATAAAAGCTTTGCTTTGTTTTGGAAAAGTATTTGATCAAGCATGAATGATTATCCCTTAGTTTTTGGTATCAAATATTATATTTATTTTGATGCCATTCTTGAAAGGTCTTTGTGTGCCAGGGGACTTTAATACAACTTGTACCTTTGTTTGAGATATCTCCTTTGTCACCCACTGACAAGTGAGCTTGTCTAATCGACTCTGAGTTGGTTATTCCTTTGTTTTGTCAATGACTGTTCGTCATTTGTATTATGTAAATGTTAGTAAACATCCTTTGAAACTTTGAAAGCCTTTGATTGATGTATTTGGTTCATCGTTTGATTTATTATAACCTATGATATGTATTGTTTTGATAAAATCTCGAATATCATTCATTCAAACATTTATTACTTATATCATTCACTGGGTTTTCAGCTCACCCCTCTCTCTTATATGTATATAGGTGATGAGCAAGAAGGCGATGTCACCTAAGACTTTGTTTGGAAGATGTTTTAGTTTATGCTTTTATAATCATCTTGAAGATCATGCTTCTTACCTTTGTAGATCATTTACTTTTGTATGTTTCGGCTCAAGAAGCCTTTTGATCAAGATGTAACACTAGGATGTGTATGTACAAGCTTTGGTTTATTTATTTGTATCCAAGTGGTACAACTATGTTAATATGTATGTCAATTTATTTAATCTAAGCATAGCTCTTATGGGCTAATTTGATTGAAATTTATTGCTTCCGCACATGTATGCCCCATATGTATACTCTGCATGTGTGAATCTTTGTAAGTTGGCCTTCGGTAATCTAGGATTACTAGTCATCACAACATCATTCTATTAGAGGCGAAATAGGATAGTGAGATGGTGCCCCAAAACCAACCAATAATTTTTTTTCCACTCTTACACACTCTCTCTCTCTCTCTCTCTCTCTCTCTCTCTCTCTCACCTGACGCAAACACCTACATATGCACCACACATACATACATACACATAACAAACATATCACAAGCCACATCCACATTTCATCTTATTTTTAATTTAAAAAAATTATTTTACTTTATTGTATAAATACAATATATATAATTTTTAATATATAAATTTGATTTTTATAAAATTAATACATTTTGAGGAGTGAAGGAAAGGTATTTTAATGCCAATCTATAAGAATAAAGGAAATGTCTAGAATTGCAAAAACTATAGAGGAATCAAGTTAATGTGTTATATAATGAAAGTGTAGGAGAGAATGATGGAACGTCGATTGCGAGATATAACAGAGGTGTCAAAAAATCAATTTAGATTTATGCCTGATAGGTCAACCATGGAAGCGATCTATCTTTTGAGGAGAGTAATAGAAAAATATAGAGAAAATAAAAGTGACATTCATATGATTTTTATCGATCTTAAGAAAACATATGATAGAGTGCCTCGGGATATAATTTGGTGGGTATTAGAGAAGGTGACAAAATGTTACATTGATGTGATTAGGGACATGTATGATAGTGTGGTGACCACTATTAGATCGCCTGCTGGAGAGACAAGTAAATTTCTAATTACTGTGGGGTTACACCAAGGATCAATCTTAAGTCCTTATCTTTTTTTCTTTAGTTATGGATGAGTTGACGAGAAATATAAAGGATGATGTGCCATGGTATATGCTTTTTGCAGATGATATCGTGTTAGTAGATGACAATACAGAAACAATTAACGCTAAGTTAGAGACTTGAAGAGAAACGCTTGAATCTAAAGGATTTAGGATAATCAAAACTAAGACAGAGTCTATGGAGTGCAATTTTAGTAACAGTAACAATAGAAGTAGATGAGAAGTAAAGATTGAGAACCAAGAACTACCTAAAAGTGGACATTTTCATTATTTAGGATCAGCTATCAAAATGGCTATGGAGATTGGAGCGGATATGATCCATAAAATTAAGACGTGGTGGCTTAAATGGAGGAGTGTGTCTAGGAAACTGTAAGATAAAACGAGTACCCACTAGACTAAAAGGAAAGTTCCATAGAACAGCTATTGTCATGACCCAACCCCTACCCCAAGGGATTAGCGAGGTGACCGGCCAGTAATCCTAAGATTACCAAAGGCCTTTTAAATAGAATCATTATATTAGGGGCTAGCGGAAGCAAATAATTAAACATACGTCGTCCAATAAGCTATGCAGACTTATATGAGACAAAGAAAATTGTATTTCTTTATATATATATATATTATACATCATTATTGTGTCACCACATATCTCAAATAAGACAAAAGGGACTTAGCCCTATTTATAGAAGAAACAAAAACTTGTTCAAACAAAACAAAAAGAAACAAAGACTTGAGCCTTCATCACAAAGCCTTGACCACTAGACGTATCCAGAACCTCCACGGGAGGCACATAGGTTGGCTAACAAACAGAGTCCAAACAGACACCTCTAAGCATGGTCACAAGCTTGGTCACCTACATACATAATATAAGTAGTGAGCTGGACCCCAGTGAATAACAACAGAGTAAAGGTTTTTAATGAAATATGTCCTATAACAAATTCAAAAAACAAAATTCAGATTATATCTGATTCAGATACATATTCAGATTTGCAATCAGTCATACGTGGTACATCCATTAGCTAACAGAGCATATGGTTATATAAGACCCCTATACAAAGTAAAAAGTCATTTTAGACCTGTTCAGATCAAACAAATGATTATGCATAATCAGACAGATAACCATATAGCTTAAATAGATAGTTCCATGATTGGAACCCACAGAGATCCTTGGTACCAGGTAATAGATAACAGATAACATATATCATATAACAGAAGCTAAGGACGCCACAATTACAGTTCACAAAATTGGGCAATCATTCATTTATTCACAAAATATCATTTTAGAAAACAGAGTATAACTTATAATCAGAAAATACATATAAGCAAACATATCTTTACAGAGTTGTTACTCATAGATAGCTCCAGAGACAAATCGGACGGACTGTAACGCATGACCTACACAAACACATTACAGATACAGATTGAAACACACATTCCAAATGGTGCTTAACTTATTACATTTCTTTCTTAGTGTGTTTCTAATTCATTTCCCCATTATTGTGGTCTAAACTATGGCTTAAGATTGCCTAAAATGGAATGAGGATGGATATATGCACTTAGGAATACATTGCAAAATTTTTGAAAACAAGGCAGTTCGCTCGAGCGAAACTTTGGTTGCGTGAGCAGTTTGTAAAGTCTATAAAAGTACTGGATGCTATGATTTTAGGCTCGAGCCAACTTTTGGTCGCTCGAGCCATGCACTGAACAAAAGTGAGTTCGCTTGAGCGAACACTTGGTCGCTTGAGCCAATTGCATTTGCCTGCAAAAGTACTAAGAGCTCGTGAAGTGTGCTCGAGCGGTAGAAACGTCGCTCGAGCAATGCGAACAATTTCTGGAATTTCCAGAATTGCATTCAAAGTTCAAAACATCATTTCAAAGCTTCAAACTTGTATATTTGAGTCAAAACTTAGGAAAATACTTAGAGACTCTATCAAAAACATGAATTCATAGTCAATTCTCCAAAATCAATGCTCAAAACCATATCAATTCTTCAAAACTAAGCTTTAAACTTTGTATTTAACACATGCATGTAATGATATGAACTCTTTGCCACCAAAACATGAATAAATGAAGTGTTAAGTGCAAAATCATGTTGGATTCTCAAAACTATGCAAGTATAGGCCCATGCATGTATGGTATTTGTTGAAATTCAAATTCAAAATTCATGAATTATGCATGCATGCGTGGATTGATTCTCAATTCCATAATCTAAGCTTAATTTTTATGGTAATCTACTTAGTCCTCTTGAATTCATACTACTTAGTTTAGGAGTTGCATTCTTACCTAGAATCCTCAATTCTTCCAATTCTAGCAAAGTCTTGACCAATTCTTTCTATCCGCAAGGCAATTCCCAATTTGAGCCAATTTTCTCTCTCCAAATCTAAGTCTCTCCCTCTCTTTAGAGTTTTCCAAATTGTTTTGAGCTCAAATAAGTGTAGAATGATGAAGTGTAGACACAAACCTTGACCCAATTTGCCTTATATAGGCTTGATTAGTGTAACTTAATTAAGTGTAATTAAGGTTAAGTAATCTAGCTCAAGCTTAATTAATTTATTCTAATTATTTGGTTCCAAATCAACATCTAATTAAACTTGCTATTAAATTCTAAAAATTCCAAATAACGCGTTAACCTAGTCAATTTCATGTTCAAATGCCGATAAGGCCTTCAATTGTCATATCAAAGTAGAATTCTAGACAGATATTCTTACAACAGACAGATAGGAATACAAATAACACACAAATTGTACAATTAACACATAATTTCATTCCAAGCACTTAATTGGAATTCTTAATCATTGTTTAGTAACTAATTACAAAGTGGGGTATTTACAGTCTTCCTCTCTTAAAAAGTTTGGTCCTCCAAAATTAGGTTACCTTCATCACGAAAGAATACTGGGTTCAGTGAAACAATTTAGGGTACCTCTTTATCATGTCTTCTTCTATTTCCCTAGTCGTATATGTTCATCCGTGTTATTGCCAATCAACTTTCACCAATGTGATTTCCTTATTTCTCAATCGTTTGATCCAGCGGTTGACAATTTGTATCAGCCACTCCTCATACATATAATCATCTTTCAGAAGTACGTGGGTCGGCTCAATAACATGTAGAGGATCTCTCAGATAATCCCGTAGCATTGAGACGTGGAAAACATTATGCATATGTTCCATGACCAGAGGCAAAGCTACCTGATAGGTTATCGGATTGATCTTTTTTATCACTTCGTATGGCCCAACATATCGGGGTGCTAATTTACCCTTTGTCTCAAACCGTGTTTGTCCCTTCATTGGAGTCAGTTTGATGAATACGTGATCACCCACTTCATATTCTCTATCTCTTCTTCTGACATTCGCATAACTTTTCTGAGGACTCTGTGTGGCTTTCAACCATTGTTGAATTAACTTTACTTTCTCAGTCATCCATTGCACAAGTTTGGGTCCCAACAATGGTCTATTCCCTACTTCGGCCCAACAAATTGGTGATCAGAATTTTCTTCCATATGGAGCTTCATATGGTGCCATGCCAATACTTGAGTGGCAACTGTTGTTGTACACAAATTCGGCCAAAAGCATATAGGTCTTCCAATTTTCTTGGAAATTTAAAACACACATTCTCAACATATCTTCTAGGGTCTGAATGGTTCGTTTTGACTGGCCATCTGTCTGCTGATGATAAGCACTACTGAGCCTCAATTCGGTTCTCAAGGCTTATTGCAAACTTTACCAAAATCTTGAAGTAAACTTTGAATCTCTGTTAGATACTATAGACACTGGCACTTCATGCAGTCTCACAATCTCATCAATGTAAATACTAGCAAACTTATCTGCACTATAAAAAGTTTGATAGGTAAGTAATGTGCAGATTTAGTCGAACGATCAACAATAACCCAAACAGGATCCATACCTCTAGAAGAGCGAGGCAGTCCGACAATGAAGTCCATCATGATATACTCCCATTTCCATTCCGCCATTGGAAGTGGTTGAGGCAATCCTGTGGATCGTTGTTGTTCAGTTTTAACTTGTTGACAATGCAAACACTTTACTACAAAATCAACCACATTCTTCTTCGTTCTAGGCCACCAGAAATTTTGCTTCAAATCATGATACATTTTTGTTTTTCCTGGATGCATAGAAAATTTGGAGTTGTGGGTTTCTCTCATTACACGTGCCCTTAGCTCAGATTGCTTTGGCATACAAAGTCTTTGGTTGAACTTTCAACTCTTTCAATTCAGTGGTCGACATCCTATATGAAGTCTTAGAAATGCGTTGTGTGCCTGTCTCTACTTCAATTGTGAATTCAATTTCCCTATCAATTAAATCTCCTGGTAGTTCATTCAGAAAGACATCTGGACATTCATTGACTATAGGAATATCGTCCACAGTCACACTATCTACGGCCGTAGTCAAAACACAACACAAATAACCCTTACGACCCTTCCTAAGCAATTTATTGGTTTTCATTAATGAAATCAAATACGGGGGAGGTACTACACCATTCCCATTAAACACAAATTCAGGCAACCCTAGTGGTCGAAACACAACTGTTTTAGTAACACAATCTATAGTAGCATGGTATTTGGCCAACCAATCTATACCCAAAATAACATCAAAGTGATCAATACTCAATGGCATCAAATCAACATACAACAACATATCCCCAACCATAATATCACATGCAGGATACACGAAAGCACAAGTCATAGATCCCCCAGATGGTGTAGATACAGTTAGCAGATAATTCATAGGTTCTAAAGGTCTAGTTAATTTTCTAGAGAAAGCATGTGACACAAATGAATGTGTAGATCCCGAGTCTATCAACATATAAGCATTTTGGGCACAGGTAGGGAGTATACCTGACATCACTAATTTGGTGTTCTGGACATCACCTGGCATAAGTGTGAAGACTCTTCCTTGTCTCAAAGTTTCTCTCCCTGAAGCGGTTCTGGCATTTGGCTTTAGTGCAGAAACAGATCCAACTGAACTGGCTGCAGGTCGGTTGGTATTCTAAGACATAAGTGGACAATCTTTTACCATGTGGCCAGTCTTGCCACATCAAAAACAAGCTCCAGCAATCCGGTAGCAAACGCCGTTATGCCTTTTTCCACATTCTGGGCAACTTGGTACAGAACTATTTCCTTGACTTGAACTGGTCGTTGGTTGTTTCTTATTCATTGAGTAGGATTGGCCCTTCTTGAAATTAAATCTTAACCGTTTACCCCTCCATTCATTTGCCGGAGTCTTAGCTTGCTTCAGAGCTGCTACATTTGCTTCAGGAATAAGAGCTTTATCTACTACATCCACATATTTTGTCAATTTCAGGACGTTGACCCGATCAAGTACATCTAGATTAAGCCCACTCTCAAATTTCCTCACCTTTTTGTAGTCTATGTCAACCATGAGAGGTGCATATTGGGCTAACTAGGTAAACTTAGCTTCATACTCTGCCACAGACATGTTGCCTTACTTTAATTGTTCGAATTTTGACACTTTTTGATCCCGACAGCATTGCGGGAAATACTTCTCATAGAACATCTCTTTGAATTGATTCCAAGTCATAGCTTCAATATTATTTCGAACCAGCATCTGTAGACACCCCATTTTTGACCGTCCTCAAGACTTGAATGTCATCGATTGTGCACTCGATGATTGGGATTGTATGAGTTTGTTTCGAATGCTCGAAGTCCTCGGTGGACTACCATGCCTTTGAGCCCTGAAACCGTGTCCGTTTTGTGCCTTGTTTTGGACCAAAACCTTAGTTTTTCGCACCCAAATCTTCTGTGCTTCAAACCTCAGTACCTTGGGACCAGCTGGCCACCTTAGGTGCCATGCCGGCCCCCTTGTGTGCTTTGCCAGTGACCACTGTGCCTTGTCAGCCAGTGGTGTGGCTTGCCGGCCATCATTGGTGGCTTGTCGGCCATTGATGCCTTTTTTGCAGATATTTTCTTGATAGTTGTTCCAGCTATTGGCACAATGGGCTTGATCACCATACACGTGTATGGACAGATTTAACTCAGCCAAATGCTTGTTTTTCTATAAATATGGGGTGTCCTCCCCCATTTTTGAGGGTTAGAAAATTTGGAACCAAAATTCTCTCTCTCTCTCTCTCTCTCTCTCTCTCTCTCTTGCAATTTTGTACACAATTGCTTACAAGTCCTTGACTTTTGCCGCTACATCCTTAACCAAAATTGATCACCTTTGAGTTGAGGTCACTTAGAGTCTTGTTGGAGCTCTTGAAGGTGGTTTTGACTTGTATTTGAGCCTAAAGTTGTGTTTGGCTTCAAGAGGTATAATACTTGTCTTTTAAGCTTTCTTTGTACACTTGCTTTGCCATCTTTTCCAACTGTTTTTGGGCTGTTTTGGGGTTGATTTTAAATTGTAAAAAGCTTTGTTTTTGTGGCCTAAAGGTGGTGGTTTTAGGCCATTTTCAGTTAGGGGATGGTTCACCCTTTTCACTTCTTTGTTAGTAAAGCTTTTGTACCTTGTTCACCACTTTCAAGCCAACTTTTTTTTGGCCTTTTAACCACTAAATTTCAGGGGTTTTTTAGTGGCAAAAAACTCACTTTGAAGTCCAAATTTGGAGGGGTTAGCCTCTCCTCCTTGTGTCTTGTTTGCATGCCTAGTTAGTTTTATATGATAGCATGTTTTTCAAGCTTAACTTAGCTCAAGTCCAGCATGTTTTAGACTCTAAAATATCCTGCTTTAGCTCTGTTTTGGGCTGGTTAGTTCATTTGGGTCTTGTTTTGCATGCTTGTAGTGTAATAGCCCTCACAAGTTAGTGTTTTAGGGTCTTAGACACCACTTGTTTGAGTTGATAGCATCTTTTGGTGTTGTTTTTCACTCCATTTCAACACTATAAACTCTGCAACCTCCTTCTTTGCTTCACTCTTTCATTTGCTTTTTTGAGAGTTGTTTCAAGCTTGGGATAGTTTAAGCTTGAGATTGAGGTAATTCTTAATGGTTTAATCCTCTTTGAGGGTTCATTATCAACGGCATGATCTCTCTCTTGCCTTACATTATCCCTTGGTTGACACTTCTTTCATCTTAGAGGACACTCACCAATGGACAAATTGATTAAAGAATGATTTGGTAACTAAAATGTGTAAACAAAATTGGCAAGTAAAAGAGGCAAGATAAGCATTTCTTTGTGTTGCATTGCATGTGTTCAAATTGGACATTAATTTGAACACAAGGAAAATGGGACATTTCATACTCAAAAGTGATGAAATGTGCCACTTTCCTAGGTCTCCGTCGCCCTTGATCATGCATGATTGGGTGATGGCATTTGAGTCTTGTTTTTCATTTATTGAACTTGTACAAATTGGTCCCTTAGCCATCATGCATGGAAATTGCTTGATTGATGATTTGAGGGCCAAATGTGTCACTCCTTTGAGCTTGTGTTGATGATAAGGGGTGATATACAGTACAAACAACCTGTGAGAATACCCTCTTTTTGCCCTATTTGCTCTCTGTTGCAGCATGGAAAAATACATTAGCGGTGGCCAGCAACCCCTCAGTGGTGGCCTACCGACCACCAGTGAATTTTGGGCAAAGTGCTTGTGAAGCATGGCAGAACTGATCTGGAGAAGGAAAAAGTGTACGGGTTGTGAAAACAGAGGCATTCAAGAGCAGACAGCGAATGTTCTTCGGGTAAAAACCAAGCATGCATGGGCCTCCCTCGCTTCCCAGGACTAATTAGCTAGTTAATTAGTTTAATGAGTCATTCATTTATTTGTTGTAATTAGTTAGTTATATCTAATTAATTTTTGTTTTAATAATTAATTAGTTTAGAATAGTTAGTTTATTCATTTCAAGTGTTGTAATAATTAGTTAAGTAGTTAGCTAATTTCATTTACGTTGTAATCATTAGCTTAATTAGCTTAGTTTAGTTAGCTAGTTTGCTTATTTCATTCGGACTCTCCTTCGTGAGAGCGTAATGTAATAATGTGTATGTCTTCCAACCCCATGTCTTTCTCCCTTTTATTTAATCGCTTTTGATGGTTAGATTAGGAGCATCATGTTTCAATTAGCATACCTTATGCTTGCATCCACTCATCTTGTATTGCATGCACCGAGGCTCAGCACATCATTCAAACTGCATTGTCATTTTAATACCTCTTTGAATACGTGCTTAGACCGCATGACATCAAATTGTCTCATATGCTATATTAATAGCCGAGCCTATTAGTTACATCTTCGCATGTGTTGCATTAGACATTTTGCATAAGTTAGAATCATGCATATTTTTCTAACTCTTATCTTCTTAGCTTGGAGTACTAGGTGAGTTTTTAGTGTTTTAGCATACTTGCATGAGTATGAGTGATTGCCATGACTAGCATGCTTGCCATGAGGCTAAATGCTTACTTGTTAAACTGTTTGAGTGCCTGTGGATGAAGGCTTGTTGCTTGAATTGGAATGATTCAACGAATGTACGTTTAAGCCCACTTTATCAAGTGGCAAATTCGCAAACTTTAAGCCCACTTTGTTAAGTGGTAAAATTAAACAATTTTGCAAAACAAACATGAAATTGAATTGCTCCAATTCGGGCAAACTAGTCTATACCTTGTGTGTGTACGCATCACATAGTTAATGCTAGCCTAATAAACCGGAACAAGAGCATATAATGTTGATAAAAATCATATCATGATTAGTAGAGACCGATCTTTGATCGGGCGAGTGGGGGTGCTCAAATGTATTCATGACCTTCCCCCCTCGTACAAAAGTGCCTGAGCCGAGACAATCTTTGTGATGACGGACACGTGGCCTTTGGCACGAGTCATGGGTTTCCTAAATTTTTCCAAAATAAAATATTTAGGTGGCGACTCTGTATCTGGCAAAGCAGTCCATTTTTGGCATTTTTGATTCAAAATCGATTTTCCAAAAAGATTTGTCGGATTTGGACTCTTTGGTGTGTATCAATTTCACATTGCACTTGTGAGATTAGATTCAGAACCGCGAGAGTCCAAATTGTAAGGCTTCATTCAAGCTTCCGAAGGGAGGCGCGAAAAAGTCGAGCTACAGTTTCTGGCGACTCTGCTGGGGACTTAGAGAATTTGACTCGAACTCATGGTATGTTATTTTATCTACACTTATATGTTTCTTTACATTTGCATTTGCATCGGTGCGCCTAAGTCACAGTGTTTGCCATCTGCTATTCCTGAGTGGTTTGCCTGAGGCTCGCTTGGAAAAGCTTTCCATAAGGCTGACCGATTGCGGGCTCTACCACGATGGGAACACAGCCCTTGGATCTGGACTACCGATGTATCGTTTGATCCTCCTTTCACTTCTCAGTGTTAGGTGTGAGAGGTATATTAGGTAGTCTTACTGAGGTACCCTTTTTGACCAATTGGCCTAGTTGCATATCGGAAACCATAAAGACTGTTCCAAATTAGGACAGGATGCTTACCCGAATGCAGGATTGTGGTGAAACCCCTTTGTTTGAATAGCTTACCCTAGCTCCTGACGAAACTAGGACAGGGTAACCCTACCCCATCATAGGGGTGTTTTGGCTCTCACTTGCTTGATATGTGCTTTTAAAGTGAAACTCTACAGGAATGTGCATATCAGTTGCAAGTCTGGGTATCAGTTTTGGAAGGCAGAATTCAGTATTTGAGCATGGTCCTACAGTTTTGATTACATCAGTGTATTGATTAGAATCTGAGCTGAGGTGTTGTGCAGTTTCTGATTTTTGTTTTCCTTTTGCTTTATTTCTTTTTGCAAGGTAGTTTATCACAATTACTTCGGATAGTCCAGTTACCCCCCAAGCACTCTAGACCCGTGTAAGGCGACTTTACAGATCTGAGGATCTTGTTAGGGGATAACCTGTGTTTGCATCGCTCCCACCAATTACTAGACGGAGGAGAGTTCAGCATAATTCGCCAATTCAGCAATCACCCACATCCAGTCAGGGACAGTCTTCTACTTCCACTCCAGTAAGAGATTATTCGCCTGTTTAGATGGCTCAGTAGCCTGGCGGTATGGAAGACTTGCTTTGTCATCTCCAACAAACCATTGAAACTATGCAGCTAGATGCTGCCCGCCAAGCGAAAGTTACAGCCCAGCAGGCTGAGTTGATAAATAGGCTGCAGCAGCAACAACCGCAATAGGCAGGGACTTCTGCATCCCACCCACCTCTTGCAAAAATGCCGGTACCCAGAGCTACCGCCCCTACAGCTAATGTCCAGGAAAATGTAAGCATTCAAGTGGATCCGATTCCATCCCAAGCCTCCAAGGCACCGGTTTACCAAATGGAGGCTCCTTTTGAATTCGAGGTCGACCCTACTTCATTGAAAGTTAACAAGCTGGAAAAGCTTTTTAAACGGGCACAAGGTGTGAATTCAATCCCTAATATTGAGGATGGCTATACTGATTCAACAGTGACTTTTCCAGACAGATTCAAGATGCCGCATATAGACCGGTTTGATGGTTCTGGGGACCCCATGGTCCACTTGCGGCTTTTCTCAGATATCCTGCGGCCTATGGGGCTATCTAGACTTTAGAAGCTGTCACTCTTTGGCCGAACCTTGTCGGGTATAGCGGCTATTTGGTATGCCAAGCTGGAAGATTCAGTGAACCATAGTTAGGAGGAGATGGCTAAGGCCTTTATAGCACAATACTCCTACAACACCCAGATCGAGGTCACAACCTGTGATCTCGAGGCAACTCGTCAGGAGCCAAAAGAGGGCTTCTCGAACTTCGTAACAAGATGGAGGGCTAAGGCATCGATGATGACAACCAGGTCATCTGAGAAGGATCAAATACGGATGGTAGTCCGTAATCTGCAAGGGAAATTGTTGCAGAAGATGATCGTTTTGCTGCTATCCACATTCTCTGAGCTCCATGAGATAGGAGTACAGATTGAAGATGCAATGAAGCAGGGGTTGATCACCGATGAGAAGAAGTAGGCCAAGAGGCCTTTTACACACAGTTCTAATGCGACCACTAGCAGTGGCGTAGCTGCACGACCCTCGGATGTTAGTATGGTCACCACTACACCCAAGACCGCCAACCCTTTTGCTGGTACATCCAACACAACTCCACAAACCTCGACTCACCAAGCCCGAAACCAAAGGGTCTTCACCCTATTATACATGTCCTTATCCAAAGCCATGGGTGTCTTGATCAAAAAGGGGCATCTTAAGCCACTAGAGCCTCGCCCTCTACCCGATCCTCTCCCTCCAAAACACAACCCGGCCAAATATTGTGTTTGTCACCAACAGCACGGTCATGACACTGATCAATGCTATAGGCTGGGTCATGAGATTCAAGATCGCATTGACAATAAGGTGATAGCACCTCCTCAGAAACCCAACGTGACTACAAATCCTCTCCCACCACATAACCAAGCCCCTCCACCTCGGCATATAAACCTCATACAAACACTAGTCGTCCCTTACGACCCCAGTAGATATGTCACCCCTTCCCACCTACCCAAACTGGCATTGTTCATCCCTGAGAGCACGGACTTGTGCATGATGAACGCGTCCAAAATCCAACGCGAACCCGTGGTGGTGACAATGGTAGATGAAGGGAGGTTAGCCTTGGTGAAAAATGTCAGTTCAGTGCCCGAGTGCTCCATGGATTTATCTGAGGGGAAATACAATATGTGCTGCTATATTGTGCCAATCAATCAAGCTAAGCCGGAGGTGGTGCTGCCGACAAGAATGGAGATCAATGTAGTCTGGGAGGATGGCCCAAGTCAGGGATTAGATGATCTGGCCAACCTAGAAGAGGATATAGACAATTTCCAGTTCTTTGATGAGCAAGATCAAGGGGACGTGCATATTGATTGGTTCGATCTGAATGGGTCAATAGACAATTCTGGGTGGCTCAGTGACGAACCCAACATAGATGAGAGACTTAAACCGAAGCTAGAAGAGCAAGAAACGGGAACTGCTGCAAGGGCCGAAATGGCCGATGGGAAGGGTAAGGTGCCAAAAGACACTGGTCTGGAACACTTGGCTCAGGAATTGGGCATTGTTAGTACTTTCGATACAGAGCAAGAAGCTGCACTGAAGTGGTTTCAACACGGAAGGGATGAGAACAACTAGAAAGATGGAAAAACCCAACACCCTGTAGGGAATGATTGTGATGTGAGAGTGATTACAGCGAAACCGAACAATTGCTTGTCGGTTACTGAAGAAATATGGTGAGAAGATGATAATCTGCATCTTACCCACACTGATAAGGATTGGGGTGAAGACCTACCAAACGACACATGGTACTCTGAGCAGGTGGACCATATGACTAGGAGTGGGCAGTACTTCAAGCGACCACACTGAGACCAACCCGAGGCCTTCAGAAAAGATAAAGAAGCCAAGAAGCAGAAGGACAAGCAGTTGGAGAAAGAAGCTGTGCTGAAGCAGTTGAAAAAGATCCAAGCTGATATATCCATCTGGGGTCTGCTCATGGCTTCACGAGTGCACAGGTAGGCTGTACTGTCGGCGATAGATAAGGCCAAGCTATCCATCGACACTACTTCAGAACAATTAGTAGGACTGGTCTTCCCGGGAGGTGCTTCGCCAACTCTAACTTTCTCAGACAAGGAATTGTCGCACGAAGGCTTTGCACATAATAAACCTCTATACATATCAGTTGAGTGTAGAGAAAAGTGGGTGCCAGTGGTATTGGTTGACACCGGGTCTACAATCAATGTATGTCCGTCTCGCACAACTTATGCTATTGGCTTGAAGCCAGCAACATTTGTACCTATGGCCCAGGTGATCCGAGCATACGACAATACAAGTAGAGAGGTGATAGGAACAGTACAAGTCAGAGTTCAAGTTGGCCCGGCTCAACAAGATATTGAGTTCCACGTCCTGGATGTTCTGGCCACTTTCAACTTATTGCTTGGGCGACCCTGGCTACACCAAGTGAAAGCTATGTCTTCCACCCTTCACCAAATGTTAAAGTACCCTCATGGAAAGGGGGTAACTATTGTGTTCGGGAATTCATCTATTCATCTTCCGCCAGAGGTCACTACACTTGTGCTGGAAATTGTGCATGGCGAAGAGGATATTTTCCTTTCGGGGTTTACCTTGGCTGAGGACTGGGTAGTACAGAACATCTTGGCTATTGATGAGGACTTGTATGTCAGCACCCAATTAGTATATCTCATGAACAAGCTACAACATATGCTCGGGATGGGATTAGGAAGGAGTGGCCAAAAGGGTGTCACTACATTGGCTGATGTGCCACATAACCCACATACCTTTGGTCTTGGCTATACGCCCGCCAAAGAGGACTGGGTTCGGAAGGGGAAGGAAATGGCAAGAAGAGCCAAAGCTAAACAAACTGGGAAGCGCTATGAGCTTGTGCACAGGCCAATTCAGGGAACTCTAAACGGCCGCTTTGTCTGGGAGGGTGAAGACTTCCATTTTGTGACTTTCCTGAGCCATGGTTGAATTTGGAGAAACAACGTGTTCCCGGCTTCGAGATTTTCTCCGACCTACAACTGCAAGAAGGTGAAGCCACAAAGGAACGGGCAGAGTCAATTATTGCTGAAGCTGAGCGAAGCATAAAAAATGACTCGAACAGCGATAACATTGAAGTAGGGACAGCACTAGCATGTCTCCTTTCGGATCCTCCGATCAACTCAGAGAGATTGGGAGATGACCTGACCGTTTCCGTGATCGGGGACCAATCGAGTGTGAACCCAGTGAGCAGCATTTTGGATGTATCTGACGCACCCTCCCTCGTTTGGCAGTTGAAGAAGGGCTACTTGTCCAACAGTTCTAAGTCGGGTAGTGAACCAGAATCTGATTCCACTGAATCTATGGAGTCAGAATCAGATTCCGGTTCCTCTGAGTCTGAGTCCGGTATTCCTGGGGTTGATAACCCGGATGCCGAGGTTTTGTCCAGGTTGTCTTTTTTCTTTTCTTTTGAGTCAGTTGTAACTGAGGAATTGGATGAGCTGGACCTATTGAATGAGAATGCCACTGCAGATTCTGAGTATTTCTCTGTGCCTCTTGTTTATTTCATCGATCATGACTTTCAAAATTTTAATGAAAACGACGAGGAAGGAATTCCTCTGGTTTTAAAACATTTGATTAATCGAGAGGAGGAGAGGTTTGCAAAACCCCTTTCCAGTGAAATCATTGCAATTAATGTGGGTATTAGAAAGGATTCGCGTCTGGTCCAGATCAGGTCCACGTTGTCTTCGGAGGAGCGCGAGCACTTAGTCACTTTATTAAAAGATTTCAAAGATGTTTTCGCGTGGTCCTACGAAGACATGCCTGGAATTGATCCTGAGATTGTACAGCATCGGATACCTCTCAAACCCAAGCCCCGACCCATCAAACAGAAACTATGGAGAATACGCCCAGATTGGGGTTTGAAGATCAAGGAGGAGGTCACCAAGCAGATAGATGCAGGGTTCTTGCTAGTATCTGAGTATCCAACTTGGTTGGCCAACATCGTCCCCGTGCTGAAGAAAGATGGCAGAATTCGAGTATGTGTAGACTTCAAGGATCTGAACAGAGCTAGTCCGAATGACGACTTTCCCTTGCCGTATATAGATAAATTAGTGGACTTCACCGCAGGTCATGCATTGCTCTCCTTAATGGACGGATTTTCCAGGTATAACCAGATTCTGATGGCACCCGAGGATAGGGAGAAAACTGCTTTCACTACGCCGTGGGGAACCTACTACTACAGAGTGATGTCGTTCGAGCTGAAGAATGCTGGGGCTACCTATCAACGGGCTGCAACCACTATTCTGCACGATATGATCCACAAAGAGGTCGAGGTGTACGTGGATGACATGATTATCAAGTCCAAAGAAAGAAAGGGCCACTACACTGCCTTGGAAAAATTCTTTCAATGGATCAGAGAATACAGACTGAGGTTGAACCCGCAAAAGTGTACTTTCGGCGTAACAGCAGGAAAAATATTGGGTTTCTTGATCACACAGAGGGGCATCGAGGTAGATCCTTCCAAGATTAAGGCCATCCTAGAGATGCCACCACCAAGGACTGAAAAGGAGGTGCGAGTCTCTCTGGGTCAAGTGCAATTCATAAGACGATTTATTTCAAAATTAACCTTGACTTGTGAACCACTTTTTGGTCTCCTGAAGAAAGGAAAGAAATTCCGGTGGGATGATCGATGTCAATTCACTTTTGAGAAGATCAAGCAGTATCTTCAAAATTCACCAGTGTTGTTGCCGCTAGAGTCGGGGAAGCCTTTGATTCTGTATCTGTCAGTAACCGATACAACTATGGGCTGTACGCTTGAGCAAGAGTCTGAGGACATGGTGGAGAAAGCCATCTATTATCTGAGCAAGAAACTGCTGGAGTACGAGACCCGCTACACGCCGCTAGAAAAGCGCTCTTAGCCTTGGTATGGGCTACCAGGAAGTTGAGGCACTACTTGTTAGCTCACTCCGTAATTTTGGTTTCGAGATTAGATCCCATCAAATATCTCTTTGAGAAACCAGCACTTACAGGTAGGCTAGCTCGTTGGTTGCTTCTCTTCCCCGAATTTGATTTGAAGTATGTTACTCACAAGTCTGTCAAGGGGAAAGCGGTAGCGGAATTTTTAGCAGATCACCCAGTGGAAGAGGATAAAGAGGTAGAGTACCCATTTCCAGATGACGCTATTCTGCAAGTCGAGGAAGAGACTTGGACAATGTACTTTGACAGAGCGTCTAATCAATACGGTTATGGGATAGGTGTGTTGCTAATACCACCCGACAATTCCCATATACCTTTAGCCTTCAAACTCCGATTCAAAGTATCCAATAACGAAGCAGAATAAGAGGCGTGTATCGCTAGTTTGGAAGCCGTCCTGGAACTAGGGTCAAAAAGGTTGGATGTCATCGGGGACTCGAATCTAGTTGTTTCTCAAGCAAATGGCCACTGGAAAGTCAAAGAAGAAAAGATGAAGATCTATCATCAGACCCTGGATGTCCTAATTCCTAAGTTTGAGAAGCTGACCTTCACGCATCTACTAAGAGAGAACAACAGGTTCACTGACGCTTTATCAACTCTATCATCCATGATAGACATCCCGCTTGGAGTCCGGATGCGTTCGATCATCATTGAACAGAGGTACACGCTGGCCTACAAGACCATTGCCGAAATAGATGAAGTGCAAGATCAAAACCCATGGTACTATGATATTTGGAACTTCTTGGAAAAGAAGTTTATCCACCAGGGACAAATGCCAAAGATAAGAGGGCAATACAGCAGATGGCCATTCAATTTATCATCTGCGGAGGTAAACTGTACAAGAGGGGTCATCTGGGAATGCACAAGTTGTGTGTCGATGAAGAAGAGTCAAAGTGCCTGATGGAGGCCATCCATGGAGGAGAGTGCGGAGCGCACATGAATAGGGTGATGTTAGCCCAGAACATTCTTAGGCAAGGTTACTACTGGTCTACTATAGAGAAGGATTGTATTGGTTTTGTCCGGCGATACCACAAATGTCAAATCCATACCAATCACATGAACATTCTGCCATCGAAACTGTACAACATGACTTCACCTTGGCCCTTCTCAGTCTGGGGAATTGATGTGATCGGGGCAGTCACGCCGAAACGGTCGAATGGGCATGAATATATCCTGGTGGCAATTGACTACTTTACAAAGTGGGTGGAAGCCCAGTCCTATGCAGTGCTGAAAGCATCGCATGTAGCCAAGTTTATCAGGAACAATATCATTTGCCGCTATGGGGTCCCAAACAAGATCATCTCAGATAATGGTTCCCATTTCAAAAAGGAAGTGATTGACTTGTTGGAGAAATATAATGTGGCTTTTCATAAGTCATCCACATACCGGCCTCAAACCAATGGAGCTATTGAGGCCGCCAATAAGAACATCAAGCATATTTTACAAAAGATGGTGGAGACCTACAGGGACTGGCTAGACAAATTGCCATTCGCACTCTGGGGTTACAGAACTTCAATCCAGACGTCTACAGGGGCGACTTCGTATTCCCTTGTCTACGGTATGGAGGCCGTTCTGCCGATTGAAATAGAAGTTTAGTCATTGCAAGTTATGGCTGAGTGTCAAATAGCAGAGGCGGACTGGCAACAGAGCCGGTTCGAAGAACTGACGTTGTTTGATGAAAGAATGCTGAAAGCAATATACCATGTTCAGGGTTATCAATGCAGAATTGCTAGGGCTTTCAACAAGAAAGTTAAGTCCCGGAATCTTAAAGAAAGGGATTTGGCGCTGAAAGACAACCGAGCTTCTATCCATGACCCTAGGGGCAAGTTCAGACCCAATTGGACTGGTCCTTACATCATCAAAACTATCTAGTTGAGTGGAGCTGTTATTCTTATGGACCTGGATGGCATAGAATTTTCCCAACCGATCAACATGGACAAGTTGAAGAAATACTATCCCTGAGAGGCTCGCTAGGCCGAAAATCCGAAAAGGCGACCTAAGCAAAAGTTAGAGCACAAAAAATTTGAAATAAAGAAAAACTGAGCTCGCAAGGTTGAAAACCCTAAAGGGCGGCCTTGGCAATAGTTAGAGCGCAAAAAGAGAGTGTTAATACTCGAGTGAACCCGAAACAAACTACGTAAGGTCTGATTTCCATCTTCGGGATACGTAAGCAACTTCATTCTGAAGTTCAGTCGTAATCTCCAACTCAACTGTCCTGTCCATGTGATTGATCAGGTCATCTTTGTCTTTTCTATATCCGAGAGTTCGGTCGTGATCCCTATTCTGAGAGAAGAGCTGGTTACAGTACTGAGCAGTGCTATTCAGTCAAGGGGCAATTTGTGATCTTTGGATTCAGGGTTGTACATCTCAATGATTGATTCCAAGTGTGTCAAGTGGTGATCCTTATCGAAAATGGTTTTGAAAAGTTTTAATAAAAGTTGATTTTGTTCAAATTAATATTTTTACAACTTAGACCATTTTTGGACCGAAGGAAAATTTTCAGTGCTCACAACTTGAATTCATTGATTTCAAACACAAATTTCTCCAACTCTCGATACAAATCAAAGTTTCTTTTATTACATCTTACAAACTTGAAAAGTATAGATCAAAGCAATAAACTTGGGGCATAGCTGATTCAGGTGTTCCTGCGTCCCCTCCCTGAGCTTTTGGAAGCTTCTGATGCTAAAGAAGACCCGGTATGTGCCTCTTCTTCGAGCCAAGCTATGCACTCGCCAGAAAGGGCACAGCTGAAATTAGGGGCAGGAGCCAGAAGTTCTCTTGTCCTCCAAGCAGCGGGGTATTTAGCCAATTGTGAACCTCAGATAGGGAATGAAACCGGGTACTCTATCCCTTTTTTTGGGCAAATCTGGTCGCATCCAAACTGACGCCTGAACCGGAACGGAAAGTAGAATACACAGTGTGTGAAGCCAATCAGCTGAATACCAGGTTGCCGAGTCATGCTGTAGCTCATCTCGGGCAGAGTAAACCAGGGGCAACACCAAGCAATGTCAACGGCAGACCTGTTGCACATCCATTGGCACCACCACCCTCATTTGGGAAATCCACTAGGCGGTGGCGAAAGAAATAGCCTCGAGCTGAGTACTCAGGGCATGCATCCACTACCTTTAGCTTATCCATAAGCCACACCTGGAGAGGGATGAAAGAAAAGAGATATTAAATAATAGAGAGGTGTATGTTGAGAGAAAAGTGAGATAAGGGTTTTTGAGAGAAAAACAGAGCATGAGTGCCGAGTGATGTGAGAAACACATATGAGATAGGGTGGGAAACATTACCTAAAGAAGTAGTGGACTTCCCGCGAATTTGGTCGTCTCTCGCCGATGGAAGGCATCTACGCCCATCAAAGTCTCGGCTAGCAACAAGCCAATGTAGCTCTTGCCCCCTTTCAAACCTTGGGTTACTTCGACAATCGAATGCTAGACCCACCGAAATTTGAGGCAAGAAGGAAATGAGCTAACATACACAAACAAAGGGCGTGTTGTCGAAAACCCCGCCAGAGAAGGTCGCCTTGGTCACCGACGTCGGAAAATTGATGAATTAGGCTGGAAATATCCAGCTCTCCGTTGTGAATCAAGGATCGAGCTTCGTGTAGAGTAAGCCCACGCATCCTTCCTAAAGCTTAGATATGGCCAAAACGGGGCTGAGGCAAGATTTCCTCTTCGCGCTGGGATTCCATTAACACTTGAAATTCTTCAATTGTCAGGCACATTTCTTATCCCCCGAAGCTAAAGACATGTGTAATTGGGTTCCAACACCTAGTCGCAGCATGAAGTAACGGAAAGCAAAGCGGAGAACGACTCAGCGGGAATGGTGCATTTATGCCGAAACCCTGGAAATTCATCTTCTTCGAGCCATCTAAAGTTGCAATCCAATTTGAGAGTTTTTGGGCAAAATATCGCTCCATTTGTGAAGAATTTGCAGCTGAATTGAAGAAATCACGAAGCTCTAACCTTTTGAAAAAGATAGGGCAGTAAGTGGGAGCTAGCTGTCAAAAATCTGGTGGTTCTACACATAGGTGGCCGGCAGGCCACTGGTGGTGGTCGGCAAGATCCATCCATGGCCGGCAATCTCTTTATGTGGCCAGCAGCTTTCTTGTTTGTTCTGTTGTCCGCTTGTGTGTTGAGAGTACTGAGAACCTATGTTTTCTTCTGCTCTTTGTGCACTTTGCGGTCTTGTTTTGAGTCCTTTTAGTAAGTTTTGTTGAGTTGTATTTAAGTTGTTTCAATTTGTTTATCGAGTTGTTTTATTTTGTTTATCGAGTTGTTGTTGATTTGTTTATCGAGTTGTATATCGCATTTTGTGTTTCAATTGTTGGTCTGTTCATTACCTGATTAAGATTTTGTTTTAATCAAGTGCTCTTGGCCTTTCCAATTTCAGTGTCCATTTATCATACATGTATGGTGTTCATGATGCAAAAATGGCAACACATTTTTCATAAAAACCTCAAGTTTTTCATTCCGATCATGGTTTGTTTTTACAAAAGACGAATACAAGTTTCAAATAAAACCTATCTGAAGTTATACATACACTAGCACTACTAACAAAAAGAAACTAAGCAAAAAACTACAAGATAAATCAGCACCAGCCATCTCAGGCTCGAGAGGCCCTCTTCGTTCTCTTCCTGGACAGGGACTCAAAGCTGTCTCCATCAGCACCACTATCTGACTCAGATGCCGAGCCAGAATCGGAATCATCACCGCTCTCTGCCTCAGAGCCCGACTCAGCATCATCTCCACTCTCAGAGGACTCAGACTACAGACTCACTACCTCCTCGGAGCCGCTGGTCTCAGCATCGTTGTCGCTCAACACTGGCTCTGAGGAGCTCCTCCAGCCTCGACCACGACGCCCCTCTCGGCCACTTGCTGGAACCTGTCTCTCTCTCCTCCCTGCTACTGGAGGAGGTACTACTGGTGCGGGCGCTGCAGCCGCTACCAGTGCCATCGGTATGGGTGGAACCTAAAAAGACAGTTATTACATATCAGTTATAGCATGTGTATCAGATGTGATGCAGAAGTCTGATACAGTATGTGAATATATTGTGTGAGTGCAGTATGTCAGATGCAGTGTATCAGTGCAATATGCGAAGTTTTCAGTTGAAATGTCAATGTCCGTGTATCAGTGGAAATTTGATGCCTGGAATGTAAAACTGAAGAAAGTACCTGAATACCGTAGAGACTGAGCAGCGCCTCTCTCCGCTGTACCATCCCCATCAGCGAAGCTATCATCTCAAAAGCGCCTCCCGTGTACTTGATAGGTGCCTGTAAATGTAGTTTGAATGATCAAGATTTGCAATAGACATTTTTGGAACTAAATGTGGGGTGCAAATTGTAAAAATGTGGTTTCTACCTGAGTCGGGCCTCGAACTCCGACAAGTGCGTGACCAGCTGCCGCAGGCTCAATCGGAACCTGGTAAGCCTCTCTGGTATGCCGCCAACATGTCAACTCGGTCGGAAGCTCTGGCCAACCAGTACCCTATCTAGCATAAAGAACTCCTCTAGCTCTGGCCCTCGTCCCCCGAGTCTTACTCGTCGAAGGAGCATCTGCTGCTCTGCCTGCACGAGCACGAGTACCCATCAAGGGAGGCATGAGATGTGTCTGGATGAATGTCGCATAATCTCCCTCCCTAAGGAAGTAGTCGGTGTCTAAGTCCCCGGCAAACTAAATCATCTCCTGGGAGGAGAGGCTCTCTGTAGCTCTCATTGATGGCAGGGGCGGCATAGGAACTACCTGTTGAGGCAAACCCATGGTCTAGCATATGAAACGCTCACCTAGGAACCAGGCTTAGCAAATCGGGCCCTCGAGTAGAAGCCGAAAACGGGAAGCCCCCAAGCTCCGGCATACTGGTCCCGGACTCCATCTAGTATCGTCAACCAACGCTGCCAAGCGATGTGCAAACAGAGAATGCACAGATTGTTAGTTGCCATCAGATATTGCAATATAAATCAAAGCTAAAGTAAAGCAAAAACAACTGTGAGTTTTGAGTTACCTCCGCCACGATCACTGTGTCAAAGTACCAACGGAAGAATGTGAAAGTCTCTCGGGTCCTCCATAGGCATCTACCGTCATACCGGTGAAAGTATGGCACAACGGGGGGCATCTCTACTTCTAGCTCTGGGGCGAGGGTCGGGAAATATGCATAACCAAAGCTGCAAGAAAAAAGCAACAGTGAATATATATGTACATAGACATGCAGAATGCAGAAAGCAGAATGTGTATGTAGTGTACAGAGAATGCAAAATACAGAAGGTAAAATGTGTATGCAGTGTACAGAAAATGCAAAACAAAAATGCAAAGCGTACCTCACGGGCTCTCCAATAGCCTCCAACCCTATTTCCCTCCTGCGAGATGTCGAGCTCATATAGCCGTACAATGTGGCTAAGCTAGCACCGCCCCAATCATAAAGCCCAACCTGAGGTAAGTTCACCAAGGCACTCAAAAGATATAATCCAACAGTGTTCCACCTATTCGCAAACAATGTGGTGACGAGCAGGAACATCAAAAAGCCTTGGGTGTAATGCTCGGTCTCCAGTTCACTCCAATGAAAATGATCCGCAAACCAACTGTATCGCGTCATGGCCGGTCGGAATAGTGGTGGGCGTGCTCCCAATAAGTGCAGCCAGGCGGCCTCCCACTCGCCCATGTCCATATCATAAGGGATCGAATAACCCCTTACTTCTATGCCAGTAAGCATCGAGAAGTCATAGGGAGTCATCATCATCTCCCCAGCAGCAGAAAAATGGAAAGAGTTGGTGGTATCCCACCACCTCTCTACTAATGCTCTGAGTAAAGGCCGACTCGCTATATGATGCGATAGCCCCATGCAGAACAAGCCGAAGCCGGCCTCGTCAACAATGTAGCGGACACTGGCAAGGAGCTCCATATACCACTCCCTCGCGAACGTGGCTCTGTAGCCCCTAGTAGAGCGAGAATCCTCCTGTGATTAGTGATTAGAATAGTGATATATGGAGAACAGGCTGACGAAAAGGCAGTGTAAGAAATACAGTGCAAAAGTGTGATTAAGGCAAGAAATGCAGTAAGTGACAAAAGTGCAGTGTAACTGTCCAGTTGAAGCAATGAATACAGTGAAAGCAAGAAATGCAGTGCCAAAATATAGGAAAACATGAGAGTGTAATGTATACCTCAGTGGCACCGTAAGAAAAGTGAGAGTCTGGCTCCCTAAGCAGGAGGTCCTCAGGTACGCGTCGCGTGGATGTGCTAAAATGTCTGATGCTTCTAGCTGGTAGTACGTATTTCTGAGGATGATATGTGGCCGGATCAAAGGGTCAAATCCCGAGTGGCAATGGCTCTGGCTCTGGCTCTGGAATAAACTCTGCCTCGAGAACAGGTGGGAATGCAGGTGGGATCTCTAGGGAAACCCCGTCATGAGGTATGTCGTGCGCCATCTGGATAGAAGATGAGAAGATAAGTGAAAAGTGAAGAAAAAGGGTAAACTTGGAAAAAGTCAAACCCTAGGAGAGAGAAAATGGAATAAAAAGTCAAAGCCCGGGAAAAAGCACAAAACCCAAGAGAAATTCGAGGCGAACAAACCTCAAAAGGTGAAACTCCAAGAAAAAGCACCGAAATCAACTTTTAATCAGTTCAAAACGAAGGAAATAAAGAGGTTTTAGCGAATCAACTTTGCGTAGGGTGTTGGAAAATGCATAGAAAGCACGGATCTAGAGAGAATGAGCACCTAGAGAGAGAGATGAAGCAATTTCGAGCATGGGGTTATGAGGAAATGAAACCCCATGCCCTATATTTAAAGACCCGAGGCAAAAAGACCAGATTGCCCCAAATTTGCCATGGGTGGCCGGCAATGGTCATCAGTGGCCGGCAATGGTCATCAGTGGCCGGCAAGTGTCCTATGACCTCCTATGTGGTCCTAATGCTGCTTTGTGTCCTTGGTCTCCAAGAAGTGTGGGGACAGTTCATTTTGTTAGGTTCGATTTGTCTCTAACGGAAGCTCAAAGCTGCGTTTTTGGTGCGCTATGTTCATCACTTGTCAACATGAGTGGGGTGTATCCTTTTAAACATATTGAAACTCTTCTGAGAGGAAAATCGGAAGTTGCTCCTGAATTCGTTTTGTCAACTACGCTTTTGTCATTGTGTAGAATATGCATTTCTTTGTTGTTGCATGGAACGTGTATTTCACATATACTGTTGCATAGAATGTGCATTCCATTACTGCATAGGACATGCCCTTGTTTCATGCATAGAACATGCTCTTGCTCTTGGCGCATAGAATTTGCTTCCACCCTTGTTTCATGCATAGAACATGCTCTTGCTCTTGTCACATAGAATTTGCTTCTGCTTTTGTTTCATGCATAGAATATGCTCTTGCTCTTGTCACATAGAATTTGTTTCCGCCCTTGTTTCTGCATAGAACATGCTCTTGCTCTTGTCACATAGAATTTGCTTCCGCCCTTGTTTCATGCATAGAACATGCTCTTGCTCTTTTCGCATAGAATTTGCGTCTGCTTTTGTTTCATGCATTGAACATGCTCTTGCTCTTGTCACATAGAATTTGCTTCCGCTTTTGTTTCATGCATAGAACATGCTCTTGCTCTCGTCGCATAGAATTTGCTTCCACTTTTGTTTCATGCATAGAATATGCTTTTGTTCTTGTTATGTGCATAGAACATGCCTTAACATTAGATTCTCGATTGTTATCGTGCATAGAACATGCACCCTTACTATGTTGTGCTTGTCGAGTTTCTTTTTTATGCAGGCACGATATTGTATGTACGGTTCATTCGGAAGAGTTCCAGGTGAAATCATTCATTCCCTTCAAATCACATCCTTTTACTCTCCCTTCTCACGCGTGCAACGCGTTAGGATCAACCTTTCGGTTAAAAACATTCGGGTGCATCCCGGTGTTCACACCAACCTTTCGGTTAGAAATATTCGGGTGCGTCCCGGTGTTCACACCAACCTTTCAGTTAAAAACATTCAGGTGCATCCCGGTGTTCACACCAACCTTTCGGTTAAAATCATTCGGGTGCATCCCGATGTTCACACCAACCATTTAGTTAAAAACATTCAGGTGCATCCCGGTGTTCACACCACCTCTTCTTCCTCTCGCGTGCAATGCGTTAGGAACACAAATCGGTTAAAAACATTTGGGTATGCTCGATGTTCACACCGCCTCTTCTTCCTCCCGCATGCAACATGTTAGCAACGCAAATCAGTTAAAAACATTCGGGTGCGTCCCGGTGTTCACACCACCTCTTCTTCCTCTCGCGTGCAACGCGTTAGGACTGCAAATCGGTTAGAAACATTCAAGTACGCCCGGTGTTCACACTACTCCTTCCTCCTCTCGCGTGCAACGCATTAGGATTACCACTTGGTTAAAAACATTCAGGTGCGTCCCCGTGTTCACACCATCCTTTCCTCCTCACGCGTGCAATGCATTAGTGTAGACACCCCATTTTTGACCGTCCTTAAGACTTGGACGTCACCGCTTGAACACTCGGTGATCACCCATGTTCGTGTTCGTTTTGAGTTCCCAGAGGTCTCGGCTACGCACCTTGCCTCAGGATCTCTCAACTCGACTATTTTGTGTTTGATTTTGCACCAAACACTTGTGTTTTTGCTTCTGAGGGTAGAGAGTAGCTTGTTAGCTACCCTGACACCACCGGCCCTGGCTTAAGGCCACCGGCGTGTCTTCTTTCTACCGGCCATTGGTGAAATATACCATTGGCCGGTCGGCATTTGGTGGTCAGCCGACCATCTGTTTGGCCGATGGCCTCCTTTTCTGGCCGATACCACCTTTTTGCCTTTTTTAGGCATAATGCATGCCAGATGTGCCAGCTGGAATGCACGGACCCTGCCCCATGCATGGGTGTGGCTGTTTTGAACCTTTGCACCCTTTTGGTCCAAGCTTCCTAGAGAGATTGCACCCTTTGCTCAAGCTTCTTGAGGAAGCTTGACCCTTTGTCATAGCTTCCTCAAGAAGCTTCCACCCTTAGCTTAGCTTCCCTTGGAAGCCTTGACCCTTTTTTGAATAGCTTCCCTTGGAAGCTTAGTCTTGCATTGTCTATAAAGAGACCCCTCTTCTCCTTTGATTGGGTGGAGCAAAACCAGAGCAAAATACATATATTTCTGATATATAACACTTCTCTCTCTATATCTCCCTCTCTCTCTTCATTTGTGTGTGTGTTTAAGAGCCTAAAAGTGTGTTTTTTTCTTAGTTTTGCACTAAGACACACACCATTACACCATACTTCAACTTGGGAGGTCTGGAGGGTTTGTTCTTGAAGTTTTGGGTCGGTTTTGATCAGAAGAAAGTGGCTGACCTTGCTGTTCTTCAAGGGATCTTCAAGGGTAACACTATTGCTTTATATTCCCCAATCTTGCACTAGTCTTTAACCTATCTTGCATGCTGTTTTAGACTTTGTGTATAACTGAAAAAGTCTTGTATTTGCATGCTTAAGATGTTTCATTGAGGTCATTTTGGTGTTGGGGGCCGACCTCCCCTTCTTAGGCCTTGTTTGGCCCTTTTTGTGCTCTCTTTGTTAAGCTTTGGAGACTTTTGTGTGTTGGCCTTCTCACCACTGAAATCTAGTGGATTTTCAGTGGTGAAGAAGAGGTTTTAAAGTCTTGCATAGGGGAGGGACACCCCTCTCCCTTTGTCCCTCTTTTGTTTGTATTTTTTGCTCATAAAGGTAGCATGCATGCTTAGGTGTTTTTGGCTCCATTTCAGAGGTTTTTGGGTGTCATTGGGTCATATTACATCTCTATTTTTGGTCGGATTTATGCCTCTTTGCATGCATAATATACTTGCTTTACATTCCTCCTCTTTTCCTAGAAATGCATCTTGCCTTTAAGACCATCATGCATGCATGTTCTTGCCTAACTTTGTGAAGTTCTTGGTCATATTTCATCATGATTGAGGTCTATTAGGCACTGATTTGATCATATTTGCCATGTTTGGTATAGCCTCTTTGTATTTTGGCTTGTGAGCCTTTAGTAAGTGAGTCATGAGCATGGTTGAGTTGGGTTGTTTTAGTGATTTGGAGTCATTTCACATGCCATTTCAGTCCCTAATCCATGTTCCTATGCTTGCATCCATCACCCTTTTCATGCCTTGAAGGGTGTCCTTTTGTGCCTTGAAATGAGCATTGTGCATGCTTATGTATTTAAGTCTTTGGGGCTGCCATATCAGTAAGTTTTGGGGCATATTTGATGCATAAAAACTCTGTTTTGGGTTGCTTAGTTCATGCCATGTTTGCTTGGGGTAGGTGTTGAGCAATGCTCTCTTTTGTGGCCTTGAATACTTTCTATTTTGCATCCATTCCCTAGCTGTATTGGTGTCATCTTTTGCATGCTTTTCAGAGTTTAACATGGGTATTTAACGTCCAAGCATATTGCCTTTAAGTATGCTTAGAGTTGTCCCCTTCCATGCTTAGACGATAGGCTTGGTGTGCGCATGCTTGCATGCATAAGTTGTGCCATTTTTGACCCTTTTGGCCACTGTTTTAGGGTGTGGCTGAGGCCTCCCATTTCAGTCTAGTCCTTCTTGTACAGAGTTGTATGTTTGACTTGTTGCCTCTTGTTGCATGCTTGCATTGTACCATGTTTGCATCACATGTTAAATTGCATTGTATTGCCTCTTGCATGATTAGCACATTGCATGCTTTGCATAATAGATTGCATTGCATTTGGCATGTTTTGCATCTTAGCCTCATGTTGCATTCTTGAGCCATGTTTGTATACATGCATTACATTGCTTGGTTTGGGGTGTCAAATCAAGCATGAGGATTGAGAGTGTTCGTACTCCAAGTGACGTAACACGTCTCAATCCTCGGTCGCCGACGCCCTTGATCTCAATATGATAGGGTTTGGCTTCATCTCTTTTGTTGTATACATTTTACATTGAATGGCGAACTTGGCCTCTTAGGCCATCATGCATCAAAATGCATAATTGATGGCCCGATGGTCGAGGGTCATGCTCCCTTGAGTCCATTGCATGATAGGGAGTGTGGCCATGCTCAATTTGCTTGAAAATTCCATGCACATACACTGCTTGCCTCTGCTGCTGTCAACTGCAGGATTCTGCAGGAAGAAATAGCCGGCCGGCTACTTGGAGTGCCGACCGACCAAATATAATTAGCCGGTGGCTCAACCAATGGTCGATGACCATTCCCTTCGGCCGGTGGTGTTCCCACTTGGTCGGTGATGCTCCCTAGTGTCAGAGAAGCATCCTTGGGACTTGTGCAAATTTTCAGAGGAGCAGGGCAGTGTAAACAGAGGCAACAGTGCTATGGCAGCGCAAGTTTTTCGAGCGGGGCGAGTCAAGCATGC
>JAPPVO010000029.1:52659917-52748456 GCA_030407325.1 Camellia japonica
AGATATTTTCAGACAGCTTTCTGGTGTTTGTTTCCCCTCCATACACGTGTATGGAGGGATGAGCCCTTTGGATGCCTTAACTTGTAAGTTTTGGATGCCTATACAAGAGAAGGCTCTTCTCTTGGCTCAAGGGTTAGTTTTTTTGGAGAGTTAGACATTTTAGGAGAGGGAGAAGCTCTGGTTTTAGGTTAGATTTTGTGTATCTATCCTATCTCTCTCTTTCTCTCTTGTTTTGTACACTAGGTGTTTGTGACTTACTATTGCTCACCAACACCTAGTGTTTCACCTTCCTCTTGGAATTGAAGTGCTAAGGGCTTGTTCTTGGTGTTCTTGGCTGGTTTGGAGCTCAAGGAACCAACAACTCCAACCTTTGTGAAGTTGATCATCAAGGGTAAGAAACTTACTTTATTTACCCCATTTTTGCACTCCATTTTTGCCTAGTTTAAAACAGTTTTTGTGCCTGGTCTATAACACAAAATAGTTCTGTTTTTTAACCCTCTTTATTGTTTATTAAGAGTGTTTTGTGGTTTGGGGGAGTTTGACCCCCTTTAGGCCTTGAAAAGGGCTCATTTTTGTGCTATTTTGGAGAGATCCGGGACTTGTGTGCTTGGACCTTTCCACCACTGAAATCTTGAGGGATTTCAGTGGTGGAGATGGTGCCTTAAAGTCCTAGAAAGGGGAGGGCCACCCCCTCTCCTTGATGTCCTTGAAAAGGGCAAGTTTTGGCTTCCAAAGGAGCACCATGTTTGAGTGTGTGTTGAGCATGCCTTGGTTGTTTTCCATGCTTATATTGCCATGATATAACATGCCTCCAAGTTGGTTTTGGTCTCCTATGCATGCTTAGTATAGTTGCCTTGTAATGCCTCTTTATGCCTTAACATGCTTAGGTTGTATGCCTCCATTTCTAGCATGTTTTAGACTTGTGTTTGTGAAGATTTCGTGCTCATATTACCATGTTTTAGGTCTGTCCATAAGTATTTTGGTCAATCTTAGCATGTTTAATATAGCCCCTTTGCATTTGGCTTGTTGGCCTTAAGAGCATGCATGTGTAGCATGTGTTGTTTGCATTATTTTGGTGGTTTGGGGCCACTTGACATGCAATTTCAGTCCCCTAGAAGTGCTTGTATGTTTACATTGCATGCCTCTTTGTGACTTCTTAAGCTAGTGTTGAATGCTCCATGTTTTGGTCATGTTGCACGCCTTTGTGCTTGAGCCTCTTAGATGCCATCTAGGTGCTCCTTAGGCTTTGTTTAGGTCTGCTTGTGACCTGTTTTGAGCCCCTTTAGCCTTGTGAGGCTTGGTAGACTCGGCCTTGGTTTAAGCCTTCATGGCTTGTTTTAAGTACTTGGACCTTTTGTTGCATGTTTAGCTTGCTTGGTAGCATGATTTGGCATCAAGTTTTGCATGATTTTCAGAGTTTTATGTGCATGCTAGTAATCCATGTTTAACTCATTTCAAGTGTGCTTGAATGTTGTTTGTTATGCTTAAGTGTTGGTGCCTTAACATGCGTATATGTGCATGTGTATTTGGCCCTCATGACTTAGCATTTGGCTACTAATTTTAGGCCTTTTGGGTTGCCTAATTCATGTCTAGGTCCATCCCTCATTTGGTTTGCATGCTTGTATTATATGCTTGCTTGTATGCTTGCATGAGTGCATTGTATTACCCTTGTTGCATGGTAGATAACATGACTAGGTTGCATCATGTCAACATGCATTCCTTGTCCCTTGAGTTGGTGATAGGGATTGGGACTTTTGTTTGTTTGATTTGCACACATTTGAGATCAAAGGTGCATCCTTGGTCCTTAGGGCCATCATGCATGGAAATGCGTGATTGGTGGTCCGGGAATCGAGGCACATGCCCCGTTGAGTCATTAACATGATGTGGGATGTGTTTTGTGCATACATGCTTTGAATTACCTTGCCATGCATAGTTTGTCTTCTGCTGCTGTGAGTTGCAGGATCTGCAGAACATTTTGTGCCGACCGGCACTTTTTAGTGCCGACCGGCAGTGTTTTCCCAGCCGATGGAACAATTCAGTGCCGGTGGCCTCCTCCTTCAGCCGGTGGTGCTCTGCCCCAGCCGGTGGTACTCCCCAGTGCTCTGAGAGGCACTCCTGGGACTTTGGCAATTTTCAGAGGAGGAGAGCAGGGGAAACAGAGGCACACTTGCATGGCGGTGCGATTCCGAGCGAGTCCCGGGCACGCGCATTCATTTGGCCCTCATCCCGAGGCGTTTTATTGCTTAATTAGATTAATTAATTTATTTATTTAATTTAAGTGATTTGTAATAATTAATTAGCTAGAATAGTTAATTATTTATTCATTTCTGTATTATTATTCGGTCCCTCCGAGTGAGGGCGAAATTGTAATAAGTGTGTGTGAGTGGGTGTATGTCTTCCAATCCCCATTTCTTTCTATCCCTTTTATTTACCCGCTTATGTTGGTAGATTAGGGCACATTTAAATTAGCATACCTTATGCAATGCATGCGTGCATCCATGCATTTGTTGACATGCACCGGGCTCGGCACATCATACAAACTGCATCGTACTTTCAATTCCAAATTGAATACGTGATAGTTGTAGCATTTCACATGCCATGTCTAGGATAGCCGAGCCTGTCTAGATTACAACTTTGCATGTGTTGCATTAGACATTTCAGTATGCTTAGGTCATGCATGGATTTCTGATAAGCTTCTGTTTTGGCACGGAGTACGATGTAAGTATTTTACGCTTTAGCATATCGCATGCGTGTGAATGTTGCCATGACAGTATGCTTACCATGCGGCTAAGTGCTTATGTGAGATAAAATGTTTGAATGCCTGTGGGTGGAGGTTGGATTGCTTGAGTTGGGAAAACTCATTGAAATCCGTGTTTTAGCCTACTTGCGAGTAGCAAATTCCAAAGCATTTTCAAAACGAACGGATATGCAATGTTTATTTCCAAGTTAGGCAATCTAGTCTATACTTTTGTGTTGTGCGCATCACATAGTAATTCTAGGCTAAATAATCGGAATAAGAACGCATAAAGTTTTCAAACTTGGATATCACGGTTAGTAGAGGCCGGTCTTCGGACCGGGCGAAAGGGGGTGCTCATAGCTGACCTTCCCCGATCGTACCCAAGCTCCCGAGCCAAGACCACTTTGGTGATGACGGACACGTGGCCTTCGGCACCGAGTCAGGGTTTCCTAAATTTCCCATTTTAAAAATATTTAGGTGGCGACTCTGTAATCTGGCAAAGCAGTCCATGTTTGGCACTACTTTTCAAAAATCTGTTTTTCTTCAAAACGATTTGCCAGAGTTGGACTCTTTGGTTCAGATTTAGAACCGCAACACACAAAAAAGGGAGTCCGAACTGTAGAGTGAAGCCCACGGGCGCGTCTACAGTTTCTGGCGACTCTGCTGGGGAGTTTTAGAGAGCTTGACTCGAACTCGTGATATCCTGTTTTGACTACACTTATGTGTTTCTTTGCATTGCATGTGCATTGGTGCGCCTAGGACACCGTGTTTGCCATCTGCCATTCCTGAACGGTTTGCCGGAGGCTTGTCTTGTCAAGGCATGACCATAAGGCTGACCGGTTATGGGCTCTGACAGCATGGGAACACAAACCCCGGTTTTACCGGGGCACCCTTTTGACCATTCGACCTAGTGCATATTCGGAATCCATAGTGACCATTCCAAACTAGGACAGGTGGCTTACCCGATGTTAGGTTGTTTGAAACCACTGTGTGCGTAGTGAAACCCTAGCTCCTGACAAAATAGGACAGGGAAACCCTACCCCAACATAGGGGTGTATTGGCTCTCACTTACCTGGTATGTGCTTTTAGAATGTATCTCTGCAGGGAACGCATATATCAGTTTGCAAGTTTGGGTATCCGGCCCGAGGGCACCGGTATCAGTGTTGTTGAGAATCAGTTGTGTCTGCGGGTATCAGTTCAGCTTTGAATAGTAATTCTGGGGAACAGTGATCAGTAGTAGAGTACAGTTATCCGGCTACACCCGCGCTTGATCTGTCTGGGGCTGAAATACTGTTTGTTTTCTGTTTAGGGGTTCAGAGATTCAGAGGGTCGATCCAGAACAGTTAGTGTCTTCTCCTTGCTGCGGCAGGACTTAGCATGACGCAGAACTCAGAAGAAATCGTGGTCATGACGGCCGCGTTGGATCAAGGAATCACCCTACATGATGAGACTACCGTTGACATGCCGCATCCGCCCAGATCGCCGGCCGCGCACCCAGTTTGGGCCCCTCAGCTATATCAGGCTCGCGAGCCCACTACATTTGAACTAATGGGGATGATAGGTGATCTTCAAAGATCCGTGACGGATCTCGCCTATGGAATGTCAGTTTCGCCGCCAGCCGCACCATATGTTGGAGGCTTCATACCCCAGGAGCCCCCGTTACTGGGACGAATTGTGATTGAACTCAACCAACCGGAGATGACCTCCAGTTATGGTAACGATGCAGCAAACCAAACTCTAGATCAGGCCGAGGCCAGAGATAAAGGCAAGATGAAGACAGATGCCGACCCTATCGAACAACTGCTGTGGGCAGTAGAGGCTTTGAAAGCCAGGGGGATGAACAAGCAACAGATATCTACAGTTGCGAAGAAAGCTGTGGAGGATGCTTTCCCCGCTCCGCCTGAGGGCAGTTCTAGTCAATCAGAGAACCGGGATAGGCCCCGTCACGCCAAAACGGTTCTTCCCACTCCCAACCTTGCACCCGGGAGGGATCAGAAATCCAAGGCCGCACCCGCCGATCCGTTCGCTAGTGCATCTAGCAAGAGTACTCAGGCCCCGAAGTATCTGCCCCGAGGGCACAGGGTCTTCCACCCTCTTTACATGCCTCTGTCTAGGGCACTGTTGATTTTGGCCAAAAAGGGGCACCTCAAACCCTTGGAGCCCCGGCCCTTACCGAAGAATCTCCCCGCCGCACATGATGCTTCTCTGTACTGTGCGTACCACCAGCAGACTGGTCACGCTACCGACACTTGCTTCCGCCTCCGTCATGAGGTGCAGGATTTGATTGACAACGAGGTTATCCTCCCGCCTACCTCAGCCAAGTCGGTCACTACAGAGTTCTTGGATTTTGAGGACACAGATACTGCGAGTATGTAATCAGAAGGTGAATCGCCTGTGGGCAGTGTCTGGTACATTTGTCTGGGTATAGCGTTTGGCACGCATTTTTGGGCACCTGCTAAATGTTAATTTTTTGTAAATTCTGACTTGGGTGTCGAGTCAGTCTTCTGTTTTGTCTTGAGCCTGTCTCATTGTTTTGAGACATTCCTTTTGCTTAAGGGTCTGTCTAATTGTAATGAGTCAGTCCCTTTTATATAGTATACCAGGTGATTTCGGGGTTGTTGCCTCAAACATCATTTTGTCTTATAAATCGTTGTTTTTGCTTTTTGAGTCTGTTTCTGTCAGGGAGCCAGTTATGCCAACAAATCCGAATGAAACAGCCATGGCTATCAGGTGCTGTGTTTGTCGCTATTCGAATTAGCCGTACCAGAGGGTGTGAATGGAACGACAGTACATACCGCCTGCTCTCTTGTGCCTTGAACATCGTCATAATGACCTAAGCTTTCATAAAACCCTTTTCAAACACTGCGGTGATGAAAACAAAGGGGAAGTAATTCCTCGGGTTTTGTAAAATTTTGATCATTTCGAAAAAGAAACGCATGCTAAGCTTTTCATGAATGAAATCATGCTTGTCGGCGTGAGTACTGAGGAGGACCCTGGCCTGATCCAGACTAGTTCCACACTATCTTCCGCACGAGCGATTTGTCGCTTTCTTAAAAACTTTCAAAAACAAAATATTTTGTGCAGTCTCGCGAAGACTTGTGTGGAATCGCTCTTGAGATTGTGTAGCCCAGGATCGCTCTCAGCCTCAAGACTCGATCTATCTGTCGCAAACCGGAACCCGTTCAAAACACCAGTGCCACGAAACGCCTGTGTGGCCCATTTTGAAGCAGCCCTCGAGCAAGAGGCCTCAAAGTCAGATCAGGGAGATCAGATCCCCACCAGGCAAAGCTCGAGAAGCAACCATGATGGACTTTTCCTGCAAATCAACCCAACAGCCGCTCTCCCGGATACAGAGGGCTTCCATTTCAAAAAACCATTTGGCACGGGCTTGCTACACTTTTTACCCTTTGAGAGGCTCGCTGGGCCGAAAACCCGGAAGGGCGACCCAGGCAAAGTTAGAGCAAAGCAAAAAAAAAAAAGAAGACAAAAAAGAAAAATACAAAAAGAAATGAAAAAAAAGAAGACAAAAAAGAAAAATACAAAAAGAAATGAAAAAAAGAAGCAAGAAAAGAAAAGAAAAAGAAATGAAAAGAAGAAAAACATAGCTCGCAAGGTCGAAAACCCGCATTGGGCGCCTTGGCAAAAGTAAGAGCCTAAAAATAGTGAAGGTTAAAATACCCGAGAGTACCTTAACCCGAACTACGTAAGGCTTGATTCCCATGTTTGGGATACGTAGGCAACTTCATCTTGAAGTCCAGCCCCCAACGCTTTCATAGCGTCTTAGTCCATGTCATGGTTTCGATCACTTTCGCCTCCTCTGAATCCAACGTCTCGACTGCAGCAACCGGGAGTTACGTGATCAACTTCCTCTTGAAGCCCAAACCGCCAACACCTTCCAGGTGACTGTGTCCATATATTGATTCAAACCGTCTTCGGCTCCTCCGCGTCTGAGGGTCCGATCGTCATCAACAAGGACTGGCTTACAAGGTGCCGCGGCATCATCCAAGCAAGGGGCAACTTTCCGTTGCCATACAGTGCCATAAGTTGCCCTGAGTTACCGCCCAAACTAGGGGCAACTTTCCGTTGCCTTATCCCCCTTTAAACCAGGGGCAATTTCCCATTGCCTCCGATCCAAGGTTGCATATCTCAAGGGTAAGTTCTGCGCTCGTTGAGCGTTCACTGTTTGCAAAAATAGTTTTTGAAAATTTTCACTGAAGTTGACTTATTTTCTCGAAAACTATTTCATTTTTCAAAATCAGACCATGTTTGGACCCAAAAGGAGAATTTTCAGTGCGCACAGCCTGATTCGCATGGTTTTCAAATCAAAAATTAAACAAGCATGTTAATCTGACGTTCATTTTGATCAAAACTGTTTTAGAAAGAAAACAAAAAAAATGGTCAAAGTAATGAACTAGGGGCACAGTTTGAGCCAGGTGTTCTGTCTCTCCCTTGTCATCAACACGCCTACCAGGAAAGCACTTTATCTATCAGAAGAAATAGCCGTGAGCTAGCTGTATTCGACATGAATCCGCCGCTTCCTATTCATCCATCAATCACCCTGGGGAGGGATGAAAAATGAGAGAATAAAGAATAGAGAGGTGTAAGCAGAGAGAAAAGCGAGGAGAGGGTTTTGAGAGAAAAACCGAGCCTGAGGGCCGAGCGATATGAGTATCACAAAATCAGAAAGGGTGGGGCATAATACCCGGAGGAACTGGCTCCTCGAGATTTGAGGACCCCCCTTGTAAACATGTCTGTGTGTCGTGTCTTTTGATTTGTCGGTCTCAATTTAGTTTTGAGTCTTCTCCGAGCGTGTCTCGTTGTGTTTAGGTCGTGTGCCTTTTACTTTCTGTACTTGAGTTCTCCGGCGGTGTCCAGTTGTAGGCTCGATACCCAAGTTAAAAAAAAAAACCTCTCTTTACCCCAAGATCGTCTGTGCTCAGAATGCCGTGCCATTCTCTACATCCATGCCAGGTAAGAGAAGAAATGGAAAATTTGGGACATCCGAGTGTGTTTCAATTTCAGTCAGTTCCGCCTGCCGTGACCCGGCTTGTCAGATTGGGCTGTTTGTTTAAAGTTTGCCGTGTGCGGAATGGACCGAATGTTGGGTTATGGGCTGTATGCAGATTGATCCCCAGCGGAATGTGGGCTGTGTTCAGTTTGAGCAGTGGTTTGTATGAGTTGTTTTGCTGTTAGTTGGTTGGTTATCCGATTATTACAATGCAAGTGCCCAATTTTCAGGCAGTAAAACAATTTCAGTTACATCGAGATGTAATATGATGCAATGCAGTGCGAAGTATGAGATATGTAAATAAAACACTTTTCAGACAAAAAGTTTGTTTTATATAATCTCTTTCAAAGTACAACTTTTGAAGAAAGCAAAATCTGCCGGCGGCAGTACATAGTACTCTATCTACCAAAGAAAGAAAAGTACAAGAAAAGAAATAAAGAAAAGAAGCAGAGAAATCATCATCATCAGCAGCAGGCCTCATGCCTGAGGATCAGTCCTCGCCCTCTTCCTGGGCAAAAGCACATAAGCATCGTCGGAGCTGTCACTGTCGGAGCCCGAGCCCGAGCTGTCCCCGGCCTCCTCCGCAAATGACTCCGTCCCCGCCTCCGACTCACCATCTCCTGGAACTGGAGCTCGTGAGCTGCTCCCCACGTGACCACGTCCCCCTCTAGTGCGAGGGAATATCCTGCCATCCCGAGTAGAGAGGGGAGGCCCAGCTGGAGCAGCGCCACCCACTGGAGGGATCGGGAAAGGAGGCTGAAAATACGAAGAACAAACACATCAGAAAACTGTGAACAGTTTATCAGTGCAGAATGCAGTGTATGAGTACAGTGTGTGAATGCCGTGAGCAGTTTATCAGTACAGAATGCAGTGTATGAGTACAGTGTGTGAATGCCGTGAGCAGTTTATCAGTACAGAATGCAGTGTATGAGTACAGTGTGTGAATGCCGTGAGCAGTTTATCAGTACAGAATGCAGTGTATGAGTACAGTGTGTGAATGCTGTGAACAGTGAATCAGTGCAAGATGCAGTGTATGAGTACAGTGTATGAAAGCCGTGAGCAGTTTATCAGATTTTTTGTGCAGTGTAGCAGATTGTGCGAAACAGAGTATGATTTGAGACTGTGGTCAGAAGAACATACCGGCAGGCTGTAGACGGCCAAGGCGTCAAGAGTCCGCTGCAGCATCCCCATCAGGGAGGCATTCAGCTCCACAGACTGACGGGTATACTCGGAGGAAGCCTGCAAAAGTATTAAAATGCATCAGTATTCTGTGGGATATTTGCATGAACTGAAATGAAATAACAATGCAAGATGCAGAAATAAAGTAATACATACCGGAGGCAAGTCGGGAATGCCGGCCAACTCGTGACCAGCCGGAGGAGGAGCAAAAGGGATCTGGTAGGTCTCCCCACTCTGCCCCCTGTATGTCAGCATGGTAGGCAGAGCGGGCCAGCCCGTCCCTCGTCCCCTCTGCACTCCCCTCCTGCCGCGAGCTCGAGCCCTCTGTGACGACCCCACTCCTGCTCCTGCCTCTGCCCGGGCCGCTGGCGCCGCAGGTCTCGCTGGATCAGCTCGGGAGCCCCCGCTCAAAGGCCGCATCAAGAAGGTCCGGACGTACTCTGAGTAATCGCCCTCGCCCCTGTCGGCATCTACGTCCACGGCCCAGCCAAGGGTGTAGTCCTCCATCTGCTGGAAGCTGTACCCCTCAGTCTCCCTCATGCGCTCGGGAGGAAGGATCGGAACTATCTGCTCCGGTAACCCTAGGGTCTGGCGTATGAAACGCTCACCCAGGTACCAGGCCCGACAGACCGGGCCCTCCAGGAGAATCCGGTAGCGCGAGGTCTCGATGGCGCCGGCATACCGATCTCGTATCACCGCTGGTAGTGGAGCCCACGGCTGCCAGGTGACCTGAAATGAAATACAGTTGATTATCTACTGATATAGTAATGTACGTTTGAAAGCGAAGCTTAAACGGACTGTAAGCAAAACATACCTCAGTGGGGGTGATGGTGTCGAAGAAACGGCGGAAGAAGCTAAATGTCTCTCGGGGCCGCCGCGTGCATCGCCCGTCGTAACGGCGAGAGAAGGGGACGACCAGAGGGGTCTCCGCCTCTGGCACTGGCTCTAGTCTGGGGAAGTAGGCGTACACCCACAGCTGCAAAACAGACGTCAGTATGACTATCAGATCAAGCAGGATGCAGAATAAAGCAGAAATAACGGAGCCGTGTGTTGTGTATTGTGTTGTGCAGAGTGTACAGCGTGAACAGTGTGCAGTCAGTGTAAAGCGGAGTATGTGTGTGCCGTGTGTACAGTATACAGACTACAGTGTGTCCAGTGTACAAAATACAGAAAGCATAGAACAGAAATGTAAAGTAGAGAAGAAGACATACCTCCCAGGCTCGCCAGTAGCCTCCTAGCAGCTGTCCACTGCCACGAGAGACTGAGCTCATATAACCGTAAAGGGTGGCCAAAGCCGCGCCCCCCCAGTCATACTGCACAATCCTCTCGACGTCCACCAAAGCGCTGAGCAGGCAGAGGGGCACTGTGTTCGCCCGGTCGGCAAACAGGGTGGTCCCCAGCAAGAACATGAGGAAGCCGCGTGCATATCTCTCAGCGGCCTCCTGGGTCATCGGAGCTGCGTCCACCAGCACGGGCTGCACTCGGAACTGCACCTCGAACCAGGAGTAGCGGACGAACCCTGGACGAGCAAGTGGCGGCGCCTCGCCGAGCAAGTGAATCTGAGCGGCAATCCACTCATCCATGTCTGTATCGAAGGGGATCGGATCACCCCCCACCCCAATGCCGGTGAGCATCGAGAAGTCGTAAGGGGTCATCGTCATGTCCCCAGTCGCTGATAAGTGAAATGAATCGGTGGTGTCCCACCACCTCTCTGCCAGGGCGGCAAGGAGAGGTCTGCAAGCAGAGAGCCTGGAGAGTCCCCTGCAAAAGGTGCCAAAGCCGGCCCGATCTACAATGCGGCTAACGGCGTCAGGCAACGTGGCGTACCAATCGCGAGCGGCGACGTTCCCATACCCGCGGATGGTATGGGAATCTCCCTGTTTCAAGCAAATAGTTGCAAAGCAATATGAGATGTACAGTTCTGAGGAAACATGTTAAAGTCGATACAAATCTGGTATGCGTGCAGATTTTTAAAATTCAAACAGAAACCGGGTACCGGTGAGCTTACAGTAAACTACAAGCGCGTGATGCGTCAGTGTGTTTTGGATGCTCCAGTGTAAACTTGGTGCATGTGTGCACATTTTTCAGATTCAAGCAGATATCGGGTTTCAGCGTACCAAGTGGGTGGACTACAGCCTGTGATGTGTCAGTATGTTTGTGAGGGTCAGCATACAGATATGGTACATGCGTGTACATTTTTCAGATTCAAGCAGATATCGGGTTATAGTGTGCCAATAGGTGAGCTACAACGTGTGATGTGTCCGCGTGTTGGTGTAGTTTTGTGCAAATCTAGCATGCGTGCGAGTTTTCAGATTCAAATAAGCACCGGGTGTCGGCGAATTGACAGTGCAATATGTGCCGTGTGTTTGGGTGATTCAGACTAGTGCAGTGTGTGTACATGTGCGTCGGTCCTAAACAGATGTCAGTTATGAGTTTGTCTACAATCAACTACAGTACAGTACGTCAGAACTAAGCAGTTAATGGGTTCAGTTAGCCACGGCAGTTGATAGGAAACCCTACATTGCAGAAAATAAACAAAAGACAAGAGTGTTACCTCGGCGGCGCCAAAAGACAAGTGGGAGGCCGGCTCGCGCAGCAGAAGCTCCGGGTCCAAAGCCCTGTCAAAGCCACGGAAGTGGCGGAGTCCGTCGGGCGGTAGCACATGGATGGCCGGCTGGTAAGTCGCCGGGTCGAATGGACGCTCACCCAGCGGGAGGAGCTCGACCCCGGGATCCATCTCGTGGTCCGGGGGAGTCCCGACATGTGGAACATCATCGGCCATAGCGATGGAGATGAGAAAATAGCCGAAAAGGAAAAACGGGCCGGAATGCGAAAAGTCAACCGGCAAAGTCAACCCCGAGAGGGTCGGAAATGGCCGAAAGGGTCGAAATGTGAAAATACACGGAAACGAAGACAAAATCAAGGGGAACAAGTCCCGAAAAAGCGGAACTAGCAAAAAGTGCACCGAAACGAAGATTTGTTCGGTTGAAAATGTCCGAAACGCGAAGAATATCGCGAATCCGACGAAAAAACGGGTGTAAAACGCGAAGAAATCGATGAGAAATCAAGAAAACAAACTCTAGAGAGAGAGAGTAGGGATTTTCGGCGGTTTAGAAGTGTGGAAAATAGGGTTTAAAACCCTATTTTATAAAGCCCGGAGTGAAATGGCAGTTCTGCCCCCGATCAGGCATTTTCTGCCGATCGGCACTATTTTGTGCCGGTCGGCACTTTTTTGTGCCGATGGATGAGTTCAGGCAGCCGGTGGCAGCCGGTGACCTCCCCACCCAGCCGGTGGTGTTCCCAAGGATGTTTTTAGGCAAGATAAGGGGTTTTTGGGTCTTCATAGCTCAAGAAAGTGCAAGAAAGTGCATCCCCGATGCTCAACCGGTCTCCGTTTCGACCTCGGACCGTGTCTTCTGCGCGTCGCACTCAAATTCAAGCAAAGATTGTATCCTTTTGTATCCTTTTGTCTCTCATAAGGTTTAAAAATTGCCCTATGTGCGCTGCGTGCATCCATCACTTTGTCTAGTACGGCACGTCGCGCCGTTTTAAACGTCCTCTGCGACTTGTACTGTTTTTGTATTTTATGCGACATGCGTGTCACACCCGCATCACTTTGTACTTCGTGTTGTATGCATGTCGCACTTAGCATTCATTTCATTGTCAATTCGCGCGAGGTGTGCCACCTCACGTGTTTCATTTCATTTTCAATTCGCGCGAGGTGTGCCACCTCCCGTGTTTCCTTTTCATTTCGATTCGCGCGAGGTGTGCCACCCCACGTGTTTTATCTCATTTGCATTTCAATTCACGCGAGGTGTGCCATCTCCCGTGTTTCCTTTGCATTTCATTCGCGTGAGATGTGCCACCTCGCGTGTTTCATGTCATTTGCATTGTATTTCAAATCCTATGAGGTGTGCCACCTCATTTGTACCATTTACATTGTTCGCGCTATTTTGCGCACCCCGCCTGTTTGCACTGTACGTGCATTTCCAACGACGGTCCGGCGGGACCCTAAACACGCCCGGTCTAGGAGACCTTAAATCCTTGGAAGGTGCGAAACCCTCGTCTGATGAGGTACGCGTGCCCCATCTTGCATTTCATTACATCTCGAGGCATGTAGGCCTCGTTTTGCACTTCATTTTCCATCCAATGAGGTATGCGTGCCTCATGTTTCATTTCATCCTCACTTGCATTGTTTTGCATCCCGTGTGGCACGTGTGTCACATTATGCAAGTTGCCCCAACGACGGTCCGGCGGGACCCTAAACACGCCCGGTCTAGGAGACCTTAAATCCTTGGAAGGTGCGAAACCCTCGTCTGATGAGGTACGCGTGCCCCATCTTGCATTTCATTACATCTCGAGGCATGTAGGCCTCGTTTTGCACTTCATTTTCCATCCAATGAGGTATGCGTGCCTCATGTTTCATTTCATCCTCACTTGCATTGTTTTGCATCCCGTGTGGCACGTGTGTCACATTATGCAAATTGCCCCAACGAGGGTCCGGCGGGACCGAAAACACGCACGGTCTGGCAAGACCTTAAACCCGCTCATTTGCATTGTCATGCATCTCAAAAGCCGTGCGTTGGCGCGCATTTCAAACATCATGCATCATGTGCATTTCAAATGCATACACTGTGCATCACGGTCTAGGAGACCTTAAATCCTCTGAAGGTGCAATTCCTTTGGTGTTTGTCGTGCCCGAACGACTTTCGGTGGTCTGGCAAAGCCACCTGCCTGTGTTCGCGGTGAGTTCCTAGAAGACCAACTGGGACGGTGAAAACTAGAGTTCGAACGGCTTATGCCTAGAACGCAAAGGTTCGGGATCTCCGAGACTAAAGTCTGGTTTAAATACCCAGGGGGTGTACCCTCGGCTTGAAATCTGTATGGAAGCCCCATAGGTTGAGGCGGCGTGTTTACGCCTCGATTCTGGATACTGAACCAACCTAGTATATCGCCCTGTTGGTAAGATAGGGAAAGCTGCAATCATAGCCATGCATCATAGTGCATATGTCATGCATCATCGTATATACTGCATATGTCATGCATTACCAAAAAAAAAAAAACAAAAAAAACACATGCATATGTCATGTATATCATCATTGTAGTATAGTGCATATGTCATGCATTTTCTGTAAATATCCATCCCATTGCATGCATCCACTGCATCATCTTCCATCCATGGCTTGCGCCTTTCCAGGTTAAGCTTGGTCTGGTATGTGCTCATACTTTTCATGTCTATACACTCATAGTTCTGTGTGCGCTCGCGCCTTGAGGGCTTCGACACCTTTTCTATGTTAGACATGGCTTGTACGTGTACATGCCCTTCCTAGGCGAGATTCGGTTTGGCCCGCGTGCCATATCCATTGTATCAATATCCACTTCTAGTACATTGTAGTTGCATGCATCCACTGCATCATCTTCCACCCATGGCTTGCGCCTTTCCAGGTTGAGCTTGGTCTGGTATGTGCTCATACTTTTCACGTCTATACACTCATAGTTCTGTGTGCGCTCGCGCCTTGAGGGCTTCGACACCTTTTCTATGTTAGACATGGCTTGTACGTGTACATGCCCTTCCTAGGCAAGATTTGGTTTGGCCTGCGTGCCATATCCGTTGTATTATCTATCCATTATATTACATTGTAGTGTAGTATTGTTGCATCCGGCATTAGGATCATTGTTCTGTCGTTAGCGGGTCGTCACCCCACTTATGTCAATCCACCCAATACTTGTTCTTATGTCTGTCTACATCACTCATAGTTCTGTGTGCGCTCGCGCCTTGAGGGCTTCGACACCTTTTCTATGGTAGACGGACTTGTTACCTCCATCAATTTATTTGACATTCGTGTGGTTTCGAACCGCTCATGATTGAATCATGATTCAATTGCCCCGCATGTAGTTTGCATCGCATTAGTTTCAATTGCATTGCATTATTAGTTGCATTATTCATACATAGTTTTGTATATATTGCATATTATTTAGCATTCGCATTGCATATGTCATGCATGTTGCTAACAATATTGTACCTGTTAAGTTTGCTTTCTTTTCAGGCACGATATTGTATGTACGGCTCATTTGAGGCCGGTGCAACCGGACGAGCCGCACAGGTATTGTATCTCCCGAGTGAGACGTACTGAGAATTCCATAATTCTCTTACATCCTTTCTGCATTGTAATGTAGTTTGGTACGCTAGCTTATAACTGTCGCATGTATGCTTCATTACAGCTTTCTTTGCATGATCATAAGTTATGCTCGGCTTCTTGCATTTTCAGTTGCATTTTGCCCCGGCCTACGGGCGCATATCTTATCCTTGGCATGTGTGCCTCCTGCCTGAACTACGCTGGTTTGATTCCTAAGGGATACGTAGGCAGCTTGCGAGTTCAACCGTTTACGCTTTGTGTGTTTGTCCAAGTCTTCGGCCTTGTCAAAAATGGGTCGTCTCTGGGCTTTGACATTCACTCCCGTCATTGCTATGACTTTCGAGTTCTGTCAAAGAGGGGCAACTGTAGACACCCCATTTTTGACCGTCCTCAAGACTTGGACGTCACCGTTGGAACACTCGGTGATTATCCTTGTTTGTGTTCGTTTGGAGTTCCCGGAGTTCTCGGCTCGCGCGCCTTGCCTCAGGACCTCCGAACTCGATCGTTTTGTGTCTGGTTTTGCACCAAACACTTGTGCTTTGCCGTGGAGGGGCAGGGAATGCCTTGTGAGGCACCCCCACACACCACCGGCTGTGACCAGAGGCCACCGGCTGGCTGGTTTGTCCACCGGCACTATATTGTGCCGGTCGGCACTATTTTGTGCCGGTCGGCACATTTTTTTGGCAAAATGACCATTTTGCCCTGCTGACCACTTTACAGCTGCTTTCTGAGATATTTTCAGACAGCTTTCTGGTGTTTGTTTCCCCTCCATACACGTGTATGGAGGGATGAGCCCTTTGGATGCCTTAACTTGTAAGTTTTGGATGCTTATACAAGAGAAGGCTCTTCTCTTGGCTCAAGGGTTAGTTTTTTTGGAGAGTTAGACATTTTAGGAGAGGGAGAAGCTCTGGTTTTAGGTTAGATTTTGTGTATCTATCCTATCTCTCTCTTTCTCTCTTGTTTTGTACACTAGGTGTTTGTGACTTACTATTGCTCACCAACACCTAGTGTTTCACCTTCCTCTTGGAATTGAAGTGCTAAGGGCTTGTTCTTAGTGTTCTTGGCTGGTTTGGAGCTCAAGGAACCAACAACTCCAACCTTTGTGAAGTTGATCATCAAGGGTAAGAAACTTACTTTATTTACCCCATTTTTGCACTCCATTTTTGCCTAGTTTAAAACAGTTTTTGTGCCTGGTCTATAACACAAAATAGTTCTGTTTTTTAACCCTCTTTATTGTTTATTAAGAGTGTTTTGTGGTTTGGGGGAGTTTGACCCCCTTTAGGCCTTGAAAAGGGCTCATTTTTGTGCTATTTTGGAGAGATCCGGGACTTGTGTGCTTGGACCTTTCCACCACTGAAATCTTGAGGGATTTCAGTGGTGGAGATGGTGCCTTAAAGTCCTAGAAAGGGGAGGGCCACCCCCTCTCCTTGATGTCCTTGAAAAGGGCAAGTTTTGGCTTCCAAAGGAGCACCATGTTTGAGTGTGTGTTGAGCATGCCTTGGTTGTTTTCCATGCTTATATTAGCCTTATGGTCATGCCTTGACAAGACAAGCCTCCGGCAAACCGTTCAGGAATGGCAGATGGCAAACACGGTGTCCTAGGCGCACCAATGCAAATGCAATGCAAAGAAACACATAAGTGTAGTCAAAACAGGATATCACGAGTTCGAGTCAAGCTCTCTAAAACTCCCCAGCGGAGTCGCCAGAAACTGTAGACGCGCCCGTGGGCTTCACCCTACAGTTCGGACTCCCTTTTTTGTGTGTTGCGGTTCTAAATCTGAACCAAAGAGTCCAACTCTGGCAAATCGTTTTGAAGAAAAACAGATTTTTGAAAAGTAGTGCCAAACATGGACTGCTTTGCCAGATTACAGAGTCGTCACCTAAATATTTTTAAAATGGGAAATTTAGGAAACCCTGACTCGGTGCCGAAGGCCACGTGTCCGTCATCACCAAAGTGGTCTTGGCTCGGGAGCTTGGGTACGATCGGGGAAGGTCAGCTATGAGCACCCCCTTTCGCCCGGTCCGAAGACCGGCCTCTACTAACCGTGATATCCAATTTTGAAAACTTTATGTGTTCTTGTCCCAATTATTAGCCTAGAATTACTATGTTATGCGCATAGCAAACAAGTATAGACTAGATCGCCTAATTTGGAAACAAACATTGCATATCCGTTCGTTTTGAAAATGCTTTGGAATTTGCTACTCGCAAGTAGGCTAAAACACGGATTTCAATGAGTTTTCCCAACTCAAGCAATCCAACCTCCACCCACAGGCATTCAAACATTTTATCTCACATAAGCACTTAGCCGCATGGTAAGCATACTGTCATGGCAACATTCACACGCATGCGATATGCTAAAGCGTAAAATACTTACATCATACTCCGAGCCAAAACAGAAGCTTATCAGAAATCCATGCATGGACCTAAGCATACTGAAATGTCTAATGCAACACATGCAAAGTTGTAATCTAGACAGGCTCGGCTATCCTAGACATGGCATGTGAAATGCTACAACTATCACGTATTCAATTTGGAATTGAAAGTACGATGCAGTTTGTATGATGTGCCGAGCCCGGTGCATGTCAACAAATGCATGGATGCACGCATGCATTGCATAAGGTATGCTAATTTAAATGTGCCCTAATCTACCAACATAAGCGGGTAAATAAAAGGGATAGAAAGAAATGGGGATTGGAAGACATACACCCACTCACACACACTTATTACAATTTCGCCCTCACTCGGAGGGACCGAATAATAATACAGAAATGAATAAATAATTAACTATTCTAGCTAATTAATTATTACAAATCACTTAAATTAAATAAATAAATTAATTAATCTAATTAAGCAATAAAACGCCTCGGGATGAGGGCCAAATGAATGCGCGTGCCCGGGACTCGCTCGGAATCGCACCGCCATGCAAGTGTGCCTCTGTTTCCCCTGCTCTCCTCCTCTGAAAATTGCCAAAGTCCCAGGAGTGCCTCTCAGAGCACTGGGGAGTACCACCGGCTGGGGCAGAGCACCACCGGCTGAAGGAGGAGGCCACCGGCACTGAATTGTTCCATCGGCTGGGAAAACACTGCCGGTCGGCACAAAATGTTCTGCAGATCCTGCAACTCACAGCAGCAGAAGACAAACTATGCATGGCAAGGTAATTCAAAGCATGTATGCACAAAACACATCCCACATCATGTTAATGACTCAACGGGGCATGTGCCTCGATTCCCGGACCACCAATCACGCATTTCCATGCATGATGGCCCTAAGGACCAAGGATGCACCTTTGATCTCAAATGTGTGCAAATCAAACAAACAAAAGTCCCAATCCCTATCACCAACTCAAGGGACAAGGAATGCATGTTGACATGATGCAACCTAGTCATGTTAACTACCATGCAACAAGGGTAATACAATGCACTCATGCAAGCATACAAGCAAGCATATAATACAAGCATGCAAACCAAATGAGGGATGGACCTAGACATGAATTAGGCAACCCAAAAGGCCTAAAATTAGTAGCCAAATGCTAAGTCATGAGGGCCAAATACACATGCACATATACGCATGTTAAGGCACCAACACTTAAGCATAACAAACAACATTCAAGCACACTTGAAATGAGTTAAACATGGATTACTAGCATGCACATAAAACTCTGAAAATCATGCAAAACTTGATGCCAAATCATGCTACCAAGCAAGCTAAACATGCAACAAAAGGTCCAAGTACTTAAAACAAGCCATGAAGGCTTAAACCAAGGCCGAGTCTACCAAGCCTCACAAGGCTAAAGGGGCTCAAAACAGGTCACAAGCAGACCTAAACAAAGCCTAAGGAGCACCTAGATGGCATCTAAGAGGCTCAAGCACAAAGGCGTGCAACATGACCAAAACATGGAGCATTCAACACTAGCTTAAGAAGTCACAAAGAGGCATGCAATGTAAACATACAAGCCCTTCTAGGGGACTGAAATTGCATGTCAAGTGGCCCCAAACCACCAAAATAATGCAAACAACACATGCTACACATGCATGCTCTTAAGGCCAACAAGCCAAATGCAAAGGGGCTATATTAAACATGCTAAGATTGACCAAAATACTTATGGACAGACCTAAAACATGGTAATATGAGCACGAAATCTTCACAAACACAAGTCTAAAACATGCTAGAAATGGAGGCATACAACCTAGGCATGTTAAGGCATAAAGAGGCATTACAAGGCAACTATACTAAGCATGCATAGGAGACCAAAACCAACTTGGAGGCATGATATAATTGATTCATCACGACATTGTTTGTGCATATCATACTTATATCTTCGTTAAAGTTCATATATTGTGTTAGATTGTTTCTACTGGGCTTTGGCTCACTCTATTTGGGGAAAATATATTCAGGTGCTGGTGATATGCCTCCACCAAGGACTTCGTTTGGGAGGATTGTGGAGCTGACCGCTCAGTTTTGTTATTTTTGTACTTAACTTTTATACAGCCAAAGGGCTTCAACTGTTTTAGATTGAATACCTATTTTTGTTGTAACCAAGAACTATCTTAGAAAGATGTAAGCCTTTAGGGCATATGAATATTTATTTAGCTTTCATATCTTATCACTACTTGTAATACATGCTGTAGATTCAGGATGAACTATTTGTGAATGTATAACACATGTGTCATCTTTTGTATATCAACTCTGATTAATGAAAGTTTATCATTTTAATTATGTCACTTTGTACTAGTTGATTAGAATTAGATTATTGTAATTATTTCGGGGCGTTACATTTGCATAAAAAGTTATAGTATTTTATGATTTTGAAATTTCAAAATTACAATTGTGTGACAATAAAATTTTACTGTCTTTTTTTATTTTTTATTTTTATTATTATTTGATAGATTTCAGTGAGATGATTTCAAATATATAAATGGAGTTTTATACCAAAAGTTACACTATTTTAAAATTTTGCAATAATTATAAAAATAAGCGTTGTAGTAAAATTTTAATATTTTTTTATATAAATATTTTTATATTAGATATAGGTCTTATTTGATAGATATTGATTAAAAGAATCTAAAAATATTAATTTTATAAGAAATAGACATATATATAAAAAAAGTTACTGAATTTTAAAAAATATAGAAGCAAAATTTAGTAATATAATGTAATTATAGTAATATAATGTCACTATAGTAAATAAAATGCTGTGCACGTACCCCAAAATTTACATTGCTACGCATTGTCCTTTTGAGAATGAACTCTCTACTCGTCCTTTTACCATTAAAACTTTGTAACGGAGGGGTTCACTTTGTGAATACTTTTGTAGATTTTTTTAAAATTTTTTTTATCAATAAGAATTTTAAAAATTAAGAATTCAAACATAAAAAAATATTTAAAGAAAACAATGTGTAATTTGAATTTATTTTAACTACAAATCCTGCTATACTAGAGTTAAATTGAATTACACATTATCTTTATTCATATATTATTTATTCCGAATTATTAATCCTTAACATTACCCTTTTGTCAATGGTGCAGAACTTTTCCGCAGCCATGTGAGATTTTGTGGAATTTCATATGAAAGTAGTACTCTGGTCTCAATCATCCGCTAGTTTTTATGTATTTTATTTATGAGACATGGTCATGCTCCTTTCTCTATCGACGCTTTTGTAGATTCGTTTTCTTTATCTTTTTTTTTGTCGACATGTGAACAACTTTTTCTATTCGTTTTTTTCATTAAGGTCCCGTTTGGATAAATTTTTAATTTGAGTTTTAATTTTTTTAGTTATTTTAACTTAATTAAAAAAGTTTTATTTAGGATAAATTTTTGACTTTTTATAATTGATTTGATATTTATAAAAAATAAAATAAAATAATTACGATTTAAATATAATATTATATCTTATTTACTAAATTAATTTATTTTATTTTTTAATAAACTAAATTAACCCAGCCCATGTACCAAACGAGCCCTAAAATTCGTTTTCTTTATTTTTTTTTGTCAATGCGTGAACAAAGAGCTTGTTTTTTAGTTGGCTGAAAAATGTAAATGATGGCAAGACTGTGCCTCGGGTTTTTGATTAAAGAAAAATAATTTAACCCTTTAATTTTTTATTTTAATTTTACTCTAATGATGTGAAATTAAAAAGAGTTAAAAATGAGAGAAAATGAATGTGGGGTCGCTTTGTTTGGGTCCCAACTAAATAGAATTGAAGAAGGCAATGTAACAGGACCATTGATTAAACAACCGGCCACTTTAATTTATTCTATTTAATTTGTAGGAGGAAACATCGGAGTAATTCAATAAAGGTGACATTCTCTCTCATAAGCATCTTTAATTATTAATTAATTATATTATCTATACACCAACAAGTTTATAAAATAAATCGGAAAAGTGAATTTATATATTTTTTCCTTCAATAAAATTGATAGTATAATACGATTTAATTTCTCACCGATACCAACTTTCAATCAAATCAATAAGAGGAATATCAAATTAATTTTAGAATTGTTGAAGTTTATTAACGGCAAGTTTCGTCATATATTATTTTAGTTAAAAAATTATTATTAAAAAATTAATTCTTTAATATAAATTATTTACCTATTTTCATTAAGTAAAATCAATGAAAAAATAAATATTTTAGTTATTAAACTCAGTAAAAAGAGTATTTTGTACATTTTATATATACTTACATTAAGTTTAATGAATAGATACTATTTATCATTCAGTTTTACTTAACGAAAATAGACAAATGGTTTACATTTCAAAATATTAGGATTTAAATTAACAGAATTAAAAACACATGGTTTATTTTGGGGAAAATTGGTCGAAGATCTTTACCCAACTTTTAGTATGATGAGAGATCCACAATAATATTTTTTGATACCTAAGGTCCCTCAATGTTATTTTAGTTTATAAAATACCTATTTTACCCTTCTTTATCATATGCGTGGTTTTCAATTTTAAAAACTGAAGATTACGTTGCTATTTTTGTAGGAGATTACTTTGGGATGAACTTGGAGATCGATGGAGATTTTGATGATGCAGATTTTCATGGAGATTTTATAGGGATTTTGTAGTCGTGTAGAAGTTGATTTTCGTTGATCGTATAGAAATTAATTTTCGCTGATCGTATAGAAGTTGAAGTCGTGTTGAAGCTCGGATTTCCAGTGGAGTTGAATCAAGAAAGTTTAATAATTAGTGTAAGTTTTTGATTTTTGATTTGATTTGTATGTAAAGACTCCGATTTCAGATAAGTTTTTGTAGTGTATTTTGAATTAGGTTTTTACTTTTAGTTTTTGATCAATGTGAGCAAAAGCCAGCCTAGTGTAGTTTTTTTTTTTTTTTGAAGTTGATTTTTCATTCTTTGTTATTGACAATGGAGTTGATTTTGATTTTTGGAGTTGATTGTTCGTTCTCTGTTACATGTTTTTCATCGATAAGTTTTGTTCTTTGTGTTTGAAGACCGGCTCTGTTTTTCTGCACTTGTGTAAGTTTTGTGCTCTATTTTTTTTTTTTTTTTTTTTTGCACTTTTCATTTTTCTGCACTTTACTTTGTAATCCAGAGAAAATTATATGTTTGTTATTATAATCCAACGAAAATCACAGATAAAATTGTAAGCTTCTAGTACAGTGAAAATCACAGAGAAGATTATAATTTCATAACAGATCTTCTCTGTGATTTTTGTTACTGATTGTGTTTATTAGTTAGCATTAATTTTGTCTATGATTTTCTTTGGACTCATTAATTTTTTCTATGATGTTTCTCTGTGATTTTCTATGGACTCATTAATTTTCTTTGTGATTTTGTTTTTGTTATTTTGAAAGTGAATACAAGTTTGTAAATTTCTATGGATTTTGATTTGAGTCCAATACTGCACAATCACACAGAGAAAATTATAAGCTTGTAGTCTAGTGAAAATCACAGAGCAGCTTATAATTTCATAACAGATCTTCGGTGTGATTTTTATCTATGATTGTGATTAATAGTTAGCATTAAATTTCTCTGTGATTTTCTCTAGATTCATTAATTTTTCTGTGATTTTGTTTTTGTTATCTTGAAGGTGAATTTAAGTTTGTAAATTTCTCTGGACTTTTATTTGAGTCTAGAGAAAATTATAAGCTTGTTATTATAATCCAGAGAAAATTATAATTATTAGAAATTTCTCTAGACTTTTATGTTGTTCTTGTGAAGTGTTTTTATATTAAACAAGTTATTTTTCGTGTTTTTTCTTTCAGTTTGGATGGACAGTGCAGTGTTGTTGCTGTGCAAATATGGGAATGATACTATTGTCATTAATGTTTCATGCGAATTGAATTTTGAGAAATTGGTTGGCATTTTGTATAAAACATGGGAGAATTTGAAACCTAAAACGATGTGTATTTCATATTCTATTGTGAGCCATCCGAATTGTATGGTTCGAAATAATATTGATTTTCTGAATATGTTGAGGGTTGTTTGTGTACGTGGTGCTGATATAATTGATGTTTCAGTTATGAAGTGTAGTACTTCTGATCAAGAGGATGAATTGGGGTCTAATTGGGTAGATGTTATGCATGGTGAATCTGATAGGCTCGTGGATATTGAAAGGAATTCACTCTCTAAGTTTTTTTCTCACCAAGAAAATGTGTTATTGTCAGCTGGTTGGCGAAATAATATTACGTGTACTAGACAAAAGTTTGAGGGTGGTGTGGTTAAGTTTCGTACTGTTTTATGCAAGTATGCTATTGAGGTTGGTTTTCAGTTTACGTATGCTAAAAATGACAAGTTGAGGGTTACGGTAGAATGTGCATATAAGGAATCAATGAGATGTATGTGGCGTGTACATGCTTCAGTTGAAAAAATAAATGAGTTCTTTTACATAAGAACTTTGAACAATGAACATACGTGTGGTGTAGCGGTTCGTACTAGCAAACATGGTAGGATGACTTCCAACTTAGTTTATGGGCTGATACTTGAAGAGGTAAGTGCCAAACCTTTAACTCGTCTAGTGGATGTTGTCAAATAAATGAAAGACAAATATGGGGTCTTAATCAGTTATAACTATGGTTGGTTGAGGGTTGAAAAAGCAAAATGTAGTACATATGGGGATTCTTGTTTGTTATTCGATCAATTACGGTGGTATTTTGATGAGGCATTGAAGAACAATCCAGGTAGTCGTTTTGAATTAGATTTTGAAGATAACAAGCATTTCAAAAGAGTGTTTTGTGACTTTTCATGCATGCATTGCTGGTTTCAAATATTGTCGGTCATTGTTGTTTCTTGATGGAACATTTTTGAAAGGATGATACAAAGGAGTTATGCTTGCTGCGACGGGGAAAGATGGGAATGAAGGTAATTGTAAATATATTTAATTTTCTCGAAGTATGTGAATTTTCTATACATGTGGGAATTGAGTGAATTTTCTATTTTTGTGGTTATATTTTGTGATTATTCTCTGACACTTTGAATTTTCTCTAGAGGTGGCCACTGTGTGAATTTTCTCTCGATGTTGGCACTATGTGAATTTTCTATGTAGTTGGTCACTAAGTAAATTTTCTCTAGATGTTGGCACTGTGTGAATTTTCAGTGAATTTTCTCTGGATGTTGCCACTGTGTGAATTTTCTCTAGATTTTGGCAGTGTCAAATTTCTCTAGTTGTTTATTGTTCTAATTTTCTCTACATGTGCATATCTAATATGCTTGTTCCAATTTGTTGATGCTGAGAATAAAGACAATTGGTGTTGGTTCCTTGAACATTTATGTGAAGTATTGGGATCGGAGAGGGTGATAAGTTTCATATTAGATTGACATTGTGGTATTGTGAAAGGAATTGCTAGGTTTTTCCCTAATTGCTATCATGGATTTTATCTTGAACATCTGAAGAGAAATTTGAGGGATAGGTTATCATGTGGAAACACAAATTTGGTTAGGGGGATGATTGTGTCCAAGTTTTTAGAATGTGCATATGTGCCAACAACGGCATCATTCCATTTCAATTTAAATGAATTAAAAAATGAAGGAGGAGTCATTGTGAGTGTTTTCTTGAGAAGTTTACCATATGAAAATTAGAGTGATGCATATTTTGAGAGGAAACGTTATGGTGAAATGTATTCAAATGTTGCTAAGTCATTCAATTCATGGATACGAGAAGCTCAGCACTTGCCAATAACAAATTTTGTGGACATGATATGGTTGCAAATCATGAATATGAGGTCTGATGGGAGGCTGCTTTCTAGTAAATGGAATAAAGTTCTTTGTTCTTGGATGGATAGTGTGTTGGAGAAGGCTTTCATGGATGAGAGGACGTGGAATGTGAGTTTATCATCTAATAATCTGTTTGAAGTGCATTGTTTTCCTTCGATTATGGTTAATCTTGGGTTGAGAACTTGTTCATGTCGAAAATGGGAAATAAATAGGTATGCATGTCAACAAGTTGTTGCTGCAATTTTTAGGAGTGGAAATAATTTGAATTCATTTGTTGAACCATTTTTTCATGCTGATATGTATCGTCAAGCATACTCATTTTTGATTAGCCTAGTTCCAACTGTTGAAAAACCTGTTTGTAGCATTGATGATGCTATAATTTACCTCCATTGAGTAAGAGACCAGTTGGAAGGCCAAAGAAGAACAGAATTGCTTCTACTGGAGAGTTTAAAAGGGTGATGAAGTGTAGTCGATGTGAGAGTATTGGTCGCCATAATAAGAGGACATGCAAGGAACCTTTGTTAAATAGTTGAGGATAATACATTTTATTGATTGAATAATATATTTGAGGATGTTAGAGGATCTTATTACAAATATAACGTGTCTATTGTGCGTTGTGTTTAGTATTTTCTATGAAATTTTTTCCATAATTTCTGGATCAATGCACTTGTGTTTTTGAAACATACTTTGGGCAGTGTGTTTATAATACCAGTCAAATTAATTCAAAGAAATTTGCTAGTAGCAGAGAAAATTACTTTGTATATTTCGTTTTGTGAAATGTACTTTTTGGACAATGTGTACATAATACCAATCAAATTCATCCAGAGAAATTTTTCAATAGTAGAGAAAATTACTTATTGTATTGTATTTTTAGAAACATATTTAGGGAGTACCTTATACTATCAGTCAAATTCATCCAGAGAAGTTTGCCAATATTAGAGAAATTTACTATGTGCATTATGTTTGTTGAAACATAGGCAGTGTGTTTATAATACCAGTCAAATTCATCCATAAAAATTTGCCACTAGTAGAGAAAATTAATCCGTGGATTGTGTTTTGTGAGGTCAAATTCATCCAGAGAAAATTACTGTGTCTATTGTGTTTTTTGAATTTGATGATTGTTGTGTACCAACACAGTGCATTACAAATTACATAATCATATAGGCACCCTCTTGGCACGATACGAGTTAAATTTCTATATGAAATTCTGGTAACTTCATACCAAAGAAATTTGTTCAGACAATTTTCTCTGTGTGAATTGTGTTGACAATCACCACTTAGCATGCATTATAAATATATATATATATATATATTTAACCATTGATAGCTATGAAATTTACATTAGTCAAAAAAGATACATATATGTCAAGCATCATCATTCCTTCAATGTATGGAAGAAAAAAAAAATGAAGGGTTATTCCTAATTACATTGTGTGCATTGCCTTCCTTTCACTAGTGTACTTTAACTATTATAATTTTGGTTATTCTTTTGGTGGTATTTGAATTGGTTCTGTCCATGACCGGCCAACTTCGGTCGCAAATCTCTCTATGATTTCTGCCCTCATCAACCTTACGTCTTGTGTCGACAATGTCGAGCTGATAGGTTCATGGTTGATATATTGTCTCATTATGTAGCATACAAAGAGGCCACAATCCATACTGCATACAAATTATAGATATAGTTAGTGTTAAGAAACATTCAAATTAGATTATCTTATTTATAGATGTTGTTGTGGAGCATTGTTGACATATTCAAAGTCATAATTTGTGTTTTGTGAGTCTATCAATTTGAAAGAAGGTTGTGATTATGCCTCTCTTTCAAGGCAAGCTTTCAAAAAATTCTACATATAATCTTGCTGCAAAAAAAAAAATAATAATTTTAAATAACAGAGAAATTTACACACAAATTAATGGGATTCTATGAAAATTATCATCACATAAACATTATCATGGATCAGAGAAATTTGCACTCGTTACCAATTGTTTTGCATCTTTGATATATTTGTCTTGTGCATCATCCCTCCTTGACCTTAGTGAGTTGTAGTACCTCCATAAATTGTCTTGTTTCTCCAAGACAAGCAAGGTCCAGTGATTTCCATCTGTTGACTTCTCATTGCTCCGGTATTTATTGGGAAATAGAGGAACTTGTAGTTCCTCCATGCGGTTTCAAGATGCTTGTCAAATAATGAGACTCGGAGAGTTTGATTTTTCGTTATCTTGATGAAGTTCTACAGTCAGAGAAAATCAAAAAATGGTTATGAGAAAGTTGAAATGACAGGAATTTCAAAAATATACACACTGAGAAATTTTAAATGCACACAACTAGCTAGAGAAAATTAGACTAGTGACACAATTGGCTTCAAGAAGTATCTTAACAAGAGAAAGTAGTAAGTAAATTCCAAATAAAATCAAATAAAAGAGTAGTAACATACTAAGCTCATGCATGTGAAAAAAAATGAAGTTGGTTGTTGTCCTTTTCTTCTTTGGTCAGCAAATAGGATCTCTCCATAACCATCAATGATCTGAAAAATATCATTTATAATTGTAACATTGGTTTATAAAGGTTGATGGAACATTGCAGAGAAATTTTGATGAAAGACTTACATTGTTGGCAATTTCTTTTTCCTTTATTAGGTTTCCAATATCTTCAAAAGTAATGAGATTCAACTCACTTGTCCAGATTAAAGTCCTACAAGATGACAAAGAAGGGATTTAATAGTTGTTAATGCAATATAAGTTAGTAAATTGTTGTTTGTTAACTTCTATTTTATTTGTTATACTTACTCGAGTCTAGACACATTTGATATGTGCTGCAAAATATCTTTTACATGTTCTTTTACCAATTTTGCAACTGGTAGAGTTTGTGGAAAAACCCAAGATTTTCTGATTCTTGTTGGTTGAGGCAAGACGTACTCATCGACATCAAGTACTTCTTTGTCTTTGGTGGTTTGCTCTTGTAACAACCCTGATCCGTAATTAACTACTAATCCATAATTAAGAATGCTAACTAAGTGTTTAGAATGGAATTATGTGCTAATTGTGTATTTTGAATGCTATTCGGCTTTCTATCTGTTACTCGTAGAAATATATGTCTGAAATTCTACTTGGATCTGAAAATTGAAAGCCTTATCGGCATCCAAAACTGAAATTGGTTACGTCAATATGTTATTTGGAATTTTTAGAACACTATGGCAAATTTTATTAGAAACTGATTCAGTTTAATTAATTAAGTTTCGTATGGCAAGCCTAATGTTTTAATTATTGTAGAAAGCCACTTTAGCTATATATATATGAGCCCTTAAGCTCATTCTTGAGCTCAATTTGCTTCATTTGAGTGCAAAATTCTGAGAATTTATTTTAGAAAGAGAGAGAGTGCAATTTTGGAGAGAGAAAGGAAGAGATTGAAGGAGAATTGAAGATCTTGGCTAAAATCCATCAAGATTGAGCTAGAACAAAAGTAATTCAAGGCTCTAGGTAAAGCTTTTGACTATTAATTCAAGAAGATTATGTGTTGTAGAGATGAATTCATGGAGTTGTTATGATCACTTGCATGTATTTCACATAAGTTTGTCAAGAAGATGAAGAATTTGTTTATAATTCTTACATGCATGCGTATATAAGTGTTAAATCATCATTTTGATCATGAGCTTTGTCATTGTGTTGAGTTTGGAGCATGAAATGTACATGCATGCATAGGTCAACAAGTTTTGTAAGTAAATTCCATGTATGAGAAGTCTTGGGAAAGAATTAAGAAGAGAATTCTACATGCATGCCTAAACATGTTGGGTTTTGCCATGTCCAGTTTGATTTTGATCATTCATATAGAAATTATAGATAATTGGCACATGCATGTTTGAATCATCACATATTGGCCCTTAAAATCATGTTTTGAAACAGAGTTTTGTATATGCTTGAAGCCTTAAAGCTCAATTTTGTTCAAGACATGGAATTTGAGAAAAAAGAGTTTATGAAACTTACACGCATGGAGGTTTTGAACCCAATTTTGGTTACATTCATGAGTTTTGAGCAAAGGGTTGTAAAGGATCATGTATTTATATTTTTGGAAAAGTTTTCAAGGTTTAAAAATAAGCCATGCATGAGCTTTGCCTTTGAATTCGCATTTGGACGCTCAAAACTCTGTTTTGAAAAACCAGGATTTTTGCAAGTTGCTTGAGCGAAGGATTTACTGCTCGAGTGGACAAGCATCCAGTAGTTTTGCAGTCTATTACAGACCGCTTGAGTGACCACTTGGTGGCTTGAGCGAACCCGTTTGTGTATTGTGGGACCGCTCGAGCGTAGAATGAGACCATCCAATACTTTTGCAGGCAGAGAAGTCCACTCGAGCAACCAAACGTGCGCTCGAGCGATCAAGTCATTTTTAGCATATCTTCAAATGATATTCTATGTTCATATTTTTGTTCCCATCTGTAACAAGCCCGCGGGGGACCTCGCTATAGTTCGGACTCCCCTTTTTTGTTTGTTGCAGTTCGTAATCTGAACCAAAGAGTCCAACTCTGGCAAATCGTTTGAGAAAATAGATTTTGAAAAGAAGTGCCAAACATGGACTGCTTTGCCAGATACAGAGTCGCCACCTAAATATTTTTTAACGGGGAAATTTAGGAAACCCTGACTCGGTGCCAAAGGCCACGTGTCCGTCATCACCAAAGTTGTCTTGGCTCGGGAGCTTGGGTACGATCGGGGAAGGTCAGCTATGAGCACCCCCTTTCGCCCGGTCCGAAGACCGGCCTTTACTAACCATGATATCCGATTTTGAAAACGTTATGTGTTCTCGTTCCGGTTATTAGCCTAGAATTACTATGTTATGCGCGCAGCAAACAAGTATAGACTAGATCGCCTAATTTGGAAACAAGCATTGCATATCCGTTTATTTGAAAAACGCTTTGGAATTTGCTACTCGCAAGTAGGCTAAAATACGGATTTCAACGAGTTTTTCCAACTCAAACAATCCAACCTTCACCCACAGGCATAAACATTTCATCTCATTTAAGCATTTAGCCGCATGGTAAGCATACTGTCATGCTAACATTCACACGCATGCAAGATGCTAAAGCATAAATACTTACATCGTACTCCGTGCCAAAATAATAAACTGGTTAGCAAACATGCATGTCCTAGTTCATGTTAAGTGGCTAATGCAACACATACAGGATGTCATTAGGATGGGCTCGGTAAACCTTAAAGTGGCATGTGAAATGCTACAACTATCATGTATTCAATTTGGAATTGAAAATACAATGCAGTTTGTATGATGTACCGAGCCCGGTGCATGCTAGACAAATGCATGGATGCACGCATGCATTGCATGAGATATGCTAATTTAAACGTGCCCTAATACTAACCATCAAAGCAGGTAAGTAAAAGGGAGAAAAAAGTGGAGGTTGGAAGACATGCACACACACGCACCCACACTTATTACAGATTCGCCCTCGCCCGGAGGGACCAAAAGAATACTACAAATTAACCAACTACGCAAGCTAATTAATAATTACAAATTGCCTAATCGGTTAACAAACTAATTAAACTAGGAAAAAAAACAGTAAACCGCCTCGGGAGGAGAGCTAGATGCAGCGCATGCTCGGGTCCTGCTCGGAAGTGCACGGCCATGCATAGTCTGCCTCTGTTTTCCCTGCTCTGCCTCTTTGAAGACTGCCAAAGTCTCAAGGATGCCTCTCTGGATACTGGGAATCACCACCGGCTGAGTAGAATTACCACCGGCAGTGAATTGTGGTCACCGGCACAAAATGAACCCATCGGCTGGTGATTTACTGCCGGTCGGCAATGTATACTGTCGGTCGGCAAAGAATGCCTGCAGAACCTGCAACTCACAGCAGCAGAGGACAGAACTTGCATGGCAATACAATTCAAGCAATGTATGCACCAATCATGTCCCCTATCATGTTTGTGACTCAAAGGGGCATGTGTTTCGATTCTCGGACCACCAATCACGCATTTCCATGCATGATGGCCCAAAGAATCAAGTGTGCAACTTTCATGTCAAATGAAATGCAAACCAAACAAACGAACCAAGGCCCAATTCCTATCACCAAGTCAAGGAATAAGGCATGCATGCAAGATGCGATGCAACCTAGGCATGCAAGCTAAGGATGCAACATGGCATGGCAAGACACTTATGCAAGCATACAAGCAAACATGAGGCAATGCAAACTGATGAAAAGGCGGACTTAGACATGATTTAGGCAACTCTAAATAAGCTTAAAACAGTGGCCAAAAACCAAGGAATTGAGATCAAACATACATACACACATGCAAGTAAGTTGGACCAACACTTAGGCATTAAATAAGCAACTCTAAGGCACACTTGAAAGGGGATATCATGGACAATTAGCATGCAACATAAGCTCTGAAAATCATGTTAAAACATGGTGCCAAACCAAGCAACAAGGCAAGCTAAACATGCAACAATGGTCCAAGCATTCAAGGCTCACCAAAGAGGCAATGGACTACACTTAGTACAACCACACATGGCAAGACTTAGGCAACCAAAAACAGAGTTTTAACACATGAAACTAAGCCCAAAAGACCAACTAGATGGCATCTAGATGGTTTGAATTTAAAGGCATGCATAAATGCTAAAACATGGAGCATGCAAGGCAAGCTTCCAAAGCTTCAAAGAGGCATCCAAGGCAAACATACGAGCATGTCAAAGGGACTGAAATAACATGTAGGGTGGTTCCAAACGACCGAAATGATGCAAGCAACACATACTACACATTCACATACTTAAAGCATACAAGCTCAAATACAAAGGAGCTATACTAAGCATGCCAAGATCGACCCGAACAACTATGGACAGACCTAAAACATGGCAAAATGAGCACAAAACCTTCACAAGGCTAAACCTAAAACATGCTAGAGTAAAGGCTAACAACCTAAGGCATATTAAGGCAATAACAAGGCATTACATGGTAGGTATGCTAAGTATGCATGGTGTACCAAAACCAACACACAACAAGGTTATATCATGGTAATATAAGCATGGAAAACAACCAAGACATGATCAATACACACTCTAACATGACGCTCCCTCAAGAGGCCAAAAAGGGTCCCTTTCAAGGACAACAAGGAGAGGGGGTGGCCCTCCCCTTTTGGAGACTTCAAGGCACCATATCCACCACTGAAATTCCTCAAGATTTCAGTGGTGAAGAGGCCCAAACACCAAAGTCTCGGAGCTCACCAAAAATAGCACAAAAAGGAGCCTTACAAGGCTTAGGAGGGGTCGAACAAACCCAAACCACAAAACACTCTTAATAAACAATCAAGAGGGCTAAAAAATAGAACTTTTTTGTGTTATACTCTAAGCACAAAAATAGCTCTAAGATAGGTAGAAAAGCAATGCAAAAATGGGGAATAAAAGGGAAGTTTCTCACCCTTGTAGATCACCTTCACAAATGATGCTCCAACAGCCCTCATTGACTTGAATCCAGCTCCAAAACACCAAAACCAGCCCCTTAGAACCTCAGTAGCCAAAGGAAGGTAAAGCACTAGGTGTTTGTGTGCAATAGTATGGACTAAAACACCTAGAACACAAAGAGAGTAAAAAGAGAGATAGGAGATATGTATGAACCCTAACCCTAAAACCAGAGCTTCTCTCTGTGTTTTTCTCCCCAAAATTCTCTAACCCTAAAGCCAAGAGAAGAGCCCTTCTCTTATAGGCAAGTAATCTTGTAAAGCTTGTCAAGGAAGCTAACAAGAGGGCTATCCCTCCATACACGTGTATGGAGGGGAAGCAAATGCCACACAGCTGTCCTAAAATATCTGCAAAAGCAGATGAACAGTAGTCGGCTGGCCAAAATTGTCATTTTGACAAAATTGATGGCCGGTCGGCCAAAAAGAATGCCGGCCGGCAATATACATTGCCGGTGGACACAAACAACAGCCGGTGGCCTCTAGCCATGGCCGGTGATGTGTGGGGATGCCTCACAAGGCATTCCCTACCCCTCCAACGCAAAACACAAGTGTTTGGTGCAAAACCAGACACAAAACGGTCGAGTTCGGAGATCCTGAGGCAAGGCGCGTAGCCGAGACCTCCGGGAACTCCAAACGAACACAAACATGGATAATCACCGAGTGTTCCAACGGTGACGTCCAAGTCTTGAGGACGGTCAAAAATGGGGTGTCTACACCATCCTTTTCTAAGCATATGTAGGCATGCATTATGAGTACTTAAAGAGTATTAAGCTAAGAATTTTCATGAGTAATTGAATTAGAAATTATTAGTCAAATCTGAGAATGTGATTCATGTGTACGAATTATGAGAAATGGACTGAATAAGAAACCCATGTAAAGAAAGCTAAGCTGTAATGGCCAAGTGCATGTGTAATAGCATGTGTAATGATAAAATATGTTTGTGTTATGTACTTTTGTGTTCGTAAGTCAATGTTCGAAGATTGATTGACCGTTCTGGAAGCCCACTGTGAGTAACATTATTGTAAAGATATGTTCATATGAATTACATTCCAAATGTGATTTGATACGTTATGATTTCTGAAATGATATTTGTTTACGTGAACGAATGTCCTATGTTTGAAATCTATTATGGCATTCATAGATAGTCCCAAGTCATGGGGGACGGCATGTTAATGCGGGTCCATGACATATATTTGATTACGAATTCGTTCACTAACCTCCTTACCTTAATGTTATTCACTGGGCTTTAGCTCACTATTTGTATATATGTATATGTAGGTGAGTGTGTGTAGGACCAGGCCTAAGGGCTTCTGTCTGACTTCCGTTTTGTCAAGCCAACCATTGTTCCTCACGTGGAGGTCCTTGAAGTGTCGCATGTTATAAGACTTTGTTTGTTTTGTTGGTTGTACTTAAGATGCTATAGTTAAGTGTGTGGGTAAAACGTGATAATGATTTTTGGTTATGTATATAAAGTTTTAAATTATTTGTCTCATGTATGTTTACACAGCTCAATGGACGATGTATTTATTTATTAATTTGCTTTCGCTAGCCCCTTATTTTGTTAATTTGTTTCCGAGGTTGTAGGTAATCTTAGGATTACTGGCAGGTTACGACACTGAACCTATAGAGGCGGGTTTGGGTCGTGACAGGTCTGTTGGCTTTGCAGCTTACTTTGAACCTTTAGTCATCTTTACAAGTTTGGGATATTGAAAGTTTGGATCTTGCTTTTCTTTCCTTTCTTTTGCCTTTAAATTCTTTATCATTGATGTAGGATCTTTTTTCACTGTAGACAGTGAAAATATCAGTAAAAGTTAAATTTCTTTGAAGTAACAGATCATATTTCAATATGTAAATTTATTTGATTCAATATTTTCCAGTTACCACAGACTTTTGTCTTTTGTTTTGGTTGTTGTTTGTGTGCCACTTGTTCTTGCTAGGTGGTTGGTTGTTGTTCCACTTCTATTCCAACTATACACAGTGAAAATCAAACAAGTCCCAAAAATCAAATAAGCAAATAGACAGAGAAAATCAAATAAGCAGCAGAAAATCAAACTGGCCAAACTAATGTGGTCAGAGAAATTCAACTTCCAGAGAAAATTACCATTGACAGAGAAAATTATAATAAAAAGAAATTTCTCTGAGTTATGTTGACACAAGAACATAACTTTTTGTGGTTCAAGATTTTCACTGACCTTGGGGTTGAACTTGTGTTAGTGTTCGGTAAGGTTGTGTTGCTAGTTAGACGGATAGTTCTTGAATTTGTTCATGCAATCTAGCATTTTCACTTTCAAGCTCTGAAATGTTGAATTGTTTTTTTATCATCTTCTTTTTGAATCTTCAACATCCTTAGTTTCATTTAGTTTGTGCTGTCTCTTTCTTGAAGTTTCGAGTTCTTTGATGTCAAGGTTCTTATTGCAATGTCATTTTCTTGAAATAATTCATTCCAATGTTTCTCTTCTTCTATTTTGGATTTAGAAAGTGCCTTTAGTCTTTGATGTAGATTAGCAATTTGAGTGTCCTTTGATTCCTCAAATTCTTGAGGCTAATGCGTTGTTGAGCCACAAATGCTATCATGATGTTGGTCCATCGGCTCATTATTTTCTTCTTCATCCCTTTCCTCATTGTTTTCTTTTACCTCTTTAGATTCAGTGCCTTCATCTTCTTCTTCATCTTTCTGTTCACTTTCTTCTTTGTCTTCTACTTCTTCATTTTCTTCTCTAGCTTCCTCTTTGTTAGGATCATGGACACCCAAAATAATAAACAACAAACCATCACGCACAACTGAGACACTAATATTTACGTGGTTCACCTTAATGCCTACATCCATAGAACAGAAACGAGAGTTTGCACTAAACATAGCAAATATAAAAACAAGAAGGAGTACAACTCTCACTCAACTCACAACTCTCTATCTCTCAAATTTCTAATGATACTTTATCATCTCCCTCTCGTCTCTATTTATACACAAAGAGAGAGAGAGAGAGAGAGAGAGAGAGAGAGAGAGAAGGAACAAACCCACCACAAATTTCTACCTTCTTAATGGTGAGTGTCAATAATGCCAACAACATGAAGAGAAGGGAGAGACTTGCAGATGCCCAGCTCAAACTTTCACTTTCGGTGGAAGTCCTCGTATGCGATGCATGTAGGTTGGAGCAACAATTCTCCCCCTCCGTACTCACATGTATGTCTGACTTCTCACTTGAAGTCCATCCCGGCGATGTCTCTGCAAATTTTGAGTTTGTCTCTCGAGACCACCTTTGTAAGCATGTTAGCTGGATTCTTATCTGTATGGATCTTGATAAGTTCCAATAACTGCTTTTCCATTACTTCGCATATCCAATGATACCGAACATCAATGTGCTTCGTGTGAGAATGGTACATAGAATTCTTGCTCAGGTCTATGGTACTCTGGCTATCACAATGTACCGTGAACTTTTCTTGCTTTAATCCCAACTCTTGGAGAAACCGCTTCAACCACAACATCTCTTTCCCAGCTTCCTTTGCGACAATATACTCTGCCTCGATTGTGGATAAAACAACAGACTTCTGCAGCTTGGACTGCCAAGACGCAGCTCCCCCTGCGAAAGTGAACATAAATCCAGATGTAGATTTCCTACCATCAAGATCGCCTACCATATCTGAATCAGTATAGCCTTCAAAGACTAGTTTAGCTCCTCCAAAGCACAAACACATTTTAGATGTACCCTTAAGGTACCTCAGAATCCACTTGACTTCTTCTTAATGCTCTTTCCCTGGATTGGAAAGAAATTTGCTTACTACTCCAATAGCATGAGCAATATCTGGTCGGGTGGACACCATTGCATATATTAAACTCCCGACAGCGGATGAGTAGGGAATAACCTCCATCTCTTCTCTTTCTTTTGCAGAGGAAGGACAAGAACTATTGCTCAGCTTGAAATGATTAGCTAGCGGAGTACTGATTGGTTTGGCATCTTTCATGTTGAAATTCTCAATTACCCGTTCAACGTACTTCTCCTGTGACAGCCATAACTTCTTGGCTTTCTACTCACGCATAATTTTCATGCCTAAAATTTGTTATGCAGGGCCTAGGTCCTTCATGTCAAATGACTATGATAATTCCTTCTTCAGTGACTTGATTGCGATGGCATCATGTCCAACAATCAGCATGTCATCAACATAGAGCAGGAGTATGATGAAGTTTCCACCGAGAAATTTCCTAACATAGACACACTGGTCTGCAATAGTTCTCTTGTACTCATAACCCACCATGAATGAGTCAAACTTCTCGTACCACTATCTCGGCGCTTGTTCAAGGCCGTAAAGACTCTTCTTCAATCTGTAGACTAAGGTTTCTTTTCTGTAGACTTCAAAACCTTCTGGCTGCTCCATGTATATTTCTTCCTTCAGATCACCATGGAGAAATGCCGCCTTCACATCCATTTGTTCAAGTTCCAAATTCAAACTGGTTGCTAGTCCCAAAACTACTCGAATGGATATCATTTTCACAACTGGCAAGAAGATTTCATCAAAATCAATACCATTCTTCTGCCCAAAACCTTTGACAACCAATCGGGCCTTATACTTGACTAGCTTTTTGCTACCATCTTTCTTCAACTTGAACACCCATTTGTTCTTCAATGCTTTTCGATCCTGGGGAAGTTTTACCAAATCATAAGTTTGATTTTTCTGCAAGGACTGCATCTCTTCTTGCATGGCTTGCTACCAGCTACTCTTCTCCTTATGATTTTGAGATTCTTGAAAACTTTTTGGCTCCCCCCCATCAGTAAGCAAAATATACTCAGAAGCAGGGTATTTTGACGACGGCTTAGACTCTCTTGTTGATCTTCATAACTGTGGACCAACAGTCTCTAACAGAGGGGGTTGTGGCTCCCCTTGCTCAACACTCTCTGCTTTTGGAAATCCATCCTGCAACTCTACATCACTGGCTGCATGTTATGCTAGCTCTTCTTCATTAGTGGCATGCTGTGATGGTGTAGGATAGGGAATAATTTCTGAAACATCATCAACTTTGGGTTTGGCTGGTTGCCCAAAGTCTTCTAAGGTCTAGCCTTCTTGAAACACCATATCTCGGCTTCGAATGACCTTTTTGTTTTTCGGATCCTACAATCTGTATCCAAATTCTTCATCTCCATAGCCAATAAAAATGCACGGAGTAGCTTTATCATCCAGCTTGCCTGTGCTCCTTGGATACATGTGTAAATGCTTTGCACCTGAACACTCTCAAGTGATAGTAAAAAATCTCCCTTCCAAACCATACTTTTTCTAAAGTTTGAAAATTTAGTGGAACTGATGGCGATCTGTTGATCAAATAGCAAGCAACACGAACAATTTCTCCCCAAAATGACTTTGGCAGCTTTGTCATTTTGAGCATACATCTGACCTTCTCCACAATGGTCCGGTTTATTCTCTCGGCTACACCACTGTGTTGTAGGGTTCCAGGAACAGTCTTCTCATGCTGGATGCCATGAGTAGCACAGTAGGTTTCAAACTCCTTTGACGTGTACTCACCTCCATTGTCTGTTCGGAGACACTTCAACTTCTTTCCGGTCTCACTTTCCACCATAGCATGGAATGTCTAAAAATGCTAGAACACCTCAGCTTTGGTCTTTAGAACATAAACCCATACCTTTCGTGATGTATCATCAATAAACGTCAGGAAATATTTTCTGTCACCCAAAGATTCCACTTCTATGGGACCGCATACATCAAAGAATACTCTGCTCAACAACTCTGATTGTCTTTTGGATGATTAGTGGAAAGTGACTCTATAATGCTTCCCAAACAAGCAGTTGTCACAAGGGTTCAATTTTGCATCTTTGGCAAAGGGAATAAGAGACTTCTTTGCCAGAATTTGCAACCCTTTCTCACTCATGTGACCCTGCCTTTTGTGCCACAAATTTGGTGATGCCTCAACTTCTACTGCATTGAGGCTATCTGAATTCACCTCCACATGAGTCTTGTACAGCGTGCCACTTTCCTGTCCTCTGGCTACCACCAGAGATCCCTTTTTCAACTTCCATATGCCTTTGCCAAAGTAGTTCTCATAGCCTTGTCAATCTAAGGCTATCCATAAGATAAGATTCAGGCGTAAATCGGGAACATGCCTGACATCTTTCAACACCATCGTGTACCCAACTTGGTTTGGATGTGAACATCACCGATTCCCACAATCTTCGAAAAATTGGAGTTACCCATCTTCATTGTACCAAAATCTCCAGCTTGGTATGTACTGAAAAACTCCTTCTGGGATGTAGCGTGGTAGGAAGTTACTGTATCTACTACCCACTCGGTGTTGATGTCGTTGTCTGACATATGGAGGCATTCTTCTTCTTCAACAGAGAATAATGGAATATCCTCTAAGATAGTAACTGTAGTGTTCCCATCTTCGGTCTTTGGCTGTCTATTGCCTTGTTTTTGTTCTCCTTTCAAGGCATAGCAATATTTTTTTATGTGACCCTCCTGGCCACAATGGTAATACTTGAACTTTGGTTGGCTCGTACCTTCTCTGAACTTTCCTCTGTCTTGAGATCTTCCTCTGCTGCGTCCTTTACTTTTGCTTCTTCCTCTGCCTCTGCCTTTATTTTCTGTGATGAGAGCATGTGACTGATCTCTACCCATGTCTTTCTTCCTTGTCTCTTCACTGAATAGAGCATCCGTAACCATGCTCATGGTCAGTCTTTCTTTAGGTGCAGAGTTGCTGAGGGACACCACCAATGTCTTCCAACTGTCTAGCAAAGAACTGAGCAGCAATAGGGCTTCCATCTCATCATCTAACTCCATTTTGATAGTTGCCAATTAGTTCACCAGATTTTGAAACTCACTGGTGTGTTCAGCAATAGAGATACCGCCTTTGAGCTTCAAATTTACAAGTTTTCTCATAAGGAGGGCTTTGTTTCGAGTAGTCTTCAACTAATACATACCTTCTAACTTTGTCCAGAGAGCATAGACATCAGTTTCCTGGGTGACATAGTGGAAGACACTGTGATTGATCCATTGTTTGATCTGGCCAATGGTTTTTCGATTCTTCCGCTTCCAGTCTTCATCATTTTTCATTGCTGGTTTGACTCCATGAAGCTCAATGGGGTCAAACAAATCTCAGTAATACAGGACATCTTCCATTCTGGGCTTCCAAATTGCATAGCTGGAAGCATTCAACTTGATCATGGATCCTGAAGTCGACGTTGATTCCTCCATCAATACTTGTCTCTACAGAAAATAATCTCTATTTGAAAAATCAGACTTCGTCGTTGAGTCCGGACTGGTCAAATTAGCCGGAAAAGCACTTCGGATTGCCAAAATAAAGATTGCAAATTTTTGAAATCTAATTTACAAAATCTGACAGTACGGATGTGTTCGGAATATTCCAAATAGTTGGAAAGCACTATTGGATCGTGAAAAACAGATACAAAATGACTTAGATCAAGCCAAAACAGGTTGAACCGTTCAGATCGGCAGAATCCGGTGCGGCTGAGAAGCCCCAGATAATTCCTTCAATTCGGCTAGTGTCAAGCTGACGTCAACGGCTGCGGCGTGGCTTGGCTGGCGGCTCAAACCATCATTTTCAGCCTCAAAAAATAGAGTTTTTTTATAGTTGAAAACCAGCCCAAAAATAATACAAAAGGATGGCAAAACAAGTATTCAAAGCAAGTATACTAAGCAAGTAAACTACCTCTTGAAGCTCAAGCACAAATTAAGCAACAATCCAAGCTTAAACCTTCTTCTACAGCACAAACAAGACTCCAAGAGACCTCAACTCCAAGGTGGCCAAGTTTGATTAAGTGTTGATGTGCAAAAGTGTAGAAAAACTAGACTTTGAGGCATAAAATAACAAGAGAGAGAGAGAGAGAGAGAATTCTAGAGAGAGAGAGAGATTTTTGGTCTAAAATGTCTAACCCCTCAAAATAGGGGAGGAACCCCCATATATAAAGAAAATCAAGCCTTGAGCTTCAATACATCCTACCATACACGTGTATGAAGATGCAGCTCAGTGAGCGACAGCTGGCAAATAAATATCTGGAAAAAGGGACAAATGGCCGTCGGCCACCACTGGTAGCCGACAAACACAAGCCATGGCCGACAGGTCACCCTTTCTTCCAGACTGGAGGCAACACGCTCCTGGTCCAAAAACATGCACAAAACAAACAAGGTTTAGATGCTCAAAGACAAAGCGCTCCGCCGAGGACTTCGAGCGCTCAAAACAAACACAAACAAGCACAATCATCGAGTGCACAAACGATGATGTCCAAGTCTTGAGGACGGTCAAAAATAGGGTGTCTATAGTGTTGTAACTAATTAATTAGTTAGAATAGCTAGTTAATTTGTATTGTAATAGCTAGTTAATTTGTATTGTAATAATTAGCTAGTGTAGTTAATTTATTTCATTCGGTTTGTAATAGTTAGTTAATTAGCTAATTCATCTATTCAGACCCTCTTGTGCAAGGGCAAATATGTAATATTGTGAATGTCTTCCAACCCCATGTCTTTCTCCCTTTTATTTATTTGCTTACGATGGATAACTTAGAACATCATGTTTTTCTTAGCATTTCCCATGTTTACATCCATTTGTCTTGCATGAATTGAGGCTCAGTTCATCATTCTAACAAGCATTATCGTTTATTACTTCGTTGATTATGTGTTTAAACCGCATGCTATGAAATTGATTCACGTATCATATTAGTAGCCGAGCCTATTAATTGCATCTTTACATGTGTTGCATTAGGCATCTTTCACACAGTTAGGATCATGCATTTTTCTGACTAGTTTCTCTTTTGGCTTGCCTTGGAGTACTAGGTGAGCGTTATTGTTTTAGCATATTGTATAAGTGTGATTGTTTCCATGTCGAGCATGATTACTATGAGGCTAAGTGCTTAAGTGCTATATTTGTTTGAATGCTTGTGGATGAAGGCTAATTACTTGAATTGGGATAATTTGAGTAATGTACATATGAGATCACTTTTTCAAGTGACACATATTCAAAATAATTTTTAACAAACATGACATCAAAGTGTTCCAATTTTTTGCAAATTAGTCTATACTTGTGTGCAACACATAGTAATGATAGCCTAATAATTGGAACAAGAGCATCTAATGTAAATAAGAATCACATCATAATTAGTAGAGGCCGATCTTTGATCGGGCGAGTGGGGTGCTCAATTCATGACCTTCCCCTCTCGTACCTAAGTTCCCGAGCCGCGACACTTTGATGATGACGGATAAGTGGCCTTTGGCACGAGTCTCGGGTTTTCTAAATTTTCCAAAAACATTTAGGTGGCGACTCTACATCTGGCAAAGCAGTTTATTTTTGGCATTTTTGATTCTAAATCGATTTTCCAAAAGATTTGCCGGATTTAGACTCTTTGGTGTTTATCTATTTCACATTGCACTTGTGAGATCAGATCCAGAACCACGGGAGTCTGAACTGTGGGGCTAGTCGTCTCCGAAAGGAGCACGAAAAGTCGAGCCACACAAACTCTGATTAATGAAAACTTATCATTTCATTTATGTTATTATTTATTAATTGTCATGGGATGAGTTATTGTCAGTTATTTCAGGGCGTTACATATATTGCATGTGGAATACTTTTGTTAATCTCTTGGGTATAATGAATACAAATGTCAGAGACTGTAATGATAATGTTAAGGATGAGATGTTGTATTTCATACACTTATATGCAATGGAAGCTATTACATTGGGCTTAAGATTATATTGTTGGAGTATGTTGGGTTTTTATTTGAGGCATTACATCTATTAACATATCATTTTGGGTGAATTTACGAGTATTTAACATTTCTTCTAAATTTATAAAAAAAAAAATAATAATAATATGGTGTATAGTTTTTCTCAACATATAAATATAAAATAAATACTAAGATAATTCTCTCATTAAAAAAACTACGAAGATAATTCATTGAACTAATAAATAAGCAAAAGAAAGTAAATTAACAATTTTTAATGATATGAAAAATATTTTTCAGTTAACCATTTTGTTAATAAATAAATTATCAAGTCAATTAACAATTTTTTAATGATATGAGAAATATTTTTCAATAAACAATTTTGATAATTTATTATTGCATAGGACAATTGGTTTTGTTTTTCCCCTGAGTATTGTGTTAAATGAAAATTTATAACAGACGATAATTGTAATTTCTAGTATTATAGGATCAATTCGTATTTTAAACAAACCTTATGGGTGTATTTGTAATTTCTTAAAAAATAAAAGATTTATGTTTCATAGTTGACCAAGAATGTTGCATAATTATTGAAAAAAAAAAAAAAAACCTGCACTCAACAAATAGGCAACCATTAGTAAATTATTCAAAATGAAATGGTAAAATTAGAAAGAAAAGATGAACCACGCTCTATTATTACAGTATATTCAAGTTTTATATTTTGATAATTTTTTAAAAATTAAAATATTATTCTATAAAATTAAATAGAATAAATCATTAGATATATAATAGAATTATGTTGTATGATATATATTATTTTTTGATTTGTTATACACCCAATGATGTAGATTTCAATTCTATTACCATATTATTTTGTGTGAATTTATGAGTCTTTAACATTTCTTCCGAATTTATAAAAAAATATAGCGATTCTGATTTAGACTCGACCCATTTGTTATTTTGGATTTGGGTTTCATTGTTTTGCATTATTGTTCATGTCTTATTTCCCTTGTACTTTCTTGAGTTTGGCTATTGGGTTGTATTAGTTGCGTTTGGAACAGGTTGGTAGGTCAGTTTTCAAACTCCTGTTGCCCAGAATTTTAGTCCTCCGCTCAAGCGTCACTTCTTGCGCTCGAGCGAGCTTTGTGAATTCTCAGTAATTTTGCAGGTCTACAAAACTACTGGGAGAGTGTATTCTATGCTCAAGCGGTGCTTCCTGTACTCGAGCGGTCTCGGCTCGAGCGACCTTTCTTGCGCTCGAGCGTTGGTCTGCTGTCTGCAAAACTACTGGGAGTGTGTATTCTGCGCTCAAGCGAAGCTTCTTGCGATCAAGCGGAACAACTTATTGTGTCTGACGCTCGAGCGTCACTTCTTGCACTCGAGCAGACTGTGCGTATATCAGTTCGTAAAAGTCACTTTTTACGTCACTTTTTCATCTCTCTGTCTGTCTGTCTCTCTTTCTCTCTCTCTCTCTCTCTCTAACATTTCAAAATCCTAAATCTAGAGCCTCTCTCTCTAGAACTTGCTATGTCTCTATAAATACACCAAGATCTACCCATTTCTCCACCATACTTCCTTTGTTAAAAGGGTAGAGCTCACCTAGAACTTTGTTTTCATCTGAGTAGAGTTGGATTTCGACTTCCTTGAGGTGTCTCCATTCTTCCCTTAGTCTTCTAGCTTTGAGGTACGGATTTTCTAAACTCTTTTATAATTTTTAACTTAACTATTTGTTTTTATAAAACGATATTGTGATTTTGGAAGATTTTAAACGAACCTAGGGTTTTGGTTTAAAATCAAAAGAGGGGTTTTCAAATGAATGTATGGAAAATGGTTATGGGAATGGAAATAAGGATGAGTTGTGACTAAAATATTGATTTCATGCTTGAAATGGATTTTGGAAGAAAAAGGGATTTTTCCCTAAATGTCTTAAGCATTTATTTTGTATAAATAAATGGAATTAACATTGGAAATATGAAATTGGATGGGTATTGTTATGGATGGTAGAGTTGGATATATATTATCGTTCCTATCTTAAATTTTAGAAACTTTATCTGTAATATCTATTTAGAAATATCTATTTTGGGCTATTAGTGAAGGATAGCTATGATTATTGTAGAAATTGCATGAGGATTAGGTGAATTGGAACTAATTTATCATCCATGTATATTGAACATCTGTTGCTCATTTAATACATTGCATATGTATGTGAATTTGAGAAAAGGGAATGGATATTGGAAAAAGGTGTGTATCACCAAACTAAGTTGGCATGTGTGTCCAGGGTGAAAGTCCCAAAAAACGCATATATACATAGGTGTTGATTCCCGCAGACGAAATATCCGTAAAATGACAATAGTAGTGTTTGTATAGACTACGTTAACATGGGTACCATTTGACGGTTTCCCGCGGACGAAATATCCATGAAAGGTTGTACCAGTTTGAGAAATCTCACTTCTTTTCTATTGTAAAGGGGATGATTTGAGAATTGTGATATAAATTGAGCATGACATGATTTTGAGAAAGAAATGTAAACCATTTTGCACATGGGCATTGCATATGCATTTCACCCTTATATCTTTGTTAAGATTCATATATTGTGTTAGATTATTTTTACTAGGCTTTGGCTCACCCTATTTAGGAAAAACAACTTTCAGGTGCTAGTGATATGCCTCCACCAAGGACTTAGCTTGGGAGGACTATGGAGCTGAAGGTTCAATTTTATTTATTTTGTATTCACTTTTCTACAAGCCTAGGGTTTTATTTGTATTGAGCTTAAGACTCACTTTTGATGTACTCCAAGCCTTGACTTGGAAAGATGTAAGCCTTTAGGACATATGTTATCTATCCAGATTTTATTTCTTTTACTATTAGTGACACATGTTGTAGATTAAGGATATACTATTTATAAATGTATATCACATGTGTCACCTATTTTGTACAACTGAATGTTATGCAATGGAAAGATATTATACTTTGATCTGTATTGTTATTTACTTATCGTAGTGGTTGGTTTATCGTATTATTTCGGGGCGTTACAACTTGGCATCAAAGCGTACCAGGTTTGAATACTTTGGGTACGTGGGAAGTGGTTATTACCATAATGGGTTTGTCTGGTTTAGCAGAGATGTTTGTAGGTATAGTATGCTTATGTGATAACATCCTTATATGATTATATGGATATGGGATTTAGTTTCTAAGATATCGATTGGGTCTACTGGTTTCTAGAAGTCTTATTAGAAGAGCACTTGATCACTGTTGTTTTTAATTGGAACTCTGGCAACGCTGTAGAATGGTCATTATCGAGGAAGGAAATTCGTATGTGTTTATGTGACTATATACTTATGTGGAGTGAATTACTGTTGTCCACCGCATTAAGATACGAGTGAATTAGCTTCGGCACATTTATAAATGTACTAATCTCTTTTGTTACCTTCATTAGGATGTCAGGACGTGGATGTGGTGGTGGTAGGCGTGGTAGGCCTAGGAGGCATGAGGTGCCTTTACTGAATGAGATTCCAACGCAAGAAGAAGGAGTTGGTCAGGTCAATGTGGCCAAACTAGTTAGTCAGCAGGCCACGAGGGGCCTTAGCTTGCAAAATGGTCGGAGCATTGCGGGAGTCTATGGACATTCTCAAGGCTGAGAATCAAGTCCAGGCCCAAGTAGCTGAAGCATGGCCATCATTCTTGAAGCGAGAGTTTTTCCGGTCGAATCTAGACGAGTTTTTGGGTGATCCCAAGGAGCCACTGAAAGCGGATGAGTGGCTAGAGCAGATAGTGAAAACGTTTGAGATGCTTGGCATCGAAGACCGCTGAGAGTGACTCTGGCATCCTTCCAGATGAAAGGAGATGCGAGACAGTGGTAGAAGTATGCGCATGGACACATTGGAGTGACTTGGGAGGCTTTTGTCAACGGCTTCCAAGACACGTTTTTGCCTCCCACTGTTAGGGAGAAGGGAGCAGTTCTTAGAGCTCAAGCAGTTGAACACACCGGTGGCTGAGTTTGAGGCTGCATTTACTAGCATATATAGGTTTGAGGCCGAGATAATTCACTGAACTAATAAAGAAGCAAAAGAAAATACATATATATATATATATATATATAACTAATTTTATTAATACATAAATCATATTCGCATAAAAAATTATCAATTTTATTAATAGGTAAATCATTAAGTAAATTAACAATTTTTAATGATATGAAAAATATTTTTCACTAAACCATTTTGTTAATAAATAAATCTTTAAATCAATTAACAGTGTTTAATGATATGGTAAATATTTTTTAATAAATAATTTTGATAATTTATTATTGCATAGGATAATTGGTTTTTTTTTCCCCACTTGAGTATTGTTTTAAATAAAAATTTATAACAAACTGTAGTTGTAATTTCTAGTATTATAGAACCGATTCATATTTTAAACAAATCTTATGAGTGTATTTATAATTTGTTAAAATATAAAAGATTTATCTTTCATAATTGACCAAGAATATTTGCATAATTACAAAAAAACCTATTTCATGATTGACCAAGAATTTTTGCGTAATTACAAAAAAAAAAAAAACCTGTTACATAATTGATCAAGAATATTTGTGTAATTACAAAAAAACTTTCATTCAATATATAGGTCACCATTAGTAAATTATTCAAAATGAGAAGGCAAAATCAAAAAGAAAAGATGAACCTCAAACAACTAAGAAATTCTTATATATATATATATATATATATATATGTGTGTGTGTGTTTAAAAAATGATACTAGTAAAATTTTACTGTCACATAATTGTAATTTTGAAATTTCAAAATCATAAAATACCATAACTTTTTATGTAAACATATAAGGTTAGTAATGATCCACACCTTCAAGTTTCATTTCCCTTAATAAAGTAATATATGTTTAAAAAAGACGATAAAATTTCACTATTTGTGAACAGTATAATTTTACTATTAAACTGCTTAAAAAATATAAAATTGGTGAACAATAAAAACGAATGGAGTACCTAATTTTTATTATGGTGTTTTATTATATTTGTAATCTAAGAATGAAAAATCTTTTATGATTATTTTTATAATATTTTTTTATGATCCATAATATTATTCAATTACAAATTATTTCACTATATTCACAAATTTTTGAATAGTTAAATTTTACAATGTATTCAAATAAAAAATTTCTAACCATCATCACTGTTATGTTGTACTAGCATATATGTTGTACCATCAACTTTATCTGTTTTGGTTCCAATTTTTTGAATTTAATTTTTTATTTTATATATATATATTTGTTCTTAGGAATTTTTTTAATATTTTAAACAAATTTAGTGAATTTAGTATTTAGTGAATTTTTTTTTCAGATTTTTTCACAAATATTATACTTTTTAATTATATTTATTTATATTAAGTGTATTTAAAAAGTAACAAATTTACTTAAAATATTAAAAAATTTCATTGAAAACAAAAAAATACAAAAAAATACAAAAAAATAAAAAACTCAATTGTCAAAAAATTGAATTTAGGAAATTGAAACCAAACAAGGTAATGCATATGTGTAAGTCATTCTACAAGACTGAAACCAATAATCACAGTGTTTGGTTTTAATTTTTTGAATTTAATTTTATAGAAATTGTGTTTTTTGTTTTTGGTATTTGTTTTGTTTTTAGTGAATATTTTTAAAATTTTAAACAACTTTTTTTTTAGATACACCTTACTTAAATGTATCTAAAAAGTAAAATATTTGTAAAATAATATTTTAAAAAATTAATAAGTACACAAGAATACAAAAAATATACTAAATTATCGTATTTTTTTAATATTTTTGGTATTTAGAGAATTTTTTAAAGATTTTTTTTTTTCACAAATATTATAATTTTTAAGTGTATTTATGTTATGCATATTTAAAAATTACAGAAACTAATTAAAATATTAATCAAATTAAGTGAAAACAAAAAAATTTAATTTTCTAAAAAATGAATTCAAAAACTGAAACCAAATGGTATCCGTCATTAATTGTCCGAAAATTTAAACTTTTTGAAATCGTTGGATATTACCAACTGTGTAAAAATTTTAATGTTTAAAATAATCAAATATATATATATATATATGAAAACCAAGGGATCATTTGACAACCCACCAAAAATTTTAAAATATAAAAGTTTTTAAAAATTAAAAAAGTCAATAAATATTGAGAAGTCAAAAAAAAAATTTCATTTATTTTATTTTTTGCACGACTTTTCATAAAAAATTAAGGGGTTGTTTGGGGTGTCCTAAATAAGTGCACTTTTTTGTCTTTTTAGACTAAAAAGTTGAGGTTAAAAATATGAATGTTTGGGTTAACTTTTTGACTTTTTATGAAAAAATGTGTAATAAAAAATTGTAAAAATTGGTTTCTAAGGGAAAATTAGAATTGGGAGTTGTGCAGTCGTAATTGTTGGCTTTTGGTGAATAGTGATAACTTTTTAACTTTTTGAGTAACTTTTTGGCTTTTTGACTTTTTTGAGATTTTCCAAACTTGGCCTAAAAGTCATTCCAAACATATTAATCTTTGAGATAATTACCAAAAAAAAAAAAAAAATCCAAGGTTTAAGTCCTGTAACAAAATAAACCCTATATTTTTAATTCTATTAATTGAAATCCTAATCTTTTGATTTATTTTCAATGTAAATCATTTGTCTATTTTCGTTAAGTAAAACTAAAAGATAAATAGTATTTTATTAATTAAACTTAATGAAAGTATATATAAAATGTACAAAATAGTCTTTTTACTGAGTTTAATAACTAAAATATTTTTTTTATTAATTTTACTTAATAAAAATAGATAAATAATTTACATTGAAGAATTAATTTTTTAATAATGACTTTTTAACTAAAATAACCTACGAAACTTGCCTTTAATAAACTTCAACAATTCTAAAATTAATTTGATATTCCCCTTATTGATTTGATTGGAAGTTGGTATCGGTGGGAAATTAAATCATATTATACTATCAATTTTATTGAAGGAAAATAATATATAAATTTACTTTTGAAATTCATTTTATAAGTAATATATAAGTAATATAATTATTTAATAATTAGAGAATATTATGAGAGAAAATGTCACCTTTATTGAATTAGTTCGATGTTTCCTCCTACAAATTACATTGAATAAACTAAAGTGATCGGTCGTTTAATCAACGGTCCTGCTACATCTTTTAATTTTGCCCTCATCAATTCTATTTAGTTGAGACCCAAATAAAGCGATTCTACATTCATTTTCTCTTATTTTTAATCCCTTCAAATTTCACATCATTAGAGTAAAATTAAAGGGTTAAATTATTTTTCTTTAATCAAAGACCCGAGGCACAGTCTTGCCATCATTTACATTTTTCAGCCAACTAAAAAACAAGCTCTTTGTTCACGCATTGACAAAAAAAAAAAATAGAGAAAACGAATCTTAGGGCTCGTTTGGTATATGGGCTGTGTTAAATTAGTTTATTAAAAAATAAAATAAAATAATTTAGTAAATAAGATAAAATATTATATTTAAATTGTAATTATTTTATTTTATTTTATTTTTTATAAATATCAAATCAATTATAAAAGGCCAAAAGTTTATTCTAAATAAATTTTTTTAAATTAAGTTAAAATAACTAAAAAAACTAAAAATCAAATTAAAAATTTATCCAAATGGGACCTTAATGAAAAAACGAATAGAAAAATAATAAATATTGAGAGTTCTAAAAAAGAGGCTCTAATGGGATAGGGCCCACATGTGATATAATGTGTGAGTATGTTTTTTATTTTTAATCTTTATCATATCACTAAAATTTTCTTTAAAACTTAAAAATTAGAATTTTGCATCATTGTTAATAGAAAAAGTTGTTCACATATCGTCAAAAAAAAAAAAAAAAAAAAAAAAAAAAAACAATGAATCTACAAAAGCGTTGATAGGGAAAGGAGCATGACCCTGTCCCATAGATAAAATACATAAACTAGTGGATGATTGCGACTAGAGTACTACTTTCATATGAAATTCCACAAAATCTCACATGGCTGTGGAAAAGTTTTGCACCATCGACAAAAAGGTAATGTTAAGGATTAATAATTCCGAATAAATAATATATTAAGAAAGATAATGTGTAATTCAATTTAACTCTAGTATAGCAGAATTTGTAGTTAAAATAAATTCAAACTCACATTGTTTTCTTTAAATATTTTTTTCTGTTTGAATTTTTAATTTTTAAAATTATTATTGATAAAAAAAGAAAAATAAAAGTCTACAAAAGTATTCACAAAGTGAACCCCTCGGCTACCAAGTTTTAATGGTAAAAGATTCATTCTCAAAAAGACAATGCGTAAAAGTGTAAATTTTGGGGTACGTGCACAACATTTTATTTACTAGAGTGACATTATGTTACTAAATTTTGCTTCTATATTTTTGAAATTCAATTACTTTTTTTTATATATATGTGTATTTCTTATAAAATTAAGGTTTTTAGATTCTTTTAATCAATATCTATCCAACAAGACCTATATCTAATATAAAAATATTTATAAAAAAGATTAAAATTTTATTATGACGATTATTTTTGTAATCATTGCAAAATTTTAAAATATTGTAACTTTTGGCTCCATTTATATATTTGAAATCATCTCATTGAAATCTATCAAATAATAACCAAAAAAAAAAAAAAAAAAAAGATAACATGCTTTAAGTACGTGAGAAGTGGTTATTATTACAATGGGTTTGTCTTGCTTGATAGATATGTTTGTGTGTTTAGTATGCTATATGATAACATACTTATGTGATTAAATGAGTGTGAGATTTAATTTTTAAGATATTAATTGGGTCAACGAGTTTCTAGAAGTCTCGTTAAAAGAGCACTTGATCATTGCTAATTCTAATTGAAACTCTAGCAACATCGCGAGACGATCTTTATCTAGAAAGGAAATTTGTATGTGTTTATGTGATTATGTGTTTATGTGGAGTGAATTATCAGTCGTCCATTGCATTAGGACGTGAGTGAGTTAGTTTCGGTACATTTTTAAATGTGCTAATCAGTTGTGTTGCCTTATTTAGGATGTCAGGACGTGGACGTAGTGGTGGTGGATGTGGTGGTGGTAGGCATGGCAGACCTAGACGGCATGAGGTGCCGTTACCGAAGGATATTCCGGTGCAAGAGGAGCGAGTTGGTTAGGCCAATGTGGCCAAGCCAGCAGGTCAGCAGGCCAAGGACATCTTGACCCACGAAATGGCTGAAGCTTTGCGAGAACCCATGGACATTCTTAGGGTTGAGAATAAAGTCCAAGCCCATGTTGCTGAGATAAGGCCATCTTTTCTGAAGAGGTAATTCTTCCAGTCAAATCTGGATGAGTTTTTTTTGGAGATCCTAAAGAACCATTAAAGGCGGATGAGTGGCTAGAGAAGATGGTGAAGACGTTCGAGATGCTTGGCATCGAGAATGATGGATTGAGAGTGATCTTGGCATCCTTCCATGAAACGCCCCAAAAATAAATGACAGTAAACCATTTACCATGTTAATTAAATAACAACACATGATTAAGTAATTATCTTCCATTAGTTCCAATTAGCTTGTACAAAAGAGTAATATATGCAGATATACATTTACAAGCCTAAAACTAAATATATAGCATATGTTACATGATAGAGAATTAGAATAAAAGATAAACAAAAAAGAAATGCCATAAAGGCTTACAGCTTTCCAAGACTATACTTGGTAACAAAAAAAGTGAGTTTTAAACTCAATACAAATAAAGCTCTAGGCTTGTACATGAATAGAACAAATGAACAAGCGAAGCTCTTGCTCCAAGTCCTCCCAAGTTATGGCTTTGGTGGAGGCATATTATCAACACTTGAAAATGATTTTCACACATGGGGTGAGCCAAAGCCCAGTAGAAATACTACGATACAGTTTATGAATCTTAACAAAGTCATAAGGTGAATGCATATGTAATGCTCGTGTTGAAAATATTTTATATCTCTTTCCAAAACCGTGCAATGCCAACTTTATATTACAATTCATAAAACCATTTCTTTTACAATAGAAAACAGGGCAGTGAATCACACTTTGGGAATCCCAAAACAAACACAACCTTTCACGAAAATTTTGTCCGTAAGAAACTGTAAACTGGCACCCATGTAAATGTAGGCTATACAAGCACTACCATTGCCATTTCATGGAAATTTCATATACGCGTTGCTTTGAAGACTTTCACCATGGACACTCATGCCAACTTATTTCAACGAGGCAACATTTACTTCCCAGATTCATCCATTTTTCTCAAAACACTAACATTTACATCATGTTAAGTATGCAACAATGTTCAATGCAAATGAATGAGAAATTAGTTTTAATTCACCAAATCCTCATACAATTTCTACAACAATCATACTATCCTCCGCCGATAGCCCAAAACAGATATCTCTAAACAGATAAATAATTTTTCATAAAGATAAACTTTTCAAAATTCAAGATGTGAGTGATAATACATATCCAACTCCACCATCCTCATTAATATCCACCCAATTTTACATTTCCAATATCAATTTCATTTATCATTTCAAAATCAACATTTGAGATTTCTAGGGCAAAACTCCATTTTCTTTAATAACCATTTCCAAAGATAAAAACTCATCATTTCATCATAACTCATCCTCTTTTACAATCTCAAAACCATTTTCAAGAATTCATTTGAAAACCTCTCTTTTGATTTTTAATCTAAAACCCCAGATTTGTCCAAAAATATCTAAATCACAATGTTGTTTTAGAAATAGCAAATAACTAAGTTAAAAATTATAAGAAATTGTGGAGAATCCCTACCTCAAGCTTAGAAGATGAGAGAAAAAGTGAAGAAACTTCAACAACGCCCAAACCCAACTTTGTTCGGATCAAAAGAGAGCCCCCGACATGCTCTACCTTTTTAACAAAGGAACTAGGGTGAATGAATCAATGGATCTAGGTGTATATAACATTTAGAGATGGTTTCTAGAGAAAGAGTGAGAGAAAATAGGGTTTTGAAATGTTTAGAGAGAGAGAGAGAGAGAGAGAGAGAGAGAGAGAGAGAGTGGAAAAGTGACTAAAAAAAGTGACTTTACGAACTGATATACGCGCAGATCGCTCGAGCGCAAGAAGTGTCGCTCAAGTGACTAGACACAAAAATAAGTGGGATCGCTCGAGCGAAGAATACCATCTCCCAGTATCTCTGCAGGCCTAAAAAAGTACGGAGAGTTTACAAAGACTGCTCAAGCGCAAGAAGCTTCGCTCGAGCGAAGAAGCCAAAATCTGGGCAACAACAATTTGGACAAACAAGCTACCAACATTTTCCAAACACAACGAAGACACTCCAATAACCAAACTCAACGAGGAAAAGGAGAAACAAGGCATGAACAACCATATGAGAGAATGAAACCCTGATCTAGAACAACAACAGGTCGGGCCTAAACTAGAATCGCTATAACCTCCCCCCCTTAAGGAATTTCGTCCTCGAAATTTTAAATAAAACATCAAAACCAAGTTTAAACCAATTGCAACCATGATAGTAATTCAAATTCATCACCATAACTCATCCACCGGTCATTCATTCTCATTACCATGATAAACATATTCTTAATATTGAATATACAATTCACATTTTCAAAACATTTACAATGTTCATAATACACTAACATAACAAAGTTTTCAATACATATTCACATATCAACAAATTGGTCCGGATACTTCTCACAGACTTCCAACTCACGCTTCCAAGTTACTTCCTCAACCTCGTGATGTCTCTACAACACCTTTACCAAGGGAATTGTCTTGCCACGCAAGACTTGGTCTCGAGTGTCTAAAACTCTAACTGGTCTCTCCTCATACGAGACATTCTCATCTACCTCTAACTTGGTCAAATCCAAAACATGTGATGGATCCAGCTCATACTTCCGAAGCATACAAATATGAAACACGTCATGAACCCCAAAAAGCTGTGGCTGCAACGCCAAATGATAAGCTACCTCACCAATCCGTTCTAGGATCTCAAAAGCCCAATAAATCTAGGAGACAATTTCCTGCTCTTCCCAAATCTCATCAAACCCCGTCTAGGTGATATCTTCAAAAAGACATGATCTCCTACATCAAAGGATAACGATCTCCTCCTACAGTCGGCATAGCTCTTCTAGCGACTCTGAGCTATAACCAACCTCTTACGGAAAAATGCAATCTTTTCCGTCGTTTTTCAGACTAACTCAGGACCTATCATAGGTGCATCACCCACTTCGCCCTAACACACAGGAGACCTACACGGTCGGCCATACAAGGCCTTGAACGGTGCCATGCCAATACTCGATTGGAAGCTATTGTTATAGGCAAACTCCACTAAAGGCAAGTGCCTCTCCCATGACCCTTTAAGGTCAAGAACATAACCCCGAAGTATATCCTCTAGGATCTAAATGGTATGCTCTGGCTACCCGTCAGTTTGAGGATGGTAGGCGGTACTAAATTTCAATCTAGTGCTCAAGGCATTCTGTAGGCTCTGCCACAACAGAGTTGTAAAGCGTAGATCTCTATCTGAAACAATAGTTACAGGGACCCCGTGAAATCGAACTATGTCCTTAATATAAAGGTCAGCAAGATAATCTACCAAGTAACTCATGCGCATAGGTACAAAGTGTGCTGACTTAGTCAATCGGTCGACTATCACCCAAATGGCATCATTACCCTGTTGAGTTCTCGGAAGACCCACAACAAAATCCATCATGACATGCTCCCACTTCCACTCGGCTATAGGCAAGGGTTGCAACAAACCCGCTAGCCTCTGATGCTCGACCTTCACTTGTTGACAAGTAAGGCACTTTGATACAAACACGGCTATGTCCTTATTCATCCCCTTTCACCAAAACTGGCGACTAAGGTCGTTATACATCTTTGTGCCTCCAGGGTGCACCGCAAGGCGTGCATAGTGAAACTCTCAGAGTACCTCTTCTCTACAAGACTCTGGCACAACGACATAGTCAAGGTATCTAACACTCGAGTCGAAAAACACATTCAAGACTTTCTTGACCTTCCCACTAGATATCTTCTTCTGGAAGATTTCTACCTCGTAATCACCCCTCTGTGCTTCTATAACTCGGTTCACAAGTGTAGGTTGTGCCACTATGGAAAATAAAGTTGCCGATTTAACAGACTCGCCAAGATGAAAATTCAAATTCACCAATGACACCCAACATCTCCCACTCTCAGATGGAAATACTAGCTATACTGCTAAAGGATTTCCTACTCAAGGTGTCGGCCACTACATTGGCATTCCCCGATTGATTGTGCAACTCAAAATCATAATCTTCCATAAACTCCATCCACCTCCTCTGCCTCAGATTCATATCTTTTTGTGAAAATAGATACTTCAAACTCTTGTGATCGGAGAATACCTCAAAACTCTCACCGTACAAGTAATGTCTCTAAATCTTCAAGGCAAAGATCACTGCCGCTAGCTCTAGGTTATGAGTAGGATAGTTTCTCTTGTGTGTTTTTAACTGACATGAGCCATAAGCAATTACCTTCCCCTCTTGCATCAAGACACAACCTAAACCTTCCCGAGATGCATCACAATACACAGAATAGCCCAAACCCCTCTACGGAATAATCAACACTGGAGCAGTGGTAAGTCTAACCTTAAGTTCTTGGAACGACTTCTCACAAGTCTCACTCCACACAAACTTAATTCCCTTTCTCGTCAGTCTAGTCAAAGGTGAGGTCAATCTAGAGAAGTCTTTTACAAATCGACAATATTAACCGGCTAACCCCAAGAAACTACTAATCTCAAAGGCATTCTTAGGTTGCTCCCAATCCTGCACTGTTTCTATCTTAGAAGATTCTACAGTCACTCCTTCTCAAGATACCACATGGCCTAAGAACTTATCGTCTTTCAACCAGAATTCACACTTCCCAAACTTAGCATACAATTTGTGGGTTCTAAGCAACTCAAGCACTACTCGTAGGTGTTCCTCGTGTTCCTCCTCAGAGGGTGAGTAAATCAGGATGTCATCAAGAAAGACAACTACAAAACGATCTAGGAACTCATAGAAAATCTGATTAATCAAATCCATAAACAAGGCCAGCACATTAGTTAACCTAAATGGCATCACTAAGAACTCATAATGGCCATACAACGTACGGAATGTCATTTTCTGGATATCCTCCTCCCTCACTCTCAATTGATGATAACCTGATCTCAAGTCTATCTCTGAAAAGCAACAAGACCCCTTCAACTGGTCAAACAAATCATCTATACAAGGTAGTGGGTACTTGTTCTTAATAGTTACCTGGTTTAACTTCTGGTAATCAATACAAAGTCGCAACGCACCATCCTTCTTTTTGGCAAAGAGAGCCGATGCTCCCCAGGGTGAAGTACTAGGGTGGATAATATCCTTATCTAATAATTATTGGAATTTAATCTTTAACTCACTTAATTCAATGGGTGCAAATCTATACGGTGCCATAGAAATTGGTGTCGTGCCAGGCACTAAGTTAATAGAGAACTCTATCTTATGGTGAGGTGGCAAACTAGTGAGATCCTCGGGAAAAAAATTCGTATATTCACAAACTACCCTCAGTAACTCAACCAAAACCGTATCACTCTCATCACCCAAAAATGTAACAAGAAGGAGACTAGGGTCGCCCCGACTACGTGGATCATATATTGGCAACAAGGCTCTATCAACTCAATCCCCTAAGAAATAAAAATAATCACCACTCGAGGTACATATAGTAACCCTCTAACGGTAACAGTCTATAACAGCCTAATAGGATGACAACCAGTCCATGCCCAAAAGGATATCAAAACACAACATATCAACCGGTACAAATGCAAAAGAAAGTTAGCGACTGACAACCTCTATTTCACAACCCCGACACCCCTGATGCAACACAACCTCTCCATCAACTGGCGACTCTGCCCTGAGTGGAGATGCCAACTGAGCCACTTCTAACCCCAATGCCGATGCAAATGTAAACGAGATTAAAGAATATGATGCACTCGTATTAATAAACACATTGTCAATAGGATTACACAACAAGAAATTACCTCTCACTACTGAAGGTGCTGACACTAAATTTGGTGTAGTAACAGTATACACACACCCTGTAGGTCCCTACTCTACCTGCTCACCCCTTGGAGCATAAGTCTGATTCACTGATTGAGCCAAAGAGGCCCCTTGATTGGGTCTCGAGGCCTGTACTGACCGGGTAGGCTGATGGCTTTGTGTCTGTCTTGAACCAGACACACTAGGCATGCCACCCAACTTAGGGCAAAACCTCATCAAATGCCTTGCTTGCCCACACTAATAACAAGCAAGCGGCTGCCCTCCCCTAACTCTAGCTCCAAAAATGAGCTGAAGACGGTGCAGACTGTTGCTCTCCTCCTCTCTACGGGTAAGCTGGAGATTTGTGGCCCAACTGGCCACACTTAAAACAAGTGAAACCTCACTGATTACCTCTCCCTAAACCCAAACTCGGCACAGGAAAGGTGGATCTAGACTACGCTCTTTGGGGTTGTTGTGGCGTGGAACCCCTCTGCTTGTTACTGTCTGGAGTCTCCCCCTGAACCTCCTGACTTCTCCTAGAGCCCCTCATCTACTCCTCGTCTGTTTGAACCACGGTCTCTAGATGAGCTACTGCCTCCACAAGGCGTCCGTAGTCCCTAATCATTAACCCGACCACTTTGAACAAGAGCCTAGTCCTCAACATCTTCTCAAACTCGATGCAATGGCGTTCTTCTGTCACCACGAGCTTTGGTGCAAACCTTGATAAACTCGTGAAGGTAGCCTCAAATTCGGCCATCGGTGTGTTCAACTGTTTGAGCTTCGAAAACTGCTCCCTCAACTTCTCCCTAACAGTGGGAGGTAAAACTTGTCCTAGGAGGCGTTGACAAAGGCCTCCCAAGTCACTTCGATGCGTCTCTGCGTATACTTCCACCATTGGACCGCATCTCCCTTCAGCTGGAAGGATGCCAAGGTCACTCTCAACCCATTGTCCTCAATGCTAAGCATCTCGAATGTCTTCACCATCTTTTAGGGGCTCTTTAGTATCACCCAAAAACTCATCTGGATTCGATTGGAAAAACTCTCTCTTCAGAAAAGATGGCCCTGTCTTAGCAACACTTACCTGGACTTGATTCTCAGCTCTGAGAATGTCCATGGATTCCTGCAACGCTCTGGCCATTTCACGGACCAAAGCGCACATGGCCTGCTAACTAACTGGTTTGGCTACATTAGCTTGACCAACCCCTTCCTCTTGCGCCCAAATTTCATCCTGTAACGGCACCTCACGCCGCCTAAGCCTGCCGCGCCTACCACTACGTCCACGTCTTGACATCCTAATGAAGGTAACATAAGAGATTAGCACATTTACAAATGTGTTGAAGCTAACTCACTCGCGTCCTAAAGCAGTGGACAACAATTAATTCACTCCACATAAGCACATAGTCACGTAAACATATACGAACTTCCTTTCTAAATAATAATCATCCCGCGACATTTCCAAAGTTCCAATTATAAATAGTAGTGATCAATTGCTCTTCTAACAGGACTTCTAGAAACTCGTAGACCCAATCAATATCTTAGAAATTAAATCCCATATCCATCTAGTCACATAAGCATGTTATCACATAGCACATCAAGCATACAAACATCTCTATCAAGCGAGATAAACCATTGTGGTAAGAACCACTTCCCACGTACCCAAAGTATTCAAACCCGATACGCTCTGATACCAAGTTGAAATGCCTCAAAAATAAATGACAGTAAACCATTTACCATGTTAATTAAATTGTTACCCAAAAAGCAACCTAAGGGGGGTGAATTAAGTTTCTACAAATTAAAAATAATAATTCCCCAATAAAAAATTACTAACTAGTATAGAAGAATCAAGCAAAACTTAACACAAAAAGTTAAATGGCAGTGGATTAAGCTAACACAGTGAATGGAAACAAATATATCAACTAGCTAGAGTTATAGAGTAAAGAGATAAGGGAGAAAAATGCGAACACGATTTTTAGTGGTTCGGCTTCAACCAACCCTACATCCACTCCTCAAGCTTCACTTGAGATTTTCCACTTTCTTCTAGCTTTGCAGGGGTGCTAGCACCCTCTCAACTGATGGAGCAATCCTCCATAGATTCTATCTTTACGAGCTTGCTAGAGACCTTAATTTCCCTAGCTTTATAGGCTTGCTAGTGACCTTTACAAGATGAGTATGATGTTTTTGCTTTCAAAGAAAGCATACAATAAATATCTCTCACAGATGGATATACAACAATGAAGCTCTTAGATTTTTGGTAAATCCTCTCAAAGGTAAATATGCTTAAGGCTAAGCTCTGTGCGTGTTTTCTAAAGGAAAAATAATCAAAAAACAATGGAGAATACTTCAGATAACTCTAAGGATGAGTTTGAGACTGATGACAAAATCAAACAAATTTTCTTAGCTCAAGTCTCTCTGATTTTTTCAGATAACCTCTCACAGGTAGATAAGCTCAAGGCTAAAAACTCAGTGTTTGATTTTCTGAAGGATGAATGTAATACTTAGATGAAGATCACTTCAGGAACTCAGAGAAAAGGAAATATGTGAGTGATGAATGATATGAAAATGTTTTGCTTGTTGTCTCTGTTCTCACTTTCTTTAGTCGGAGCACTTCTATTTATTTAAGAAGAAATTCATCGACCGTTGTCTGTTGCATCTGTTGAAAAGATTCAGTGAGATTTTGGTCAAATCTACTCTACTCAAACTTGTATTTCCCATACATGATTAGATGTTGAAGGAGTTGAAAGATGGGTCTGATTATTGACAAGTATTTTTGAAAAAGAGTCGTTGCAGTATAAAGTGGTCATTCACCCGGATGTCCTAGATGAAGATTTGTTCTTGGTTCTCATCCACCCGGACGTCCTCCCGGATGTCCGGTCAACTCTCGGTTGTCAAGGATGTCATCCGCAGTCGTCAAGCATATTGTTGGTCTGACAGTTGGAGTGAAACTGGACTAAACTAGAACGAGTTGATTTTGGCCTAGCCGGTCGTCCCCCTGGACGTCTGCCTGAACATTTACTCGGACGTCCACCCAGTTGTAGCTTGCTTTTCGTGCTCCTTTTGGATACGATTAGCCCTACAGTTTGGACTCCCGTGGTTCTAAATCTGATTTCACAAGTGCAATGTGAAATAGATAAACACAAAAGAGTCTAAATCTGAAAAATCTTTTGGAAAATCGATTTTGAATCAAAAATGCCAAAAATGGACTGTGTGGAGGCCGAATAAAATCAATTAGAAAGAGGTCAAGGCATTTGATTCACATCAGGCCAAAGGCAATTTGGCCCTGACCAGAGGCTCATGAAGCCGAATAAATGAATCAGCTATATAAGGAGCCGAATAAGAGCCAATACTTAACTGGAAGGCCGACTAAGTAACTACATGCGAGATCAAGAGTGGGCCCAGAGGTAATATAAAAAGGGATGCATGTCAGCCAAAGGAGGTATGTAAAAGAAAACTAGATAACTTGAAATAGAAGAAAACTTGAGAGAATACTGACTTGTCTGTCGAAGTGCTAATTTCGGCACCCCCGACTGGAGTGTTCATTCCATTCAGGTAGCAACCCGAGGATCAAAGAGCATCTACCTGGATCGGAGAGTATTTCCAAACCACTTCACCACAATTGGCGCCGTTTGTGGGAATACTCAAGTGCGTCCATGGCAGGCTTGACAGATGATCCTTCAATAGTTGTTGACGATGTTACACCAAGAGATGACATTACTCCAAGAAACATGCTTGGACCAGAGAATATCACTGCACGACGGGCCTTGAACTTCAACCTAGTAGCTCAAACTTCACCCTCAACTTCTGTGCAGGAGACTGTGCAGACGATCATGGATTAAGCAAAATGAAACGAACAGCGTTTGGAAGATATGATGGCTGAGAACGAGCGTTTGTGTAAGGAATTGACCCTGGAGTTAGCCAAATCCCAACAAACCGCATGCCATGACCAGGGTCGATCCCCAGAAAAGAAGAAAGATGATCAATGACGTCGACTTCGGAAACATGATAATGGCAGCGATTCTGACTCACCATCTCAGGAACCTAGAAAGAAGGGGTGAGTTGATGCATCCAGCTCATCAGAAGGAAGTCCATATGTATGGCACAGGCGAGGGAAAAGAAGTTGTGGGGGCCGAATATTGGGAGACGTAAAGAGGCCGAATAATTGGACCTAGAGAGTTGAAATATATACATCGCATTCGGCCCCGTCTTATACATATAAATCCTACCCTATTCGGCCAAATAGCCAGTTGAGTAAGGGGCTGAGCGAAGAGCGGTTTGCAACAAAAGGAGTCAAGTAAATAGTTATACGGCGAATTGAAGGTGGGCCCAACCCCGAGGCCCAGGAAAGAAAAGATATAAATAGAAGAACATCAGCCAGAGAGAGGCAGGAGAGAATTAGTACGCTTAACTTAAAATACAAGCAATCAAGAGAGGATATACTGACTTGTCCGTCGGAGTGCTAATTCCGGCACCCCCGACCGGAGTATTGATTCTTTTTCAGCTTAGCAGCTGAGGATCTCCAGTGCCCCATTGGACCAAAAGAGTATTTCCAGAACCACTCTCCCACAATTGGCACCGTCTGTGGGAATACTCAAGCATATCCATGGCGGGTGCGACGGAAGATCCTTCAGCAGTCGCTGGCGACCCTATGCCACAAGACGAAACCACTCCAAGCAACATGCTTGGGCCAGAGACTATCGCCGCAAGAAGGGTCCTGAACTTCGATTCACCCTCGACATCAGCTCATGAGACAATGCAAGCGATTATAAAGCAAGCAAAGCAAAATGAACAAAGGTTGGAAAACATGATGGCTAAGAACGAGCGCCTTCGACAAGATTTGGCCTTGGAAGTGGCAAAATCCCAACAGGCCGCGCACCAAGACCCAGGATGACCTCTCAGAAGGGATGGTCGACGATCTCGAATTTGGAGGCATGATAGTGGCTTGGACTTATCATCCCCAGAATCTACAAAGAAGGGACGAGTCGACATATCCAGTTCTTCTGAGGGAAGTCCGCGTGCATGGAAGAAGCGAAAAAGGAATGATTCAGATGAGGAGGATCAACATGACCCCTTTGTACGACGGATTGCAAGGGCAGTACTACCCAAAAAGTTCAAAGCACCATCATTCACCTTGTACGACGGTAAATCAGACCCCACCGATCACATCCGCCACTGCAAGCAAGCCATGACGCTTCATGTAAACAACGAGGCCCTCATGTGTCGAATATTTCCGAGCAGTTTGGGACCACTAGCTGTCAGGTGGTGTTATAAACTGGAGCCCGCTTCGATCAAGAGCTTCTACTAACTCCCAAAATCCTTCAGGGCAAGGTTCATCACTAATGAGGTCCAGCCGAAGCAAGCCGGCTCCCTCTGGGTAATGCAGATTCAACTGGGGCAAACCCTTCATGCGTATTCGGCGCGGTATTGGGAATGTTTTAATCTGGTAGATGACGCTTGCAATGACTCCATGGCCATTACCGCCTTCAAGATGGGGTTACATCCCGACAGTGCCCTCTGTAGCTCTTTGACCAGATGGCCCCCAAAAATGGTTTGGGCGTTGATGAAAAAAGTTAAGAAATACTGCAAAGTCGAAGACGATGCCCTCCAGGTCAAAGACGGGCATAAAGCCACTAAGTCAGCCCCGCCTGAAGTCGCGCAGCCGATAAACGCTGTACCACCACGGAGCCCTAAATCACGGAATCGGGCTAAGCGAGATCGAAGATGGGATTCACACCGATCAAACGACCAATGTCCACACCGAGCTAATGAGCAGCTTCAAGTGGATAGCAGGTGCGCGAGGCGCGTTGACAAGAAATACACGGAGTTATCGGAGCCGATCAGTGCGATTATGGCTAAGGTTCAACACCTTCCGTTCTTCAAATGGCCATAAAAAATGGTGGGACCTCCCGACTCAAGAAGACGGGATAGGCGGTGCGAATATCACAAAGATCACGGTCATGATACCGATAGTTGCTATGCTTTGAAAGACCACCTTGAGGAGTTGGTACAAGACGGTCGGCTCCAGCAACATGTCCGAAAGAACTCAACCAAAATAGTTGCCCTTCGGCAGGATTCACCTTCGCTCGGCGTCATCCATATGATTTATAGCCTGCCAACAGCCCCAACCGTGCATGCAATTCAGTTGCATCCAGTTCCCTAAAAGAAAATCACACCAGCAAAACGACCCAATGAAGCTCCGAATATTACTTTCGATGATTCTGATTTGATCGGCGTAACACTCCCCCACGTTGATCCATTGGTCATTGAACTACGCGTAAACCGATTTACTGTTGAACGCGTTCTCATAGACCAGGGGAGTACTTCGGAGGTTATGTATTACAAGACCTTCATCAAACTCGGGTTTCTCCGAGTCAGACCTGTCTCCGGCTCCTTATTCATGATTCGACTTCAACGCTAATCCAGAGTACCCGTTGGGCAAAATCACACTACCAGTTCGAGCGGGCTCCCAAACAGTGGATGTAGAATTCTTGGTCGTCAAGCTGGCTTCGCCGTATAATCTCATCATGGGGCGAACTTGGTTGCATACTATGTAGGCCGTGCCAAGCACCTATCATCAACTGCTCCGCTTCCCGACAGAACGTAGCATTAAGCAAATCCGTGGTTCCCAGAAATCGGCACAAGCATGTTACCTCCTTGGTGCAAAGACACCAAAAGAGTTGGAAGTGAATTCTATTGAGGTGACGGACCAAGAGAGCCTCGACGATGTTGGGTGGCCCCTAAGTGAAAAGGCCACGGAAGCCCTGGATTGAGTTGAGATTGACGGGAATCCAGACAGGTTCTTCATTGTCAGTGCCTCCCCGAATGAAGTCGACAGGAAGCAGCTAATTTCCTTCTTGCTCGGCAACCTTGATGTATTTGCGTGGACACCATATGAGATGCCGGGTGTCGATCCTTCTGTTTCGCAGCACCGTTTAAACATTGACCCTAAATGTAAGCCGATTCTTTAGAAAAGCCGGCAGTCAGTTGTAGAGCACATTGCCACCGTTGTTGAAGAGGTTGACCGGTTGCTTGACGCCGGGGCAATTAGGGAAGTGACCTACCCTACATGGCCCTTGAATACTGTGGTTGTGAAAAAGAAAAATGGGACTTGGCGAATCTGCGTTGACTTCACGGACCTAAACAAAGCCTGCCCCAAAGATTGTTTTCCTCTCCCCAGAATAGACCAACTTGTAGATGCTACGGCACGTCATCAGCGTATGAGCTTCCTCGATGCCTACAGAGGCTACCATCAAATTGTCATGCATCCGGAGGACCAAGACAAAGCTGCATTCCTCACCCCAAGAGGAACCTATTACTATAAGGTTATGCCTTTTGGGCTGAAGAATGCAGGGGCAACTTACCAAAGACTAGTCACTGCCATGTTCAAGGAGCAACTCGGCCACACTATGGAAGTGTACATTGACGATATGGTGGTCAAGTCCAAGGAAGAGCAAAATCATCTAGCCGATCTGGAAGAGACATTCGGCATTGTACGCAAATATAGAATGAAGCTAAACGTTTCCAAATGTGCGTTTGGGATCGGCTCTGGCAAATTCTTGGGTTACATTGTCAACCACCAAGGAATCGAAGCCAACCCGAGGCAAATCACAGCAATCCTGGAACTCGGCTCCCCTCGATCGGTCAAGGAGGTTCAGAAGTTAATGGGGATGGCCACCGCACTCAACAGGTTTATCAGTCATTCCACGGACTGCTGCCAACAATTCTTTCACATCCTACGGCAGGGTAAAGCTTTTGAATGGACCTCTGAGTGCGAAACCGCTTTCAACAGTCTGAAGACCTATCTCCGATCAGTTCCACTATTGACAACACCATCGGCAGGCGACACGTTCATTTTATATCTGGCCATTTCCAACCGAGCCGTTAGCGCCGTACTGTTAAAGGAAGAGCTTGGGGAGCAGCGACTAGTGTATTATGTGAGCAAGGTAATGGTTGACGCCGAAACACGTTACCTTCCGTTGGAAAAACTCATCCTATCCCTCGTCATGGCAGCAAGAAAACTGATGCATTACTTTCAGGGGCATACTATCGGGGTACTAACGGACTACCCCCTTCGGGCAATACTCCGCAGTGCAGAAGCATCAGGGTGCGTTTCAAAGTGGGCTCTTGAACTCGGCCAGTATGATATTCAATTCCTGCCTAGAACCTCAATCAAGGGTCAAGTGCTTGTGGACTTTGTGGTCGAATTCACTGGGGGTGTTGTCGAGTTGAAGTCTAATCAAATTCAACCTAAGCCGAACTAAAGAATTTATATTGGGGACATTTGGCAGTTGTACTGTGATGGGTCGTTCAATCAACGTGGCAGCGGAGCCGGAGTAGTGATCATGGCTCCCGACGGAGCAATAATTGAGCAGGCTGTCAAATTCAGCTTCGAAGTATCGAACAATGAGGCCGAATACGAAGCCCTGCTAACCAGCTTGCGGAATGCGCATCTCTTGGGTGCTCGGCGTTTGCTTATATTTTGTGACTCAAAACTTGTGATCAATCAACTAAAGGGGGAATACGCGGCCAAAAACGACCGTATGGCCGCTTACATGAAAACGGCAAATTCCTTGTTGGAAAAATTTGATCATCATGAATTGAACGAAATAACCCGTGATCAGAACACACATGCAGACGCCCTGGCTTGCCTAGCTTCCGCCATTAACTCAGAGATTAAACGGACAATCGAAGTGGGCTTCATCCCTAAGCCGAGCATTGGCCCTTCAGAGGAAGCCCAGATCAATGTCATAGAGCCAGGTCCGAGTTGGATGGATTCTATTGCTGCATTCCTATCTTTCGAACAGCTCCCGCCGGATAAGAAAGAAGCACACAAGCTGCGAAACAAAGCCCTGTGATACTACTTGGATCCGCAAGGAAAACTTTACAAAAAATCCCTTTTTGGCCCATACCTAGAATGCATTCATCTGGATAAAGTCGAGGAACTCCTGATTGAGATATGTGAAAGTAGTTGTGGTGCCCATTCTGGCAGGCGCTCTTTGGCCCATCGAGCTGTAACACAGGGGTATTATTGGCCGACAATGAGAGCTGATGCCGAATGTTATGTGAAAAAATGTGAACAGTGCCAGAAGTTCTCTCCCTTAACCCATCTGCCTGCTGAAGAGTTAAGCTCTATCACCAGTCCCTGGCCGTTCGCCCAGTGGGGACTTGATATCGTCGGACCATTGCCGCGGGCCCCAGGGAACAAGCGATACTTGATTGCCGCGACAGATTACTTCACAAAATGGGTTGAAACGGAGGCACTAACACACATTCGAGATGCTGATGTTAAGCGCTTTGTATGGAGAAATATCATAGCACGATTCGACATTCCAAGAGCACTTATCTTAGACAACGGCACCCAGTTTTATTGTGGCGTCTACCGAGAGCTGTGTAGCAAGTATGGTATCCGGCCTTATTTCTCCACGCCGGCTTACCCACAAAGCAATGGTCAAGCCGAAGACTCTAACAAATCCATCTTGGACGGCATCAAGAAGAGGCTGGAGAAAGCTAAAGGCAAGTGGGTCGAAGAATTGCCGAGTGTGTTGTGGGCTCATCGAGCTACACCGAGGCGATCCACTAGGGAAATGCCGTTTGCTTTATGCTTTGGAACCCAGGCAATCATACCCGTGGAGATCGCCCTCCCAACCTTGAAATCGAAAGTTTTTGATATGGGCTGAAATGACATGATGCTGGCCTTGGATTTGATTCTGATTGAAGAACGAAGAGACCGTGCCCTTGCATCCATGGCACGGTACCAGCAGCAGCTTGCTAAGTCGTATAATCAACGTGTACAGCTACGCCGCTATGCCCTAGGAGAATTGGTCCTCAAGAAAGTACTTCCAGCTGCCAAGAATCCGGCTGACGGAAAACTGGGTCCTAACTGGGACGGCCTCTATCAGATCGATTCAATCGCGGGTGCAGGGGCATATCGACTCAAAGACATGTCTGGGAGGAGTCTGCTACGCCCTTGGAATTCCACACATTTGCGTAAATTTTATCATTAACCCGACATGTGGGTCATGACTTGTTTTGTGTATTCGCCGTGTACAACTTTCACTTTCATAATGCAACTTTTTGTATCACTCCACGAAATTTTTGTTCGAAGTAAAAAACCTTTGGATTCGGAGCGCCCTTCGTGGATATCACGATTGGCCAAGATGAAAAAACCTCCGAATTCGGAGCCCCATCCATGCAGGTCACGTTTGGGCCGAAAAAGCCTCCAGATTCGAAGCGCCCTTCATGGATATCACGATTGGCCAAGACGAAAAACCCTCCGAATTCGGAGCCCCATCCGTGCAGGTCACGTTTGGGCCGAAAAAGCCTCCAGATTCGGAGCTCCCTTCGTGGATATCATCATTGGCCAAGATGAAAAAGCCTCCGAATTCGGAGCCCCATCCGTGCAGGTCATGTTTGGGCCGAATGAGACTTCGGATTCGGAGCGCCCATCCGTGCATGACGCGCTGGGGCCGAATAACAATCCGGCTTCGGCGTGTTGCTTATGATTTTCACGATTAAATGGCACGCGTTTGAAGCGGGGTATTTTATTAAATTAACCGATTGGCTCAAAATGCATAAACATAAATTGAAACATGCACACATTTGAAATGGGGTATTTTATTAAATCAACCAACAAATACATAATTTGCATCCATTCTGTGCTAGTGCGTTTATAATATGCTCAAATTTATTCGGCATCACACTCATCGTCGTTTTTCTCGATTTCGAAAGCGCCAAAGGGAAAGTGCTGACGTTGGTATAACGGCGATGCCGATTCAACGCCTGTTTTATGGAGAGCCTGCGCGGCTTGTAGAGCCTTAATCCACCCGTGCCTGAAACCCAGGTTCTCGCATCGGCATACTTCCTCAGCAACTTTCTCCTTGGTCTTCTCTATCCCGACCTTCTGGCCGTCGTGGAAACCTTTCTCGTAACCACTGGACCTCGCAGTCTCTACTGCAAACATGCTTGCCGTTTCCCGATCGGCAATCGCATGACTTATCAGTCGTTGGGTCACCCTTTCCTCCACGACTGGGTTAGATTGTCCGGCTGCGTGCAACTCGGTTGTTTTGGCTTTCCTTAGCTCACGCTTGGCCTTCTCCGCGCGAGCCTCCAAATTTCGAATTCGTTCGTCCTTCTTCTCTATTTCACGCCACGTGGCGCGAAGGCGCATGTCGATTTCATAGACGGTGTACAGTCCTTTCACCGCTCCATGGATACCCTCTCGAAACACTTCGAAATCCTGTCGACCAACCATCGATTGTTGGACTTTCGGTGGAAAAATCTGTCGAGCGAACTCGACTGCTACACCTAGGTCGTTAACAATGGAATCCGTCTCCGTCATCGGTTTATTCTCCACAAAAACCACAAAACTCAACGGTCGCGGTCGAGGGGAGCTGCCCCGTTGCTGTTTTTCCCTTCAGGGTGATCTACTTCGATGATCTGGGGGCTGACATTTTTCCCGTTCCCTGGACGTCCTACTTCCGGTGCGTGTGGGCTCGCTGCTGCGATTCATTTCAGTGTCAAGCTCAGCCAATGTTTGCCCTTCTCCTCTGCTGTTGAAGAACAGTCTATTTGACACTCGAACTTATCTAACTTTCCACAACAAACTGATTTAAATTGAGTCTGAACACAATAAGTGGAATTATAAGCGCGAAGAACCCACCCCATTTATTCCTAACACATGCAGCGCCCCCGAGGCGATTTCTTTAATGTTACTCCAAAAGCCCGATGCCGATCGATCTGTGCCGCAGCCATTCCATGAACTAATGATATTCGGCTGTCGGAGTTCATACATTGGCTGGGGCAAGGGCAGATTTATTAATCTGCTCGGCCAAATGTCTAAGCCCGATGTCGATCGATCTGTGCTGCAGCCATTCCATGAACTAATGATATTCGGCTATCGGAGTTCATACATTGGCTGGGGCAAGGGCAGATTTATTAATCTGATCGGCCAAATGTCTAAGCACGATGCTGATCGATTTGTGCCGCAACCACTCCATGAACTAATGATATTCGGCTTTTGGAGTTCATACATTGGTTGGGGCATGGGCATATTTATTAATCTAATCGGCCAAATGTCTAAGCCCAATGCCGATCGATCTGTGCCGCAGCCACTCCATGAACTAATGATATTCGGCTTTCGGAGTTCATACTGGCTGGGGCAAGGGTAGATTTATTAATCTGATCGGCCAGATGTCTAAGCACGATGCCGATCGATCTGTGCCGCAACCACTCCATGAACTAATGATATTCGGCTTGCGGAGTTCATACATTGGCTGGGACAAGGGCAGATTTATTAATCTGATCGGCTATTCGATGAGGATAAATTACTAAATTGCCTAGTTATCTAATCAGCAAGTGTACACGAATGTTTTATCCAAAGTAGCAAAAAGCAATACCATTCATCAATAGCAAAATTAAGTACAAATAATAGCAAAGTACAAAGGAAATTTTCATTAGTAAATTGGGCACAGACTGTAGCCATTTTACATATGAAAACTACTAAACAAAAAGCCACAAGTTTGCATAGAAATGCCTAGCAAAAACTTAAAAACTGTAGTCATTTTACACATAAAAACTACTAAACGAAAAACTACAACAATACATTCAAAATCCTTAAACAAAAACAACTAAAGTGTTGCCCTAATCAATCCTCAGAGTCAGACTCCAGCGGCTCAACGTCCACTTGCTCGTATGGAATCGGCAGAGCCAATGTCACATTAGCAGCAGTAAGGGCTTTGAGCCAGCTGTGTTTGAATCCCCGATTTTCAAATTTGGGGACTTCTTCCACATAATTTGTGAGAGCGGTGCTTTGCCTAGCCTCGTACGCCTTGGAAGGCTCGGAGTCAGCTACTTCCTTCGCCGCCTTCAATTCTTCCAATTCAGCCTCTAGTTTGGCAATCGCCTCTTGGGCTAACTTGAGTGCGTCTTCGCTCGCGTTTGACCTTTCCTTGGCGGCCAACCTGAGCTGGTCTGAATTTCTGGCCCTTTCCATCTTGGCCTCGGCCATTGCACCTTCCATCTTTGCCCTCGCTGCTGCGAACTTGGCCCTGCTCCTCTGGCCCTTAACTTTCGATTGTAAACGGCCAATTCGTTCAACGGCGTCATGCTGGCGATAGCCTATCTCGGCTATCCTTCCGACCGTCTGCAAAATGGGAAATTAAAACCAAAATAATATATACATAAAAGGGAAAGACAAGATCAAGGCATATACCAGAAGAGCCGATTGAGCGGCTAATGCTATTGCCAACAAATCCGGTTCCGCCGGAAAGCTGCCTTGTCAGCCGGCAATGAGATCGACAAAGCCATGCTCAACGCAACGGCTGGGTTTTTCATAGCCGACGCGTCAGAGGAGATTGGCATGTTTTTTATCTTTGGTTGAACGAAAAAAGGCACAACCACATCCGACTCCTCTAAGCGCGGCCATTTATCGGCGGGGTTTTCTTCAGAGCCGGCCTCGGTCTTGGCAGGACGCTTCTCCGCCCTTCGCTCAACCTCCTGATTGGCCTGCACAACCGTCTCCGATTTAGCATTTCAGGTTTGAGCCGTCTCCTCCTCGATAACAGGTAGGGAGGGCTCAGCTTCGGCAGCAGGTGGCACTTCAGATCGAATCTCCTCTGCTTTCCGCCGCGGGCCATTCTTTCCGCGTTTCTCTTTTTGGCGAGTTTTGTGAGTGATAACCCGGCCATGTCTTCGGGGTACGTGCTGGGAAGGTCTTCTAAACCAGTAAAAATGTTGTCGAAGGGAAGGTCCCCTCGGCCCGAAGTGGACGGAGGGTTGGTTGAATTGAGGCCGGCTTCCTCAAAGGCCAACTTCAAAGCCTCGTCTACTTCGGCTTCGGACTGGTTTGACTCTTCAACGACCTCTTCAGCTACCTCCGCCTGCTCCAAGTCGGATCCGCCCAAACCAACTTGCCGCAAGTTTTTGAAGTTGGTTAAAACAAGAGCCGTAAGAAACTCTTCGCCCCTCGGAATTAGGATGTTTTCTGCCGCCGAAAACATCGTATACGTCGGCTCGAATTGAAGATGAATGTGGGCCGTCCTCCCTTGTTTCTGAAGGCTTGGACGGCCGAAGTATTTGAGCGCGACTTCAATCTCTGCAAGAACGGCATCGTCGGTTGAAATCAAAACTTTCTTCAAATCGTTTCCTGCCCGAGAAAAACCATGAGATCTAAAAAATGAAGCTTTGTAAATATGAGAAAAATAAACGCCAGGAGCTATACGGCCACCTGGTTCGCCCCTCCATCTAGGTATAGGATCTAGGCGGTCCTTTCCTTCGCCGAATTCCCAGTTACCTCGGACAACGACCATGACATCATCGACTCGCTTACCAGAGCTGGAAAGCATAGTCACTAATTGATGGTCGGTGTCCTTGGCCCTAAGGAAATAGCGCCCATGCTGGCCAGAAGACTTGGCCAAGGCATAACAATGTCGAATAGCAGGTATGCTGAGATTAATCCTAAGACGATGGTTTAACTCTAAAATCCCCATTACGATTCGAAAAAAATTCACATTAGGTTGGGAAGGGATTAGACCCCAATGGCGAAGGACACCCCTAAGGAATGGGTGAAGAGGGAAACGGACTCCGCTTTCTGTAATTGATAAGAGAGGGAAGACGATGGTGCTTTCATCAGCCCTCTCCATATCAAGGGTGTTGTCTGTCACAAGTGACAGACGGACGTCATCCGGGATAGAAAAATGGCATCGAAAGCCAGAGACTCGATCTGCGGAGAGGAGGTCTTTCAAATGCTTTGCCATTTTCGTCAGCCTATAAGAGTACGCTAAACTAAAAACAAACTAGGAAAAGGGATTCAAAGCAGAGAGGAAGAGAACTTACAAGAGATGGAGAGAACAATGAGGGGTAAAAGGAAGTTGCAGAAGTGAATTGGAAGGCAGTCCAAGAGCTTCAAGCGTCCAAAAATGTGTGTGTATTAAAAAAGACGACAAAATTTTAAATCACAATAAATGGAAGAAGCGTACGAAGGGGCGAGAAGTTGTAATGATGACCGAAAGACGTGAGCTCTGACATCTACGTTGGAATGAGGTTAGCCGCTGAATTTCGGCTCTGACTGTTCGAGTTCAAAACCAAACACACCAACTAACTGTTGTTAGTGGAGTGTTTGGGAGGCAATTGTGGGGGCCGAATATTGGGAGACGTAAAGAGGCCGAATAATTGGACCTGAAGAGTCGAAATATATACATTGCATTCGGCCCCGTCTTATACATATAAATCCTATCCTATTCGGCCAAATAGCCGGTTGAGTAAGGGGCCGAGTGAAGAGCAGTTTGCAACAAAAGGAGTCGAGTAAATAGTTATACGGCGAATTGAAGGTGGGCCCAGCCCGAGGCCCAAGAAAGAAAAGATATAAATAGAAGAACATCAGCCAGAGAGAGGCAGGTGAGAATTAGTATGCTTAACTTAAAATACAAGCAATCAAGAGAGGATATATTGACTTGTCCGTCGGAGTGCTAATTCCGGCATCCCTGACCGGAGTATTGATTCTTTTTCAGGTTACCAGTTGAGGATCTCTAGTGCCCCATTGGACCAAAAGAGTATTTCCAGAACCACTCTCCCACAGAAGTGATGATTCGGATGAAGAGGACATGCACGACCCTTTCGTACGATGCATTACAAGGGATGTGTTACCTAAAATGTTCAAAGCACCAACATTCACCTTATATGATGGAAAATCAGATCCCACTGACCACATTTGTCATTACAAACAAGCGATGACGTTGCATGCTGATGATGAAGCCCTAATGTGTCGAATGTTTCCAAGTAGCCTAGGACCGTTGGCAGTCAAATAGTACTATAAATTGGAGCCAGTGTCAATAAGAAGCTTTTATCAACTCCAAAAATCCTTCAGGGCAAGATTTATCACCAACAAAGTTCAGCCAAAGCAAGCTGACTCTCTCTGGGCAATGCAAATTAAACCAGAAGAGACCCTCCGATCATATTCGGCGCGCTATTGGGAATGTTTCAACTTGGTGGATGATGCCTGCAATGATTCCATGGCCATTACCGCCTCTAAGATGTGATTACACCATGATAGTCCTCTCCGTAGTTCGTTGACTAGACGGCCTCCCAAGACAGTCTGGGCACTAATGAAGAAAGTTGAAGAGTACTGTAAGGTGGAAGACGATGCCCTGCGTGTCAAGGCCGGACAGAAGGTTGTTAAATCAGTACCATTTGGTCTGGTTCAGCCGATAAGTGCTGTGCCATCAAGGAGCCTCGAACCTCGGGCTCGGGCTAAACGAGACAACCGGCGTGATTCGCGTCGTTCAAGCGGCCAATGTTCACACTATTCAAACGAATAATATCAAGTGGACAGCAGGCACACAAGACGTTTGGACAAGAAGTATATGGAATTAGCGGAGCCGATTAGTAAGATCCTGCCTAGGGTCCAACATCTTCTATTCTTTAAATGGCTATCCAAGATGATGGGACCTTCTGATACAAGGAGAAGGGATAAGCAGTGCAAATATCACAAGGATCATGGCCACGATACTAACAGCTGTTATGCACTAAAAGACCACCTGGAGGAGATGGTACAAGACGGCAATCCATTGAACACGTTAGCCCTACGGCCGGATTCACCTCCACTTGGTGTAATTCACATGATATACAATCTACCATTGCCAGCCAAGGTACATAGAATTTAGTTGCAACCTAGCCTACCCAAGCCAATCACACCAGCCAAACGGCCCCACGAAACTGGCTGGATTAGCTTCGATGACATCGACCTAGATGGAGTAACTTTCCCCCACACTGATCTCCTCGTTGTCGAGCTACGCGTGAATAGATTCACAGTTGAGCGTGTTCTTATCGATCAGGGAAGCACCTCAGAAATAATGTATTACAAGACATTTGTTAAACTCGGTTTCATTGATTTGGATCTATTATCGGCCGACTACCCATTATTCGGCTTCAATGCCAACCTCGAGTATCCCTTGGGTAAGATCACACTACCAATATGGGCGGGTACTAGATCAATAGACGTGGAATTTATGGTCGTCAAGCTCCCGTCAGCAGACAATCTTATCATGGGAAGGACTTGGTTGCATACTATGCAGGTTGTGCCGAGTACCTGCCATCAACTACTCCGCTTTCCAACTAAGTATAGCATTGAGAAAATTCGGGGTTCTCAGAAATCGGCACAAGCATGCTATTGTATCGCTGTTGCAAAGAGGCCAAAGGAACTAGAAGTGAACTTGATTGGAATACCAGACCGAGAGAGCCTCGAGGACATTTGGAAAATCCCTAGTGAAAAGGCAACTGAAGATCTTGATCGAATCGAAATCAATAGGAGTTGAGACAGATTCTTCATGATCGGCACATCCTTGAACGAAGTTGATAAATGGGAACTGGTGTCCTTCTTATTCGACAACCTTGACGTGTTTACATGGACACCATATGAGATGCCAGGGGTGGATCCAGTCGTAGCCCATCATCGTTTAAACATCGATCCAAAAGTCAAAACAATCATTCAGAAAAGTCAGCGGTCAGCCGCGGAGCATGCATTGGCTGTTGTTGATGAAGTTGACAGATTGCTTGATGCCGTGGCAATTAGTAAAGTCACTTGTCCCACATGGCTATCCAATACCGTGGTTGTAAAGAAGAAAAATGGATCTTGGCGTGTTTGTGTCGACTTCACGGACTTGAACAGGGCCCGTTCGAAGGATTGTCTTTCTTTTTCTAGAATCGACCAACTTGTGGACACAACGGCACATCATCAGCGCATGAGCTTCTTGGATGCCTACAGGGGTTATCACCAAATTTCCATGTATCCGAAGGATCAAGAAAAGACCGCATTCCTCACTCCAAGGGGAACCTATTGCTACAAGGTCATGCCCTTCGGACTGAAAAACACGGGGGCAACTTACCAGAGACTGGTTGCCACTATATTCAAGGAATAACTCGGCCGCACCATGGAAGTATACATCGATGACATGGTGATGAAATCTAAGGAAAAGTACGTCCATCTAGCCAATTTAGCAGAGACCTTCGGCATTCTTCGAAAGTACAAGATGAAACTGAACGCCTTGAAATGTGCATTCGGCATCGGATCTGGAAAATTTCTCGACTATATTGTCAACCATCGCAGAATAGAGACCAACCTGAGGCAAATCAAAACAATTCTAGAACTCGGCTCCCCTTGGTCGGTCAAAGAAGTTCAGAAGCTGGTGGGGATGGCCGCCGCCTTCAATAGGTTTATTAGTCGTTCCTCAGATCGCTACCGACAATTCTATCGCACACTTCCGCAGGGCAAAGCCTTTGAATGGACTCCCGAGTGCCAGGCCGCGCTAGACAGCTTGAAAACTTATCTCTGATCAGTACCACTCTTGGCAATCCCATCGGCAGACGATCCGCTCATCTTGTATCTGGTAGTATCAGATTGGGCGGTCAGCGCTGTGCTACTAAAGGAAGAACTCGGGGAGCAGCGACCAATTTACTATGTAAGCAAGGCAATGGTCGACGCCGAAACAAGATATCTACCACTAGAAAAGCTCATCCTTGCTCTCGTGGTCGCTGCAAGAAAGTTGATGCACTATTTTCAGGCTCACACCATAGGGGTATTGTAACAGCGCCCGCGTGGGACCTCGCTCTTACAGTTCGGACTCCGATGTTTTTGTGTTGTGTTGCGGTTCTAAATCTGAACCAAAGAGTCCAACTCTGGCAAATCGTTTTGAGAAAAACAGATTTTTGAAAAGAAGTGCCAAACATGGACTGCTTTGCCAGATTACAGAGTCGCCACCTAAATATTTTTTAATGGGAGAATTTAGGAACCCTGACTCGGTGCGAAGGCCACGTGTCCGTCATCACCAAATGTCTTGGCTCGGGAGCTTGGGTACGATCGGGGAAGGTCAGCTATGAGCACCCCCTTTCGCCCGGTCCGAAGACCGGCCTCTACTAACCGTGATATCCGATTTTGAAAACAATACATGCTCTTATCCCAATCATTAACCTAGAATTACTATGTTATGCGCGCAACAAACAAGTATAGACTAGATTGCCTAATTCGGAAATAATCATTGCATATCCGTTTGTTTTGAAAGCGTTTCGGGTTTTGCTACTCGCAAGTAGGCTAAAATACGGATCTCAATGAGTTTTCCAACTCAAGCAACCCAACCTCCACCCACAGGCATTCAAGCAGTTTATCTTATGTAAGCACCTAGCCGCATGGTAAGCATACTGTCATGGCAACATTCACACGCATGTGGTATGCTAAAGCGTAAAATACTTACATCGTACTCCGAGCCAAAACAGTAAACTAGTTAGCAAACATGCATGACCTAGTTCATGTTAAGTGGCTAATGCAACGCAGGCAAGGATGCAATTTAGAGTAGGCTCGGCTAACCCTAGAATGGCATGCGAAATGCTACAATTATCACGTATTCAAATTGGAATTGGAAATACGATGCAGTTTGTATGATGTACCGAGCCCGGTGCATGTTTAGACAAATGCATGGATGCACGCATGCGTTGCATAAGGTATGCTAAAAATAAACGTGCCCTAATCTACCATCATAAGCAGGTAAATAAAAGGGAAGAAAGAAATGGGGATTGGAAGACATACACCCACTCACACACACTTATTACAAATTTGCCCTCACTCGGAGGGACCAAAAGAATATACAAATTAATTAACTACGCAAGCTAATTAGTTACTACAAATTAACTAAATTAATTAATCAAAATAATTAATCTAATTAAACAGTAAACCGCCTCGGGATGAGGGCCAAATGCAGCACACGCTCGGGACTGGCTCGGAACCGCACTGCCATGCAAGTGTGCCTCTGTTTCCTCTGCTCTCCTCCTCAGAAAATTGCCAAAGTCCCAGGAGTGCCTCTCAGGACACTGGGGATCACCACCGGCTGGGGTAGGACACCACCGGCTGAAGGAGGAGGCCACCGGCACTAGACTTATCCATCGGCTGCCAAATGACTGCCGGTCGGCACTAAACAGTGCCGGTCGGCACAAAATGCCTGCAAAACCTGCAACTCACAGCAGCAGAGGGCAAATACTGGCATGGCAATGCAATTCAAGCCATTTATGCACCAAACACATCCCTTATCATGTTAGTGACTCAAAGGGGCACGTGCCTCGATTCCCGGACCACCAATCACGCATTTCCATGCATGATGGCCCAAGGAACCAAGGATGCAACTTCACTTTCAAATGCATGCAAACCAAATAAACATGAAAGGGTGCCAAACCTCTATCATTTTCATCTCAAGAGGCCAAGCATACATGCTCATGCAATGCAACTCTAAGCATGTTATCTAACATGCAACATGAACAATGCAAGCAAGCTAAACATGTTAGGCATACAACCTAAGCAAAGAAGCATGTAAACCAAGCAATGGAGTGGACTAAAACATGAATTAGGCTACTCCTAATTGGCCTAAAATCAGTGGCCAAAGTGCCTAGAAATGGAGACTAAACACACACACACATGCAAGTGCTATGGTCCAAACCCAAGGCATAAACATGGCAACCCCCAAGCACACTTGGAGATGCCAAACAAGGGCAATGAGCACACATTGTAAAGCTCTGAAAATCATGCAAAACATGGTGCCAAACCAAGTCAAAGTAGACCAAACCAAAGCATGCAAATGGTCTAAGGTTCAAAGCAAATCAATGAGGGTTTGAACCACCCTTAGCACAACCACACATGGCAATACTTAAGCAACTAAAATCAGAGTTTTAACACATAAAACTAAGCCTAAAGGACCACCTAGATGGCATCTAGATGACATGAATTCAAAGGCATGCATTAAAGCCAAAACATGAAGCATTCAACACATGTTTTTAAAGCATTAAAGAGGCAACTAAGGCAAGCACACAAGCACACCAAAGAGACTGAAATAGCATGCTAGGTGGTTCCAAGCCACTAAAATGATGCAAACAAGGCATGCTATACATTCATGCTCTTAAGGCCAACAAGCCAAATACAAAGAGGCTATATAATGCATGCTAAGGTTGACCAAAATGACTATGGACAGACCTAAAACATGGCAAAATAAGCATACAAGCTTCACAAATGCAAGCCTAAAACATGCTAGAAACAAAGGCTAGCAACCTAGGCATGTTAAGGGACCAAAGAGGCATTACAAAGCAACTATGCAAAACATGCAAGGAGTGCTAAAACCAACTTATAACCATGTCATATTAGGGCATAATAAACATAAAATGCAACCAAGACATGCTCAACAAACAACCAAACATGGTGCTCCTTTGGAGGCCAAAACTTGCCCTTTCCAAGGACATCAAGGAGAGGGGGTGGCCCTCCCCTTTTGGAGACTTCAAGGCACCATCTCCACCACTGAAATCCCTCAAGATTTCAGTGGTGGAGAGGCCCAAGCACCAAAGTCTCGGATCTCTCACAAAATAGCACAAAAAGGGCCTTTTCAAGGCCTAAGGGTGGTCAAACTTGCCCAAACCACCAAACACTCTTAACAAACAATAAAGAGGCTTAAAAAACAGAACTTTTATGTGTTAAAGACTAAGCACAAAAACAGTTCAAAACTAGGCAAAAATGGAGTGCAAGAATGGGGTAAAAAGAGCTAGTTTCTTACCCTTGATGACCACCTTCACAAAGGTTGATATTGTTGCTTCCTTGAGCTTCAAACCAGCCAAAAACTTCAAGAATAAGCTCTGATTTTTAAGAATACCAAGGAAAGGTGGAAGACTAGGTGTTTTAGTGCAATAATGTGAACCAAAACACCTAGAATACAAAAGAGAAAGAGAGAGATAGGATGTGTATCTATTCTAACCCTAGAAACCAGAGCTTGGTTCTCTCTAAAAATGGCTAAGTCTCTCAGAACTTCCACCCTTTTAGTCAAGAGAAGAGGCTTCTCTTGTATAGGCACAAAACTTACAAGTTAAGCAAGCCTAAAGGCTCATCCCTCCATACACGTGTATGGAGGGGAGCAAAAAGTGATACAGCTGTCTAAAAATATCTGATAAAGCAGCTGTACAGTAGTCGGCAGGGCAAAATGGTCATTTGCCAAAATTGACTGCCGACCGGCACAAAAGAGTGCCGACCGGCACAATATAGTGCCGGTGGAAACACCAACCAGCCGGTGGCCTCTAGCCACTGCCGGTGGTGTGTGGGGATGCCTCACAAGGCATTCCCTGCCCCTCCAAGGCAAAACACAAGTGTTTGGTGCAAAACCAGACACAGAACGGTCAAGTTCGGAGATCCTGAGGCAAGGCGCGTAGCCGAGAACTCCGGGAACTCCAAACAAACACGAACATGGATAATCACCGAGTGTTCAAGCGGTGACGTCCAAGTCTTGAGGACGGTCAAAAATGGGGTGTCTACAGTTGCCCCTCTTTGACAGAACTCGAAAGTCATAACAATGACGGGAGTGAACGTCAAAGCCCAGAGACGACCCATTTTTGACAAGGCCGAAGACTTGGACAACACATACAAAGTGCAAATGGTTGAACTCGCAAGCTGCCTACGTATCCCTTTAGGAATCAAACCAGCGTAGTTCAGGCACAGGCATACAAGCCGCAGATAAGGTATGCGCCCGTAGGCGGGGGCAAGATGCAACTGACGATGCAAAAGGCCGAGCATAACTTATGATCATGCAAAGAAAGCTGTAATGAAGCACACATGCGACAGTTATAAGCTAGCATGCACCAATCTACACTACAATGCAGAAAGGATGTAAGAGAATTATGCAATTCTCAATACGTCTCACTCGGAGAATATAATACCTGCGCGGCCCGTCCGGTTGCACCGGCCTCAAATGAGCCGTACATACAATATCGTGCCTGCAAAGAAAGCAAACTTAACAGGTACAATATTGTTAGCAATATGCATGACAATGCAAAATGAATGCAAAATGATATGCAATATATACAAAACTATGTATGAATAATGCAAATGATAATGCAATGCAATTGAAACGATGCAAACTACATGCAGGGCAATTGAATCATGATTCAATCGTAAGCGGTTCAAAACCACACATATGTCAAATAGGTTGATGGAGGTAACAAGTCCGTCTCCCATAGAACGATGTCTGATCTATGAGTACTTCGCACGGACACAAGAACAAGTATTGGGTGGAATGACATAAGTGGGGAAACGACCCGCTGAGGAAAGAACAATGATCCTAACGCCGGATGCAACAATTACACTACAATGCAATGGAAATGGATACAATGGATGTGGCACGCGGGCCAAACTGAATCTTGCCTAGGAAAGGCATGTACGCATACGAACCGCGTCTAACACAGAAAATGTGCCACAACCCTCAAACCAAGCTCGTCAAGGAATAGGCGCGTACACAAAACCGTGCTTCGACGTGAAAAGTAGGGGCACATACCAGACCAAGCTCAACCTGGAAAGGCGCAAGCCATGGATGGAAGTGATGCAATGGATGCATGCAACTACGATGCAATAGAAATGGATATGGATACAATGGATATGGCACGCGGGCCAAACCGAATCTTGCCTAGGAAAGGCATGTACGCATACGAACCGCGTCTAACACAGGAAATGTGCCGCAACCCTCAAACCAAGCTCATCAAGGAATAGGCGCGTACACAAAACCGTGCTTCGACGTGAAAAGTAGGGGCACATACCAGACCAAGCTCAACCTGGAAAGGCGCAAGCCATAGATGGAAGTGATGCAATGGATGCATGCGACTACAATGCAATAGAAATAGATATGGATACAGAAAATGCATGACATATACACTATACTACAATGATATGCATGACATATGCATGTTGTTGTTTTTTTTCTTTTTTTTTTGAAATGCATGACATATGCGGTATTTACAAATGATGCATGACATATGCATGTGTTTTTTTTGGATTTTTTTTGAAATGCATGACATATGCAGTATTTACAAATGATGCATGACATATGCACGTGTGATGCAATGACTATGATTGCAGCTTTCCCTATCTTACCAACAGGGCGATATACTAGGTTGGTTCAGTATCCAGAATCGAGGCGTAAACACGCCGCCTCAACCTATGGGGCTTCCATACAGATTTCAAGCCGAGGGTACACCCCTGGGTATTTAAACCAGACTTTAGTCTCGGAAATTCCGAACCTTTGCGTTCTAGGCATAAGCCATTCAAACTCTAGTTTTCACCGTCCCAGTTGGTCTTCTAGGAACTCACCGCAAAAACAGGCAGGTGGCTTTACCAGACCACCGAAAGTCGTTCGGGCACGACAAACACCAAAGGAATTGCACCTCCAGAGGATTTAAGGTCTCCTAGACCGGGATGCAATGCGTGACAATGCGTGTTTCCTTCTTGAATGCAGATGATGCATGATGTTTTTTGAAATGCCCGCTAACGCGCGGCTTTTGAGATGCATAACACTGCAAATGGACGGGTTTAAGGTCTCGCCAGACCGTGCGTGTTTTCGGTCCCGCCGGACCATGCGTGCACAGGACGGTGTGATGCGCAAAATAGCGCGATGCGTTAAACAACGCGAGTGCACAAGACAGTGTGACATGATGCATGCCAAATGCGATGGGGTGCACCTCAATGCACCGAAGGTCTTGCACCTCCCGAGGATTTAAGGTCTCCTAGACCGCGCGTGTTTAAGGTCTCGCCAGACCGTAGGGGTAACACATGAATCAAGATGCGGTGCACCAGACAGTGCGATGCGCAAGATCGCGTGATGGAATGCATGCCAAATGCAATGAGATGCGCAAAACAGCGCGGTGCGTTAGACAACGCGGGTGAAGGTTTTGCACCTCCCAAAGATTTAAGGTCTCCTAGACCGTGCGTGTTTAAGGTCTCGCCAGACCCGTGCGTGTTTTCGGTCCCGCCGGACCGTGCGTGTTTTCGGTCCCGCCGGACCATGTGGGCAACAATGAGGTGCGCAAAATAGCGCGATGAAATGCAAAGTGAGATGCAAGATGAAATGCAAAACGAGGCACGCGTACCTCGAGATGTAATGGAATGCAAAATGAGGCACGCATACCTCACTGAATGGAAAATGAAATGCAAAACGAGGCACACGTACCTCAAGATGCAATGAGATGCAAAATGAGATGCAAAACGAGGCACGCGTACCTCGAGATGTAATGGAATGCAAAATGAGGCACGCATACCTCATTGAATGGGAAATGGAATGCAAAACGAGGCACACGTACCTCGAGATGCAATGAAATGCAAAATGAGGCACACATACCTCATTGAATGAAAAATGGAATGCAAAACGAGGCACACGTACCTCGAGATGCAATGAAATGCAAAATGAGGCACACATACCTCATTGAATGGAAAATGAAATGCAAGTATGACACGCATGCCACACGAAAGTACAAAACGGTGCAAGTCGCAAGAGACGTGCAAGACGGCGCGATGCGACGCGCCGGACAATGTGATGGATGCGTGTAACGCCCACGGGGCAACTTTTGAATCTTGTAAAAGACAAAAGGATACGAAAGGATACAATCCTTGCTTGAATCTGAGTGCCACGCATAGAAGACACGGTCCGAGGTCAAAACGAGGCCGGTTGAGCATCGGGGATGCACTTTCTTGCACTTTCTTGAGCTATGAAGACCCAAAACTCCTCAATTTGCCAAACAAGGCCTTGGGAACACCACCGGCTGGGTGGAAGGCTACCGGCTGCCACCGGCTGCCTAAACTTCTCCACCGGCACAATAATGTGCCGACCGGCACAAAATAGTGCCGACCGGCAGAAAATGCCTGATCGGGGGCAGATCTGCCATTTCACCTCGGGCTTTATAAAATAGGGCTTCTAAACCCTATTTTCCACTTCCTCTTCCGCCGAAATCCTTCACTCTCTCTCTCTAGAGCTTTGTTCTCGATTTTTCGTCGATTTCCTCGTGTTTTCGCACCATTTTACCGTCGGATTCGCGATATTCTTCGCGTTTGGACATTTCCACCCGATCGAAATCTCATTTTGGGATCTCCTTTGCTATTTTCGCCTTTTCGGGACTTGTTCCCCTCGATTTTCTCTACATTTCCGTGTATTTTCATCTCCCGGCCTTTCCGGCCATTTTCGGCCCGCTCGGGGTTGACTTTTCGTTGACTTTCACATTCCGGCTCGGTTTTCCTTCTCCGGCTATTTTCTCATCACCACTGCCATGGCTGACGATGTTCCACCTGTCGGGACTCCCCCGGATCACGAGATGGATCCCGGGGTCGAGCTCCTCCCGTTGAGCGAGCGCCCATTCGATCCGGCGACCTATCGCCCGGCTATTCACGTGCTTCCACCAGATGGGCTCCGCCACTTCCGCGGCTTCGATAGGGCTCTGGACCCGGAGCTCCTCCTGCGCGAGCCGACCTCGCACCTGTCCTTCGGCGCTTCCGAGGTAACATCTCTACTTTGTTTTATTTTCTGCAATGTAGAATTTTCTGTCGACTGCCGTAGCTAACTGCACCCGTTAACTGCTTAATTCTGACATGCCGTATACTGTAGTTGATTGTAGACAACTTCACAACTGATATCTGCTTAGGACCGACATATGCACACACACTGCACCAGCCTCAACCACCCGAGCACACGGCGCACATTGCACCTTACCGCGAACTCACCGACACCGGCACTTATTTGAATCTGAAGAGCCTGCACGCATGCTAAACTTGCACTGAATCACGCAGACACGCTGACACATCACTCGCTAGTCATTCACTGAACATACCGGTACCCGGCATCTGTTTAAACTTTGAAAACTTGCACACATGCTAGATTTATACTGATCCGCACAGGAGCACTGACACATCACAGGCCGTAGTCCACCTACTGGTACACTGAAACCTGACATTTGCTTGCATCAGAAAAACGTACACACGTGCAGCATGTTTACACTGCACCACTCAAAAACACACTGACGCATCACATATTGTAGTTTACTGTAAGCGCACCGGCACCCGGTATCTGTTTGAATCTGATAAACTTGCACGCATGCCATATTTGTATCGACTTTAACATGTTTCCTCAGAACTGTACATCTCATATTGCTTTGCAACTATTTGCTTGAAAACAGGGAGATTCCCATGCCATCCGCGGGTATGGGAATGTCGCGGCTCGAGATTGGTACTTGGAGCTTCCCGAGGCGGTTCGACGCATCGTGGACGATGCGGGCTTCAGTTCCTTTTGCAGGGGACTTTCCAGGCTCTCCGCCTGCAGACCTCTCCTTGCCGCCTTGGCAGAGAGGTGGTGGGACACCACTGATTCATTCCACTTGTCGGTGGCAGGGGACATGACGATGACTCCCTACGACTTCTCGGTGCTCACCGGCATTGGGGTAGGGGGTGATCCGATCCCCTTCGACATGACATGGACGAGTGGACCGCCGCTCAGATCTACTTGCTTGGCGAGGCGCCACCTCTTGCTCGTCCAGGCTTTGTCCGCTACTCCTGGTTCGAGGTGCAGTTCAGAGTGCAGCCTGCGTTGGTGGCGACGGCTCCGATGACCGAGGCGGCTGTAGAGCAGTACGCACGCGGCTTTTTGATGTTTTTGTTAGGGACGACCCTCTTCGCCGATCGGGCGAACACAGTGCCCCTCTGCCTTCTCAGCGCACTAGTGGACGTCCGGGACCTCCTGCGATATGACTGGGGCGGCGCCGCTCTGGCCACCCTCTACGGCTACATGAGCTCAGTCTCCCGTGGCAGCGGGCAGTTGCTCGGGGGCTACTGGCGGGCTTGGGAGGTATGTCTTCTTCTCTGCTTTACATTTCTGCTCTACATACTTTCTGTATTCTGTACTGTACACTGCTCACACTGACTGTATACTGTACACGCGGCACACACATACTCTGCTTTATACTGACTGTACACTGTTCACACTGTACACTCTGCAAAATACACACAACACACGGCTCTGTTATTTCTGCTTCACTCTGTATTCTGCTTTATCTGATGGTCATACTGACATCTGTTTTGTAGCTGTGGGTGTATGCCTACTTCCCCAGGCTGGAGCCAGTGCCGGAGACGGAGACTCCCCTGGTCATCCCGTTCTCCCGCCGCTACGATGGGCGATGCACCCGGAGGCCGCGAGAGACTTTCAGCTTCCTTCGTCGCTACTTCGACACCATTACTCCTGCTGAGGTATGTTTTACTTGCAGTTTATTTAAGCTTCACTTTTCCACTGTATATTTGCAATACCAGTAGATAACAAACTGTATTTCAATTCAGATCACCTGGCAGCCGTGGGCTCCTCTGCCAGCGATGATGCGGGATCGGTTTGCTGGCGCCGTTGAGACCTCGCGTTACCGGATTTTGCTGGAGGGCCCGGTCTGTCGGGCTTGGTACCTAGGCGAGCGCTTCTTGCGTCAGACCTTAGGGTTACCTGAGCAGATAGTCCCGGTGCATCCTCCTGAGCATATGAGGGACACCGAGCGTTTCACCGCTGAGCAGATGGCGGACTACACCATCGGTTGGGAGGCGGACGGCTTCAGAGGCGAGGGCGATTACTCAGAGTACGTCCGGACCTTCATCATGCGGCCGCTGAGTGGTGGTCGCCGAGCTGAGAGAGAGAGACCTGCGGCGCCGGCGGTCGGAGCAGGAGTAGGAGGAGGAGCGCCGAGGAGGGCTCGAGTCCGCGGCAGAGGGCGGGGTTCAGAGAGGACGGGGGGCCGGTTGGCCTGCTCTGCCCACTATGCTGACATACAGAGGGCAGGGTGGGGAGACCTTTCAGATCCCCTTTGCTCCTCCCCCGGCTGGTCATGAGTTGGCCGGTATTCCCGACTTGCCTCCGGTATGTATTACTTCATTTCTGTACATTGTCATTCCATTTCAGTTTATTGATATTCCACAGAATACTGATGCATCTGATACTTTTGCAGGCGTCCTCCGAGTACACCCGGCAGTCCGTGGAGTTGAATGCCTCCATGATGGGGATGCTGCAGCGGACCTTCGACATCTTGGCTCTTTACAGCATTCCGGTATGTTTTCTCTGACTGTTTCATACAATCTGATGTACTGCGCAAAACCTGATAACTGCTCACGGCACTCACACACTGTACTCATACACTGCATTCTGCACTGATTACTGCTCACGGCATTCACATACACGATAAACTGCTCTCAGTATTCACACATTGTACTCATACACTGCATTCTGCACTGATTCACTGCTCACGGCATTCACATACACTGTACTCATACACTGCATTCTGCACTGATTCACTGCTCACGGCATTCACAGTATTCTGATGTGTTCACCTTCATGCTTTTTCAGCCTCCCTTCCAGATTCCTCCGGTGGGCGGCGCTCCAGCTGGACCTCCCATTTCTACTCGGGATGGTAGAGCCTATCCCCGCACCAGAGGAGGGCATACTTTCGCCGGGAGCAGCTCACGGGCTCCAGTCCCAGATGACGAGTCTGAGGAGGGGGCGGAGTCATCCGAGGAGGAGGCCGGGGGCAGCTCGGGCTCGGGCTCAGACAATGACACTTCTAGTGATGCTCCTGGACTTCTGCCCAGGAAGAGGGCGAGGACAGAGATCCTTCGGCGCGAGGCCATTGATGATGCTGATGACCCAGACTTTTGCTGTTTTTCTTATTTCTTTCTTACACTTTTCTCTTTGTTGGTAGATAGAGTATTTTGTACTGCCGCAGGCAGATTTTTGTTTCCAAAACTTATGTACTTGAAAAGATGATATGAAATGAAACAAACTTTTTGTCTGAAAAAGTGTTACATTTGTGTATATTTCATACCTTGCACTGCATTGCATCATATTACACCTCAAATGTAAATGAAATTGATCTGTTGTCTGAAAATTGAGCAATTGCACTATGATAATCGGATAACCAACCAACTAACAGCAAACAACTCATACAAACCACTGCTTGAACAAATATACAGCCCATACTCTACTGGGGATTGATCTGCATACAGCTCATAACACAGCTCTCGGCTCATTCTGCACACAGCAAACCTTGAACAAATAACCCAATCTGACAAGACGGATCAGAAAACTGAAACGGTTGAAGTTGAAACACACTCGGATGTCCCAAATTTTCCTTTCTTCTCTTGCTTCGCACGAATGTAGAGAATGGCACAGCATCCTGAGCACAAACGATTTTTTTTGAAAAAAGAAGGTTTTTCAACCGGGGTATCGAGCCTACCACAGAACACACGAGACAGACTCAAACAGAGAAACAAAAGGCACACGACCTAACACAACGAGACACACTCGGAAAAGACTCAAAGCCAAAGCCGAAGCGACAAATCAAAAGACACGACACACGGACATGTTTACACAAGGAGAGACCTCAATCTCGGGGAGCCAGTTCCTCCGGTATTTTTCCCACCCTTTCTGATTTGTGATACTCACATCGCACTCGGCCCTCAAGCTCGGTTTTTCTCTCAAAACCCTCTTCTCTCTTTTTCTCTCTCTGCTTACACCTCTCTATTCTTTATTCTCTCATTTTTCATCCCTCCCGGAGTGGTTGATAGGTAAACGAGAGGTTGTGGGTTCACGCCCAACACTGTTAGCTCACGGCTATTTCTTCTGGTGAATAGTGCCCTCTGGCGAGTATGTTGACGGGGAAAGACAGGAGACCTGACTCAACTGTGCCCCTAGTTCGTCACTTGACCATTTTTTACGTTTTCTAAAATAGTTTTGATCAAAATGAGAGTTGGATTAACACACTTATTCGATTTTTGATTTGAAAATCATGCGAATCAGGCTGTGAGCACTGAAAATTCTCCTTCTGGTCTCCAACATGGTCCATTTTGAAAAATGAAATAGTTTTCGAGAAAATAGTCAACTTCAGTAAAAATTTTCAAAAACTATTTTCGCAAACAGTCAACGCTCAACGAGCGCGGAACTTACCCTCGAGATATGCAACCTCGGATCGCAGGCAATGGAAAATTGCCCCTGGCTTAAAGGGGATAAGGCAACGGAAAGTTGCCCCTAGTTTGGACGGTAACTCAGGGCAACTTGTGGCACTGTATGGCAACGGAAAGTTGCCCCTTGTTTGGATGATGCCGCGCACATTGTAAGCCAGTCCTTGTTGATGACGATCGGACCCTCAGACGCGGAGGAGCCGAAGACGGTTTGAATCAATATATGGACACAGTCACCTGGAAGGTGTTGGTGGTTGGACGTCAAGAGGAAGTTGATCACGTAGTTCCAGTTGCTGCAATTGAGACATTGGATTCGGAGGAGGCACGGGTG